>OY019132.1:10289782-10607282 GCA_955652365.1 Eristalinus aeneus | reverse complement strand
GCTTCGTCGTATCAAAACTAACTTCGTTGGTACCTGCCGCTACATCCTCTATCGTCGATTCTTCACTCAATTCTCTTGCACTTGCGGATCCCACCTTCTATTTGCCCGGTCATGTTGATATTTTAATTGGTGCCGATAAGGTTTTCAGCGTGTTCAATGGTATTCCTGTCCGTAGTCAATCTAGTGGACCCGATCTTATTCCCACAGTTTTTGGCACAGTAGTTTGCGGCAAGCTGCATAATTCAAATTTGGTTCCACCGGCGAAATCCTTCTGTATACACCTAGATACAACAAATTCATTCGATTTGGAGCGTTTTTGGCAACTCGAGGAAATCCACCACCCACCCAGCCTTTCAATTGAAGATGAACTAGCAGAAGACATATTTCGTCAAACACATTCTCGTTTAAATAATGGTAGATATATTGTTGACTTGCCGTTTAAGAATAATGAGAGGGTCGATTTCAAGGGCAGCTTCAACGTCACCTTCAAACGCTTCCTTTCCATAGAACGCAAGATGGCAGTTGATTCTCAATTGAAGGAACAATACATTTCATTTATGAGGGAGTATTTGAGTCTAGGCCACATGGAAGAGGTTCCAGAAGACGACATGAATTTGCCATCAACTGACTGCTATTATTTACCTCATCATGCGGTCTTTAAGAACGACAGCAGTACGACTAAGGTCAGAGTCGTTTTCGACGCGTCTGCCAAAACAGAAGGCAACGTGTCTCTCAATGATTCGCTATTGATAGGTCATTCGCATCAACGTGACCTTTTCTCAATTTGTATCGCATTCCGACGACACGTATATACGATATCTGGTGACATTGAGAAAATGTTCCGCCAAATCAAAGTGTCTGCAAAACATACAAATTTCCAACGTGTGTTGTGGAGAGAGTCCAGTGACCAACCTCTTAAACATTATCGATTGTTGACCGTAACATATGGAACAGCGTGCGCTCCTTTCTTAGCAGTTCGTACGTTATACCAATTGGCCGAAGATTATCGTGACAAGTATCCGCGCTCGTCAAATGTCTTAATCAACGATTTTTATATGGACGACGTAATGACTGGCGCAGATTCGGTCGAAGAATTGGCTTCTTTGCGCTCAGAACTTGTTAACCTTCTACACGAGAGCGGATTTAATCTTCGCAAGTGGACAACCAATTGCTGGCCTTTATTGTTGAGTTTACCTGAAGAACAACGTGAACTGTCACCAAGAAAATTTGAGGAATGTAGCTCAGTTAAACTACTTGGACTTCGGTGGTTTCCCGCGAAGGATTCGTTTTCTTACAAGGTCAACTTACGCCCTGGATTATCTGTAACAAAACGTCATATACTATCGGTGTCATCAAGAATATTCGATCCAATTGGATTCCTCACCCCGGTTATAATATCTATTAAAATTCTTTTCCAGGAACTCTGGCGTAAAAACTATAAATGAGACGATCCCATATCATCAGATCTATCTAACTATTGGCAATCAATCTGTTCACAGTTACCCGTTCTCGAAACCCTGGAAATACCGCGTGTTTTATGGAAGTCAAGAAGTAATATTGAACTTATTGGATTTTGTGACGCATCACTCGACGCATACGCAGCTGTAGTCTATTGTCGTAGCTTAGATGCTAAAGGAAATGTGTTTTGTACGATCGTTGCTGCAAAGAGTAAGGTGGCCCCTATTAAAGTTGTTTCTCTACCACGCCTCGAGCTCTGCGGGGCGCTATTACTTTGCCGTCTAGTGAGGAAACTTAAGGAGGCTTTGCAAATGGATGACCTACAAGTTACTGCTTTCACTGATTCTGTCATCGTACTTCACTGGCTTTCTGCCTTACCGAAAAGGTGGTCTGTTTTCATTTCAAATCGTACATCTGAGATATTAACTGTACTACCTCGAGAATTATGGTATCATGTTCGATCTCAGCAGAATCCTGCAGACTGTGCTTCCCGTGGAATAACACCTAACCTTTTTATTGAAAATGTACTCTGGTGGTGAGGACCAACTTGGATGAAGGATGAACGTTCTACATGGCCTATTTCTAGCTGCAGTACGATTGACATCCCCGCAGACGCTGGTTTAGACGAACGAAGGGCAAAACTGTGCCTTCATGTACTTACGGCTAATCTCAAGGATCAGGACACCTGTGAATTAATTGTAAATATCTGTTCTCATTACATAAAGGCTATTCGGACTCACGCGTATGTATTTCGTTTCATTTCAAACGCGCGTACTTCGAGTAATTCTAGGCGAAAAAACTCACTTTCATCTGATGAATTAAAGGGGGCAAAACTTGCATTTGTCAGATACTATCAGGCGCTTGATTTCAGTGCAGAAATAGAAACTCTTAAGGCTGATAAACCCTTAAGGAAAGGTAATACTTTGACGTCTCTCACTCCCTTTTTAGACAATCAGAAGGTGCTACGCGTTGGCGGTCGAATTCGAGAATCGGATGCGAATTACGCTACAAAACATCCAATTATCCTTGATAAGAACTCTCGGTTCGCGAAACTCGTTATTGAATATATTCATAAAAAGTACTTGCATGCTTCGGTTTCCCTAATGTTCGCCTTACTCAGACTAGAATTTTATATTATCGGGGTTCGCAATCTCTTAAAAAAGGTCGTTCACGAGTGTGTGACATGTTTCCGTAATCGAAAGGTAGATACCAGCCAATTAATGAGCGATCTACCTGCTGAACGCGTTCGTTTTGCGAGACCATTTAGCATTGTCGGAGTGGACTACGCTGGTCCTATAACACTGCGATAGGTATGCGGACGATTTGTCAAGGGTTACATAGCATTATTTGTTTGCTTTTCAACAAAGGCAATTCATGTTGAACTAGTCGGTGACCTTTCGACCGTCGCTTTTCTTGCAGCTTTAGATCGGTTTTCAGCTCGTCGGGGTAAACCCTTGGAAATTTGGAGTGACAATGCAACAAATTTTTACGGGGCTAAACGAACGCTAAATGAAATGTACCAAGTTCTTTTGAAGGAGCAACACAACAAGGAAGTCGTCGACCATCTTTCAAAGGATGAAATCTCCTGGCGTTTCATACCACCGGCCGCTCCACATTTTGGCGGCTTGTGGGAGGCAGGCGTTAAGTCTGTTAAGTTCCACCTTAAACGAGTGCTTAAGGATCACCGCCTAACATATGAGGAGATGTACACATTGTTAACGCAAGTCGAGGCGATTCTTAACTCCCGACCTATGTGGCCTACTTCAGATATGGACCCAATGGCGTTAAGCCCAGCTCACTTCTTAATTGGTGCACCTCTTCTCTCTGTTCCCCGTTCTGATGATTATACTAGCTCTTATAGTCCGTACATTACCTGGTCTCTTTTACAGATACTTAGACAAGGTTTTTGGAGACGATGGCACATCGAATATTTGACATCTCTGCAACAACGACCCAAGTGGCACAGCGAACAACCATCACTCAAGGAGGACGATGTAGTTTTGGTAAAGGACTCAAACCTACCACCAACCAAGTGGATATTGGCACGAGTTAAGGGCATTCATCCTGGAAAGGACAATCGCACTCGTGTTGCAACTATCGTCACCCAAACCGGAGAATATGTTCGGCCAGTCGTCAAACTCGTACCGCTGCCAGTTGCTGAAAGACCGGAGTCTTTCAGGGGGTGATGAATGTTGAGAACTCACGTATAGTTCCTACGTATAATGTATCTTGCTCACTCTACAACATTGAAAATGCTTGCTTACTCTTTCCTTCTTTATGAATTACCCTCGAATTCTATGTTTTGTTATTGATATTTCTAATTGGATTCTGTGAAAGCTTTCTAAGCTCACTTGTGTAAAGTTTTATTTACATTATGTTAAGGCAAATGTTAGTCTCACTGTAAACGATCATGCCATATTCATTATGTACTGCTCATGTAAATACTTGCTCTATATCTTATGTTATGTTCGCAATTGTAGCGAGACTTTTTGGATTATATGAATTATGACTCGTCCTCTTTCTATTTCGGACCACAAAGTAAGAAGGTAGTTGATTAGGAATAAACAGCATATTATAACGTGGTAACCAATTGGGTTTTTTTCTTATCGTCGGCGCAGCATCGCTGGAGTAATTTTTCGCTCTGTTAACAACAGTGGGAATAGATGGGATACCAAATATTGTTTTGCGTCATTTGCCCTCTAAGGCGGTGGATGTTTACGCAACTGTGTTCAACAATGCGCTGAGTAATGCATATTACCCGGTGCATTGGAAAACAGCTGTGGTACAGCCTATTCTAAAACGGGGCAAAGATACCTCCATTCAAATGAATCTGCGTTCTATAAGTCTTCTTTCCTGCATAAGCAAGGTATTTGAGAAGATAGTCATTAGAGCTCTGAAGGAATGGGTTGAGGAAAATCAATTAATACTTCTATTGAAAAGGGGCAGTACAAAATTTCACGAAATGAAATAAAACTAACACATTTTTGTACTAAATATGTTAGTTTTATTTCATTTATTTATAATTGATAAATATTCATTTTAGTTTGTAAGTACGTACGAAATTTATTACAGCTGCTTATACTACCGAAATCCAAGTGGACGAGTACGAGGGTATTTTATATTTCGGGATAAGAGAATAAAACCAAATATTAATCATTGAAAATAGCTTTATTGTTTTTCAAAATATTCCCCATTGAGATCTTTACACTTTTGCATGCGTTTGAACTAATTGTCAAAGCACTTTTGCCACTCTGATTGAGGTATCTCCAAAACATGCATTCTGAACGCATCAACCGCTTCTTCAGGTATCGAAAAACGTTGACCTCTCATTTTATTTTTTACGTACGGAAAAAAATAAGTCATTCGGTGCCAAGTCAAGACTATACGGCTGATGACTCATCAAATCGATGTTTTGAGTGTTCAAAAATGCATATGTTTGGGTCGATGTTTTTTTTCTGCATTTTAATTAAACTGAATATACTTGATGGATAAATCCTAGGAAAATACTTAAAACTATGTAACATAACCTAAGAATGGTTTAAAATCTAACTTACTGACCCTAAACAGGTGCTCTAAGTTAATCTATATCTTGAAATTATTGTTGTACAAAAATGTTTTAATTTGTTCCAAGAAAGCTATTTGAAAATCAAAAAACTCGGTAATGCGTTTTGTTTGTATAAATAAACTTAAGCTATCCTAAAATAAGACTAAACTAAAATCTTTAACGAAGATAAAAACAAAAATAAAAAACAAAATGAAACTACTTAAACTACTAAGAAGTACTTAACTATGCCTGTTAATTACAGAAATGTACATCATGGCGTATATAACCTTTATATATAACCTTTATATCAATATGCCATGGTGCACCTTTTTTTAGTTTTTATATATATATATATATAATTTTTTTTTTTTTTTGCCTTAAAAAACTATGTAAGCTGGCCACAAGGTCAACTTCCGGGGTTAACTACGAACTGTGGCAGGGGTTGGTTTTGGTGAAGCCACCAATAGAAGTGCCGTTCTTTGGCGGACTGTACCCTGTCTCGGGCGGAGATCGCCCTACTGAACCGAAGGAGTTCCTCGTGGCTACAAGCGACGTCCGCTTCATATTGGAGTCGCCTATCCACTGTTCTGCAAATGACATGGAAGATGATAGGACATCCTTCCGTATTCTGTATCACCCCTTTAGTGTCTAGATAGAGAAATGCTTCGGGCGGAATGAAGCCGTTTTGCCGCACCTCGTGGTACATAGGGTTTGGGGAGTAAGCCCCAAAGATCAGACTGTTTGTCGAAGCCATCGCTCGTGCAATATGCCTTCGAGTCAGCTTAATAATAAAATTATCTATCCTATCACCTTTACTCTGGTATCAAGTTGGCTGCTGTAAAAGAACCAACTTGCCGCAACAAAGGCTTTCTTAGCTTTTGTCAGAGCTGTATCTGCATGCTTGCCGCAGTACAAATACTGGTCTAGCCAAATGCTAAGATATCTAACTACATTTTGCACAGCTATTGGCTGGCCCGCGGGTCAAATATGCCGAACTTGCGACAGTTTTTCTTCGTGTCCCTTGAGGCCCTGGATAGCGGGGTTCTAAAGAGAATAGTTTCGCACTTCCGGAAGTTAATTTTCAACTTCCAGTCGTCGCAAAAATTTTGTCAAGTCACGCTGCAACATGTTATTTATAACTTCAATTTTCGGGTCTGATCTTTACGCTATAAGATCATCGGCGTACGCGATTAAATGCGACATGGAACCAATAAGGTCGCTAATGAATATAGCGAAAAGATCGGTGAGCCAACGGCCCCTTGTTGCAACCCATTTTTTATGTGAAATACTGTGGTGGATGTAACGTTGCCATTTTTCACAACAAACTTCCTACCTGTAACCATATCATAGATCATATACAGCAGTGTCTTATCTATGCCTAGTCTGACTAACTTGAGGAAAAGGCCTTCTAACCAAACGGTGTCGAACGCCTTTTCCATGTCTATCAGGCAAGCACCTGTGCATTGGTTCTTGTTCTTGTTCCACTGAATGTCGGATACCAATTTGGACGCGGCATGTATGGTATCATGCCCCGTCCTAAAGCCGAATTGGTTGTCCGGTATAATTTGACATTCCTCGACCCATTCTTTTAAAGCTCTTATGACAATCTTTTCAAAAACCTTGCTTATGCACGGAAAAAGACTTATAGGCTGGAGGTTTGTCGGGATGGAAGTATTTTTGTCCCTTTTCGGAATGGGCTGTACCACAGCTGTTTTCCAATGCGCCGGGTAATACGCGTTACTCAGCGCATTGTTAAACAGGGTTGTATATACATCTACTGCCTCAGAGGGTAGGTGGCGCAGAGCAATATTCGGTATCCCATCGATTCCTACTGACTTCTTCTTCTTCAGTGAATTAAAGATGCCCTGGAGTTCATCCTTCGAAATAAGGATGGAATTGTTTCCATCAGCGGTGACGGCATAATTTGCCAGAAAATCGTTACTGAATCTGGTGAAACCCGGATTCTCGGATCGCCATTGACTTATCTCGGTACTTAGTTGGAAGTGGTTAAGCTTGGCTCTGTCTTCCAAGCCGTTATTTGGACAAAGAGGTTCATTGACCGTATACATTTCCTGGAAGACAGCTCCAATTACTTTCACCTTCTCCTGAGGATCTTCAACTATAAAGAAGTCGTCGTCAAGTACTGCCCCATCTGAATCGATGTCTACTGTTCTTAGTAAGTTGGCGTTGTCTGTCGTTCTGTTGAGTCGGATAGTTTGGATGTCGTTTAAGCCTTTCCCCCGGAAGATTCTATTTACTTGTGGGAACATGCTCGGGTTGCTGGACCTTACAGCCCAAATCTTATTGTCCCAGTACAAGTTTACAGCTAGTCTATATTGTTGGAGAAGTAATTGCTGAAGTAGCTTGATCTGCGACTTCAACGACCGTATTTCAGTATTTTGCGGGTCTGTAATCCGTCTGTACAAAAGTTTTAGTCTTGACAGTAATCTACTTTTTTGCACGTGAAGTGCGTCTATCTCCGCGTACCGGTAGATGTCTCCAAAATTATTTGGTGTCATCATAGGAATAGTCTTTTTCATAGTTCGTTTAATGGTGTCGTCCATTTGTATGAGGTACCTGTCAACCTCTTCGTTTGTCAGGTTTCTGTTCGTTGGTGGAAAGATTGCACTCGAACGAAGTTCTTTAGTTAAGACTTTAGAGAAACGTGGCCAACGTGCCTTATTATAGTTATAAGGATACGTCTGGACATATTCCTCCAGTTCCTCCAGCTCATTCGGAAGCTGAATAACCGCGGCGAGACCACGGTGATCACTGTCGTACTCGACCGCGGTTAAACTGTTCCTTGTGCGTCGATCCACGTTCACTATCGTGATTCGTCTGTCTGTAAGCATTACATCCAGATAGGATCCACTTCTAGGATAAGGCGGTCTATCAGTTGCAAGCAAATCTAGCCTGAACTCGATACCGTTCTGCTCTATCCACTCTAGGAGAGCGTTTCCCCTCTCGTTTGGAATATAGTTACCCCATTCGCCGTGCTTTGCATTTAAATCACCTTCAAGCGAAGGCTAGTGAAAAGAGCCTCGAGCTCAGATACAAAAATTGAGTTTCGAGTATCTGCCGCGTAAACTGCAATCACGTACAGCCGCTTTCCACCTTGGAGAGGAATGCTCGCGATACAAACTTCTAGCACACTGAACCTTCGCACAACATTGCTGTATATGATCTTATGATTTATATAGTTTTTTATTAAGAGGGCGACCCCACCCCCTCGAGTGGATTGGGGCCGGTCTCTTCTTATTATTTGGTAATTTTTGTACCTGAGATTGGGCGTCTGGTTAAGCTTAGTTTCGCTAACCATCAGCACATCAGGATTATGGGTTTGCAAGAAGTGAAGAAGTTGTATTTTTCGTTCGATCCTTATCAGCGAATTAACATTCACTGCCAGGACCTTAAGGGGTCCTGCTGCGCGTGTGCCCATTATATCTGCTGCGCATTTGGCTCGCTAAACAGCACCGAATAGATAACATCTACTCGGGCCGTTTGCTGTAGGAAACTGGTCTGTAAATCTACCATCTGCTTCTGCAAGGCGATCATCTGCGCTTGCATTGACTAAATGATGGTCAAAACATCCTTTAATGTAAGATCTGCCGTGGGCTGTTTTGGTACTTTGACCGGAGTAACCCTTGGCACTGTCTGTTCTACCGGCTTTCTGCCTGACGCAATTTGAGCGTAGGAGAAACTCGGCGTAAGAGAGGTAGGTGCAGCACGGGCCAGTGGTTTGGCTTCTACCGTTTTTGCGTTCCTTGCAGCCTTTACTTTTTGCCGGAGCTCTCGGATGCGAGGACAACCCCGATAAGTTGCGGGATGTCCTTTTCCTCCGCAGAGTACACAGTTGAGAAGGGCTCTGTCTGCGACTTCCTGCTCGCCTAAACTACATTTTCCCTTCTGATGGGATTTGGTACATCTTGAGCATCTGTACTGCATATTGCAGTTGTCCCTCGTGTGTCCCAATATCCGACACTGCGCACATTGAAGTACGTGGTCGGATTTTCTTAATATTTCAAATTTTACAGCTAGAGAGCCTATGGATCGAATTTTCCTTAAGCTTTCAATTTAGCTGCCATGGGAGAGCTGGACGAGAAAGAACGAAAGTTTAACGTCCTTATTCTTCCTCGTAGCCGGAGTGATGAAGGTTTTTACTCCTACGAATTGGACCTCGTCGCTATTATGGCATTGTAATTCCTCGAAGATCTCCTTCGGGTCAATTGAAGGATCAACATCCTTGAGGAGTACAGTGAGCCCTTTTTCCCCTTCAGGGGTGTATGTATAGAAACGTACCCCAGCCGCCGTTAAAGCCTCTTTTACTTTTTTAAAGTCGGCCACTGAACTACAGTGGACCGACATTCTATTTGTACCCTTATATTTAAGAAAAAATGAATTTTTTGTGACCAACTTACACGTTTTATCAATCTCTTTCGTCCCTAGTCCAAAGATGTTTATAGGCGGACACCTTTCTTTTTTCTCTACAGATTTCTGTTGCTGCCTTTGTGCCTGTTGAGATGGGTGTTGCTGCTGTCTCTGCTGATGTTGCTGCATCTGATCTTGCTGCTGTTTCTGCTGCTTTTGTGGTTGTTGCTTTTGCTTTTGTAGCTGTTGATGTTGTTGCTGCTGCAGCATTTGAGCTGCTTTAGAAGTAGATGGCAGCTCCACCTGGGACTGGCCCTGCTGCTGCTTCTGCATTTGTTGCTGCTGCTGTTTTTGTTGTTGCTACTGTTGTTGCTGCAGTTTTTGATTTTTACGCCTTTTCGTTTCGGCATCCCCATCAGCCGCGATTTTTGATTTGAGGAATTCGATGTGAGCGGTGAGCTCATCACGCCTCTTCGTACTTTCCACCAGCTCCTTAATGTCTTCCGCTCTGTCCTCAATATCAGAGGAGGCGAGGAGCTGGAAGGAGTTGTTGCTCCCCATGTACCGTCCTTCGTTACCCTCCGATTTATATAGGAGGATTTCAATGTCGTTGTCCTTTTTCAATGCTGTTGTTGGCGTTGTTTTTGTGGTTTTCCGAGTGGGTGTTGCTCGGTTGCCTCTGGCTGCTTCCTCTTCAGATGATGCCGTTGTTGTTTTAGTTCGGTGCTTGATCGGAGTCGGTTGCATCTGCAACCTCCTGCTCCTCTTCTTTGCATCGTTGAGTTGGCCGCCTGGGCTCTCTGACCGTAGACTGCTGTCGTCACTAAGATCAGCAGATCTGTATGGCAACGGTGTCTTAAAGTCACCCGATTTGTTGAGCGCGGGTCGCTCTTCACTACTCATACTGTTCACACTTGTGGGATTCGAACCCGAGACGCCGTATTCGCGAACAGAAACCCTCACCACTAGGCTAATGCCCCACTTGATTTGACTGATATTTCTAGATAATATACTTCCCTTAGTTGACGTTTAATTATTCCTAGACTGCAACACGTCTGCACTGCACGAAGGTCGGTGACAGAATGTTTGGGTCGATGTGTAAGAGCTCGCATTGTCGTGGTGAAGAGTGATCCGTCTTCGGCGGTTGGTTTTCCTGATTTTTTGGAAGACTACTGGCAAACAAATGGTTGTCCACATTGACATGTCCAGTTTTTCCGAAAGAACAGGCGATCATTTGCTTGGAAGTGCTTCGTGCGCAAGCAACTTTTGTTGGATTTGGCTCAATTTAAAACACACATACAGTGGACTGCTGTCTACTTTCGGGCTTATACCCGTAAATCCACGATTCATCACCTGTCACGATGTCATAGACGTGTTACGAAGCACCGCGATCGTATTTTTGGAGCATTTCTTTCGACCAATTGACACGAGCCTATTTTTAAGTGATTGACAAATTGTGCGGAATCCAAAGCGAACAAATTTTTTGGACGGTCAAATGTTCATGCAATATTGAATATATGCTGGTCCCACTAATGCCTGAGATTGTCTCCATCTCACGATTATCTTGCAATATCAATGCGATAAACACTGGTCCTTGATAGATCTACATCGCCAAAAATTGAATTAAGTTCATCGATGTACTGTTGTTGAGTTAATCCACGTCGAACGTCGATTTAATTCCATTTTTTGGGCGAGATGAATCTTTTAAGTTACTGTAAACAACACAAATAGCGCGCGTATGTCAAAACGTTCTGTGTACGTATAACCTCAAAAATGTGAAACCTTCCGATAGAGTTGGCAGTTGCCTGATTGCACCACTAAGGTTGCCCAATCCCGAAGTATAAAAGGCAACTTTCGTACATCTTGAACAACCAACATTGCACTTTGAATTACCGCACTGACAAATTTATATTTATTGATAAGCTCGTATGATTTTACAATAAATGCATCATTCGATGCATGGATGTACAGCAGTTAGTGCAGATAGTACCCTCAAAGTCCTTTGGTGTAATAACTAACACTTACAAAAATATAAGGAAACAAAAAAAAATGATTGTATCATCAAACATCCCGATGTTAATTCTTTCGCCGACACAAAGAAGTCCTTCAGTCGTTTACAAATCTCCAAGTGATACAGACGTATCCATCCAACTATCGAAGCATTGAAGAGGAGAAGGAGCGGACAACCGCAACCAAGTTTAGTCAAGCAATGGACAACAACAGCAGCGACGACTGATGAAGAAGCAGTGATTGCTAGAAAGGCGAAAACAAAGCATAATAAACCAACAGCAGCAACAAAAAAAGACTACTGCAGTCGCAGTCATGGAATTAGAAGCCCTACAATGTGAATCGGAGGGCAATGAATGCCGATATTCGTACAAAGGGAGCGACAACTCGTTCCAAGTGCTAGCCACCTCAGATGCCGATGACGAGGCTGAGGAAATTAAAGAGGAGGAGAACAAGCTGCAGAAGCTCGATGAGGAGAGGACAAAACTCGACGCCCATATAAAACTTCTCTACGAACACGCAAAGAAAAGATACCGAAAAAGAAGCAAAGATGAAAGAGCAGGGGCGAAAACTTCTGAAGCTACAGCTTCAGCAGAAGTTAAGCCAAAAGCATTTCCTAGCTTAAGAGGGGTGTCCTTCAACATTGAAGCCAGCGCAAATGTTGCAACAAAGACAACTGACACAGCAACCAAAACAGACACGGTCTACGATTTCGAAAGCAGGCCAGCAACAACTACAGAACCAACAGCAGCACCGAAAATAACACAAGCAGCAAACTCCACAAAAGCCGAGGTAACAACAACAACAACAGAAGTAGCCGCAACAGGAGGTAAGAACAACTACAAAAATTATGTCAACTGGCCATACACAAAAATGTATACTACATAAAATATAAGTCACCTGTATGCCATACCGTCCATTGCTTAACAATGGACGCGGCTCAGAACCCTTATATATATATACTAATACCCCCAAAGGAGAAAGGCCACAGAATTTGCTGCTCAAAGGTATAAGTCCATCTGCTGACCCGAAGGTCATCCTCGGCAAGCTGCGCCAAGTTGAGAGCGACGAGGTCCAGTTTGTAGGGGTTAAGCCCTTCACCACTGCGGCAGCGGAAACGAAGAAGAAAGCACTTCACTTCTTCTTAGCGTACGTATCCGACAATACCAAAATTGACAGCCTACGAAAAATCCGTTTCGTAGGCGGTCTGAGTATATAGTGGGAAAAATTAAACAAATCTGACCACGTACTTCAATGTGCGAAGTGCAGAAGGCTGGAACACGTCGCGGAGAACTACAATATGGAGTTCCGCTGCCCACGTTGCACATTCTGCCACAACAAATACCAAATGCCTCTAGGTACGAATAAAGTCAAGGATAAGACACTCCTTAAATGCGTACTCTGCGGAGGTAATGGATACCCCGCAACCTGTTTGGGGGGTCCACGAAGAGTAAAGGAAATAACGAACGTTAAAAAAGGTAGCAGCCAGGCCAGTGGCCAGTGCTGTAGCTACTACTGTTATATCGGCCATCTCATACGCCCAAATGGTTTCAGGCAGGGAACCGGTACAACGGACAGTGCCAAAGGTTGCCCCGGCTCCAATAGCCAGCCAGATTCTTTACACAACCGGCTAGAGTAGATTTCCTCTTCTCTCAGCTGCCTGTGAACCAATGCGCCAAGATATTATGGGCTCACGCGAGGTAAGAACCATTAAGATCCTAGCAGTGAATGTAAACTCACTGATAAGGATCGAGCAAAAACTAGCACTATCTAATTTGTTGCGAACCCGAACCCCGATGTGCTGATGGCGAAACTAAGCTAAGCCAGACACACAATCTTAGGTACAAAAATTACCATATTATAAGAAGGGACCGACCCCATTCCACTCTAGGTGGCGGAGTCGCCCTTTAAATTAAAAATAATATTAGTCATAAGGTTATACTTAGCAATGAACCTACAAGATCTGGGGTACTAGAAGCGGCCATCGCACGCAGCTCTCTTCAAAGTGGAAAGAAGTTCATTGTGATCGCTGCTTACGTAGCAGACGCCCAAAACCCTAACTTTATTTCAGAGCTTGAGGCTCTGCTTAAACTTGCAGGAAAACTTTTTTAATGTAGCCGGATTTAAAGGCCAAGCACAGTGAATGGGGTAACGCTGTTCCAAATGAGCGAGGAAATTCTCTTAGAGTGGATGAATCAAAACAATATTGAGTTCAGGCTGGATTTGCTGGCAATGGATAGACCATCTTCCCAGAAGCTGGTCTTATCTGGATGTGATGCTAATCGACAGACGCCTATCAATACTAAACGTGGAGCGACATACGAGGAACTGTTTAACTACAGTGAGCATTGTGGTCTCGCCGCGGTAATACAGCTCCCGAATAAGTTGGAGAAACTGGAGGAATATGTCCAAACGCATCCCTATAATTACAATATGGTGCGTTAGCGTGAGGTTGATGGGTACCTCACACAAATGGAAGTCTTAATGACGAACTATGGACAAAAATATTACGAAGGTAGCACAGACCGATGATTTCGACAGTTATCGGAATGCTACAATCAATACACTTCACGTGCAAAAAAGTAGACTCCTGTCAGGGCCTAAACTCTTGTACAGGAGATTTACAGATCCACAGAATGCGGAGATTCACTGTCTGAAGTCACAGATCAAAATACTTAGCACTGGGGCCATAAGATTCGGGCTGTAAGATCCGACAACCCGAGCATGTTCCCGCAAGTAAATAAAATCTTTCGAAGGAAAGAACATAACGACATTCAGAGCGTTCGACTTGACAGAACAACAGACAACGCGAACCTACGTAGTTCAGTTGGCATCGATCCTGATAGGGCAGTGCTTGACAACGACTATTTCGTAGTTGAGGATCCACAGGAGAAGGTTGGTGCTGTTTTCCAGAGAGTATATACGGTCAACGAGACTCGTAATCCGAACCACAACCTGGAACACAGAGCCTTGCTAAACAATATCTGCCTTCGGAATAAAATAAGTCAATGGCGATCCGAGAATCCTAGTTTTATCAGATTCAGTTTTATTTCCAAAA
Source organism: Eristalinus aeneus (assembly GCA_955652365.1). Lineage (NCBI taxonomy): Eukaryota > Metazoa > Arthropoda > Insecta > Diptera > Syrphidae > Eristalinus > Eristalinus aeneus. The sequence continues at coordinate 10,592,847 of OY019132.1, read as the reverse complement.
ACGAACTATTTCGTATTTTCAACTCAGTGAAGAAAAAGAAGTCAGTGGGAATAGATGGGATACCAAATATTGTTTTGCGCCATTTGCCCTCTAAGGCGGTGGATGTTTACGCAAATGTGTTCAACAATGCGCTGAGTAATGCATATTACCCGGTGCATTGGAAATCAACTGTGGTACAGCCTATTCCGAAACGGGGCAAAGATACCTCCATTCAAATGAATCTGCGTTGTATAAGTCTTCTTCCCTGCATAAGCAAGGTATTTGAGAAGATAGTCATTAGAGCTCTGAAGGAATGGGTTGAGGAAAAGCAATTAATACTTCTATTGAAGAAAGACAGTACAAAATTTCACGAAATAAAATAAAACTAACACATTTTTGTACAACTAATATGTTAGTTTTATTTCATTTATTTATGATTGATAAATATTCATTTTAGTTTGTAAGTACGTACGAAATTTATTACAGCTGCTTGTACTACCGAAATCCAAGTGGACGAGTACGAGGGTATTTTATATTTCGGGATTAGAGAATAAAAACAAATATTAATCATTGAAAATAGCTTTGTTTTTCAAAATATTCCCCATTAAGATCTTTACACTTTTGCATGCGCTTGAACCAATTGTCGAAGCACTTTTTCCACTCTCATTGAGGTATCTCCAAAACATGCATTCTGAACGCATCAACCGCTTCTTCAGGTATCGAAAAACGTTGACGTCTCATTTTATTTTTTACGTACGGAAAAAAAGAAGTCAGGACTATAAGGCTGATGACTCATCAAATCGATGTTTTAAGTGTTCAAAAATGCATTTGTTTGGGTCGATGTGTTAGGGCTCGCATTGTCGTGGTGAAGAGTGATTCGTTTTCGGCGGTTGGTTTTCCTGATTTCTCGGAAGACAACTGGCAAACAAATGGTTCTGTACCATTCAGAATTGACTGTTCTGCTTTGTTCTAGTGGTACGGTTGCGACATGTCCAGTTTTTCCGAAAGAACAGGCGATCATTTGCTTGGAAGTGCTTCGTGCGCGAGCAACTTTTGTTGGATTTGACTCAATTTGAAACACACATACAGTCGACTGCTGTCTACTTTCGGGTTTATACACGTAAATCCACGATTCATCACCTGTCACGATGTCATAGACGTGTTACGAAGCACCGCGATCGTATTTTCAGAGCATTTCTTTTAAGTGATTGACAAATTCTGTGGGATCCAACGCGAACAAATTTTTTTGACGATCAAATGTTTATGCAATATTGAATATATGCTGGCCCCACTAATGCCTGAGGTTGTCTCAATCGCACGATGGGTCACATGACAATGTTGCAATATCAATGACATTAACACTGGTCCTTGATAAATCTACATCACCAAAAATTGAATTAAGTTCATCGATGTACTGGTGTTGAATTAATCTACGTCGAACGTCGATTTAAATCCATGTTTTGGGCGAGATGAATCTTTTACGTTACTGTAAACAACACAACTAGCGCTCGTATGTCAAAACGTTCTGAGTACGTATAACCTCAAAAATGTGAAACCTTACGATAGAGTTGGCAGTTGCCTGATTGCACCACTAAGGTTGCCCAATCCCGAAATATAAAAGGCAACTTTCGTACATCTTGAACAACCAACATTGCACTTTGAATTACCGCACTGACAAATTTATATATATTGATAAGCTCGTATGATCTTATAATAAATGCATCATTCGATGCATGGATGTACAGCAGTTAGTGCAGATAGTACCCTCAAAGTCCTTTGGTGTAATAACTAACACTTACAAAAATATAAGGAAACAAAAAAAAATGATTGTATCATCAAACATCCCGATGTTTATTCTTTCGCCGACACAAAGAAGTCCTTTAGTCGTTTACAAATCTCCAAAAAATACAGACGTATCCATCCAACTATCGAAGCATTGAAGAGGAGAAGGAGCGGACAACCGCAACCAAGTTTAGTCAAGCAATGGACAACAACAGCAGCGACGACTGATGAAGAAGCAGTGATTGCTAGAAAGGCGAAAACAAAGCATAATAAACCAACAGCAGCAACAAAAAAAGACTACTGCAGTCGCAGTCATGGGATTAGAAGCCCTACAATGTGAATCGGAGGGCAATGAATGCCGATATTCGTACAAAGGGAGCGACAACTCGTTCCAAGTGTTAGCCACCTCAGATTCCGATGACGAGGCTGAGGAAATTAAAGAGGAGGAGAAAAAGCTGGAGAAGCTTGGTGAGGAGAGGACAAAACTCGACGCCCATAAAAAACTTCTCTACGAACACGCAAAGAAAAGATACCGAAAAAGAAGCAAAGATGAAAGAGCAGGGGCGAAAACTTCTGAAGCTACAGCTTCGGCAGAAGTTAAGCCAAAAGCATTTGCTAGCTTAAGAGGGGTGTCCTTCAACATCGAAGCCAGCGCAAATGTTGCAACAAAGACAACTGACACAGCAACCAAAACAGACACGGTCTACGATTTCGAAAGCAGGCCAGCAACAACTACAGAACCAACAGCAGCAGCGAAAATAACACAAGCAGCAAACTCCAAAAAAGCCGAGGTAACAACAACAACAACAGAAGCAGCCGCAACAGGAGGTAAGAACAACTACAAAAATTATGTCAACTGGCCATACACAAAAATGTATACTACATAAAATATAAGTCACCTGTATGCCATACCGTCCATTGCTTAACAATGGACGCGGCTCAGAACCCTCACAGAATTTGCTGCTCAAAGGTATAAGTCCATCTGCTGACCCGAAGGTCATCCTCGGCAAGCTGCGCCAAGTTGAGAGCGACGAGGTCCAGTTTGTAGGGGTTAAGCCCTTCACCACTGCGGCAGCGGAAACGAAGAAGAAAGCACTTCACTTCTTCTTAGCGTACGTATCAGACAATACCAAAATTGACAGCCTACGAAAAATCCGTTTCGTAGGCGGTCTGAGTATATAGTGGGAAAAATTAAACAAATCTGACCACGTACTTCAATGTGCGAAGTGCAGAAGGCTGGAACACGTCGCGGAGAACTACAATATGGAGTTCCGCTGCCCACGTTGCACATTCTGCCACAACAAATACCAAATACCTCTAGGTACGAATAAAGTCAAGGATAAGACACTCCTTAAATGCGTACTCTGCGGAGGTAATGGACACCCCGCAACCTGTTTGGGGGGTCCACGAAGAGTAAAGGAAATAACGAACGTTAAAAAAGGTAGCAGCCAGGCCAGTGGCCAGTGCTGTAGCTACTACTGTTATATCGGCCATCTCATACGCCCAAATGGTTTCAGGCAGGGAACCGGTACAACGGACAGTGCCAAAGGTTGCCCCGGCTCCAATGGCCAGGCCAGATTCCTTACACAACCAGTTAGAGTAGATTTCCTCTTCTCTCAGCTGCCTGTGAACCAATGCGCCAAGATATTATGGGCTCACGCGAGGTAAGAACCATTAAGATCCTAGCAGTGAATGTAAACTCACTGATAAGGATCGAACGAACACAGTCGTTCATAGACTTCCAAGCGATACGGACGTGTTTCGGCTTCACGAAAATAACAGTACGTTAGTAGTGTGAAAAAAAAACATCTAAACACAAGCGGGGCAGTAGTCGAGTGTTAGACAACAGTGGTGGTGACTCGGAGGTTCCGCGTTCGATTCCCGAAAGAATAAAAACGATCTTTTATTTTTAATTAATAAAAATAATAAACATTAAGTGTGAGTGGGCAAGCCAACCATAGAAAGTGATGAGCGGCCTGAGCTCAGCAAATCGGGTGATTTGCATCAGGAGGCATCAGGCCACCAAACGAGCGATGGTAGTGTTCGCGTGGCAAGTCCTAGCCGTTCGACTACAGAAGCGGTAAAGAGAAGAAGGAGGGGGCAACCGCAGCCGAGCCTAGTCAAGCGAAGAACGAAAATAACAGCGACGACTGATGAAGAAGCAACGACTGTGAGGAAGCCAAAAACAAAGCCCAGCAAACCTGTAGTAGCAACAACAAAAGCGACTACCGCAGCCGCAGTCATGGCATTAGAAGCCCTCCAATGTGAATCGGAGGGCAACGAGTGCCGATATTCGTACAAGGGGAGTGACAATTCCTTCCAAGTACTAGCCACCTCAGATGCCGATGACGAGGCTGAGGAAATAAAAGAGAAGGAGAAAAAATTGGAGAAGCTCGATGAGGAGAGGACGAGACTCGACGCCCACATAAAACTTCTCTACGAGCAATCTTCGAAGAAAAAAGCTGCAGAAAGAGAAACAAAAATAAGACAGCAGCAGCGAGAACTTCTGGAGCTCCAACAAAAACAGATTCAGCAGAAGCAAAAGCAAAAACAGCCACCAGCTGAAGAGGAGCGTCCCTCAACTTCGAAGGCAGCGCAAAGGTTGCAAGCCGCAGGAGGGACAGCAAAAGCAGAGGGTAAGATGTCCACCCATCAATGTCTTCGGTGTGGAGACGGAACAACTGCAAAAACTATGTGAGTTGGCCCTACATAAAAATATATTCTATTTAAAATATAAGTCTCCGGGATGTCATACCGTCCATTGCTTAACAATAGACGGGTTTAGAACCCTAAAAGAGAAGTTAGCTGCATCGAACGCTGATTTCTATACTTATACCCCCAAAGGAGAAAGGCCACAGACTTTGCTCCTCAAAGGTATAAATCCATCTGCTGACCCGAAGGTCATCCTCGACAAGCTGCGCCAAGTTGAGAGTGACGAGGTCCAGTTTGTAGGGGTTAAGCCCTTCACCACTGCGGCAGCGAAAATGAAGAAGAAGGCACTTCCTTTCTTCTTAGTGCAGGTATCCCACAATACCAAAATTGACAGCCTTCGAAAAATCCGTTTCGTTGGCGGTCTGAGTATAAAGTGGGAGAAACTAAACAAATCTGACCACGTACTTCAATGTGCGAAGTGCAGAAGGCTGGGTCACGTCGCGGAGAACTGCAATATGGAGTTCCGCTGCCCACGTTGCACATGCTGCCACAACAAAGGGGAATGCCCTCTAGGTACGGATAAGGTCGAGGATAAGGCGCTCCTCAAATGCGTACTCTGCGGAGGTAATGGACACCCCGCAACCTATTTGGGGTGTCCACGAATCAAAGAACTCCGTCAGAGAGTAAAAGAAATAAGGAACGTAAAAAAGGTAGCAGCCAGGCCAGTGGCCAGTGCTGTAGCTACTACCGTAACGCCGGCCATCTCCTACGCCCAAATGGTGTCAGGCAGGGATCCGGCACAACGTACAGTGCCAAAGGTTGCCCCATCTCCAATGGTCAGGCATTCCGAGGCAGAACCCTCAATAAAGGATGTAATGTCTTCCATCCAATCGATGCAAGCGCAGATGATTGCCTTGCAGAAACAGATGGTCGAACTACAGACCAGTTTCCTTACGCAGACGGCTAAAGTTGATTTCCTCTTCTCTCAGCTGCCTGCAAACAAGCGCGCTCAGATATAATGGTCTCACGCGAGGTAAGAACCCCTAAGATCCTCGCAGTGAATGTAAATTCTCTGATAAGGATCGAACGAAAACTATAGCTCGCTAACTTATTGCAAGCCCACAACCCTGATGTGCTAATCCACTAGAGGTGGTGGGGTCGCCCTTTTGATTAAACGTAACATTTATCATAAGGTAATATATAGCAACGATGTACGTAGATTTAGTGTGCTAGAAGCAGCAATTGCACGCATCTCTCTACATGGTGGAAAGAAGTTATTTGTGATCGCTGCCTACGCATCAGAACCTCGAAACCCTAACTTTCTCTCTGAGCTCGAGGCTCTTTTCACCAGCCTCTGCTTAAACTCGGAAGGAAACTTCTTTATAGTAGCCGGGGATTTGAACGCCAAGCACTGTGAATGGGGTAACTCTGTTCCAAATGAGCGAGGAAATGCACTATTCGAGTGGATGGAACAAAACAATATTGAGTTCAAGTTAGATCTGCTGACAACCGATAGACCATTATTTCCCAGAAGCGGGTCCTATCTGGATGTGATGCTTATCGACAGACGACTAACAATACTAAACGTGGAACGACATACGAGGAACTGTTTAACTAGAGTCGAGTATGACAGTGATCACGGTGGTCTCGCCGCGGTAATACAGCTCCCGAATAAGCTGGAGGAACTGGAGGAATATGTCCAAACGCATCCTTATAATTACAGTAAGGCGCGCTGGTCACGTTTCTCTAGAACCTTAGCCAGAGAAATAAGTTCGAGTGTGATCAATCCTCCTACGAACAGAAACCTGACGAACGAAGAGGTTGATGGCTACCTCACACAAATGGACGAAGTCATTAAACGAACAATGGACAAAACTATCCCGAAGGTAGCACAAACTGATGATGGCGACATCTATCGGAATGCTATTATCGATGCACTTCACGTGCAAAAAAGTAGACTCCTGTCAAGACTAAAACTCTTGTACAGGAGATTTACAGATCCACTGAATACAGAGATTCGCTGTCTGAAATCACAGATCAAAGTACTCCAACAGTTAATCAAACATAATTACAGACTACCTGTAAGCTTGCATTGGGGCAATAAGATTCGGGCTATACGATCTAACAACCTGAGCATGTTCCCGCAAGTAAATAAATTATTTCGGAGGAAAGATCATAAAGACATTCAGAGCGTTCGACTGGACAGAACAAGAGACAACGTAAACTTATTTTCCTCAGTTGGCATCGATCCTGATAGGGCAGTGCTTGACAATGACTACTTCGTAGTTGAGGATCCTCAGAAGAAGGTGAAAGCAATTGGTGCTGTTTTCCAGAGAGTGTATACGGTCAACGAGTCTCGTAGCCCGAATCACGACTTGGAAAGCAGAGCCTTGCTAAATCATGTCTGTCTTCGTAATGAAATAAGTCAATGGCGATCCGAGAACCCTGGTGACAAGTATTCGGGAAATAATGTCGTCGCCGATGATGGAAATAACTCCATCCGTTTTTCGAAAGATGAGCTCCAAGGTATCCTCAACTCACTGAAGACGAAAAAGTCAGTGGGAACAGATGGGATACCAAATATTGTTCTGCGCCATCTACCCTCTGAGGCGGTGGATGTATACACAACTCTGTTTAACAATGCGCTGAGTAATGCATATTAGCCGGTGCATTGGAAAACAGCTGTGTTACAGCCAATTCCGAAACGGGGCAAAGATACCTCCATCCCAACGAATCTCCGTTCTATAAGTCTTCTTCCGTGCATAAGCAAGGTATTCGAGAAGATAGTCATTACAGCTCTGAAAGAATGGGTTGAGGAAAACAATTAATACCGGAAAACCAATTTGGCTTCAGGGCGGGGCACGACACCATTCATGCCGCGTTCAAATTGGTTTCCGACATTCAGTGGAATTGAAATAAAACACAGTGCACAGAGGCCTGCTTGATCGACATGGAAAAAGCTTTCGACACCGTATGGTTAGAAGGACTCTTCCTAAAGTTGGTCAGGCTTGGCATTCATAAAACATTGCTATATATGATCTACGACATGGTAACAGGTAGGAAGTTCGTTGTGAAAAATGGCAACGAAATTTCCACCACTGTGTTCCACATAAAAAATGGGTTGCAACAAGGGGCGGTGGGTTCACTGGTCTTGTTCACTATATTCACTAGCGATCTTATAGGTTCTATGCCTAATATAATAGCGTTTGCCGATGATCTAATCGCGTACAGATCAGGTCCGAAGGTAGAAGAAATAAACAGTTTGTTGCAGAGTGACTTTGATACGATTCAACGATTTTGCGACGACTGGAAGTTGAAAATCAACTACCAGAAGTGTGAAACTATCTTCTTCAGAACCCCGTTGTCCAGAGCCTCAAGGGATACGAAAAGGAACTGGCGCAAGTTCGGCATAGTTGATCCACTGGGACGGCCGTTGACTGTGAAAAGTGTAGTGAGATATCTAGGCATCTGGTTGGACCAGTGTCTATATGGTGATATACATGTAGGCACTACTCTGACCAGGGCTAAGAATGCCTTCGCTATGGCAAGAGGACTGTTTTACAGCAGTCAACTTGACACCAGGTTGAAGGTAATCTGCTACATGGCCCTCATCCGGCCAATCATGGTATATGGTTGTCCTGTATGGTTCAACGTGAGTCCTTCCCAGATGGAAAAGATGAGGGTGTTCGAGAGGCAGTGCCTTCGAGCCTGTCTTCGTTTATATCGAACACCAGAATCTCAGTACAAGAAATTCTACCCCAACGAGGTTCTGTACAACGAGGCAAGCCTTATAAGGATAGATAATTTTATTATTAAGTTGATTCGGAGTCACACTGCTCGTGCCATGGCTTCAACCAACAGTCTGATCTTTGAGGCTTACTACCCAAATGAAATGTACCATGAAAGAGTACGTCTTAACGGCTTCATTCCACCTGAAGCTTTCCTTTATTTGGATTCGAAAGGCCTGATACAAGATAGGGAAGGCTGCCCTATCATCTTCCACGTCGCACGCCGAACAGTAGAAAAGCAACTCCAATACGAGCCGGACGTCGCTCGCAGCCATGAGGATCTCCTACGGTTCAGTAGAGCGATTTCTACCCGAGACAGAGCAGTTTCTGATAAGGAACGGCATTTCTACTGGTGGTTACACCATAATCAGCTTTCGATGCCGCTAACTCCTTGAAGCAAAAGACAGGACAGCTGATTCACAAGGGCCAGCTCACATATGTAGGTTAAGGTAGTTTTAAGATATTACAAACAAAACAAAAAAAAAAAACAAAAAATAGTATATAAAAACATTAAAAAAACAAACAAAACAAAACAAAACCAAAAAAGGTGCACCAAGGGGTATCAGATATATATGTAAGGCATATAAATGACACATACCTCCGGGTGCACGCGTCCGTATAACGTTACGGGCACAGTTAAGAATAATGTAAATAGTTAAGTACATATAAGTTTAGACGTAAGTTAGAGTTAGGTACTTTTATCATAGGTTTTAGTCTTAGCATTAAGTAAATTTAATAACCTAAATGTCCAAGTTTTTAAAGTTTTTTTGGGACAAATTAAAGCTGGAATGAACACAATTAAAAGAAACACAAATTGAAAACTGAAATAGGCCGAAAGACAGAAGTAAACAAATAATCCTTTGTTAGCTTCGAGTAATTATGAAAACTCAGTAAGTTAGAATTAAGATCAAAGATTAGAAAAGTAAGCTTGTTTAAGTACTTTTGTCTAGCATTTAAGAAAACTATGATGAAATAATAAAAAAAATGCATTTAAAAAAAAATTAAATAAGGATCGAACAAAACTAGCGCTCTGTTATTTGTTGCGAACCCGAACCCCGATGTGCTGATGACTAGCGAAACGAAGCTCGACCAGACAAGCAATCTTACGTACAAAAATTATTATTATAAGAAGGGACCGACCCCAATCCACTCGAGGTGGCGGAGTCGCCCTTTTAATTAAAAATAATATTAGTCACAAGGTTATACTTAGCAATGAACCTACAAGATCTAGGGTACTAGAAGCGGCCATCGCACGTATCTCTCTCCAAAGTGGAAAGAAGTTCTTTGTGATCGCTGCTTAAGCAGCAGACGCCCAAAACCCTAACTTTATTTCAGAGCTTGAGGCTCTGCTTAAACTTGCAGGAAAACTTTTTTAATGTAGCCGGATTTAAAAGCCAAGCACAGTGAATGCAGTAATGCTGTTCCAAATGAGCGAGGAATTCCTCTTAGAGTGGATGAATCAAAACAATATTGAGTTTAGGCTGGATTTGCCGGCAATGGATAGACCATCTTCCCAGAAGCCGGTCTTATCTGGATGTGATGCTAATCGACAGACGCCTAACAATACTAAACGTGGAGCGACATACGAGGAACTGTTTAACTACAGTGATCACTGTGGTCTCGCCGCGGTAATACAGCTACCGAATAAGTTGGAGGAATATGTCCAAACGAATCCTTATAATTACAATAAGGAGCGTTAGCCATGTTTCTCTAGAACCTTAACCAGAGATATAAGTTCGAGTGTGATTAATCCTCCTACGAACAGAAACCTTACGAACGAAGAGGTTGATGGGTACCTCACACAAATGGAAGTCTTAATGACTGACGAACTATAGACAAAAATATTCCGTAGGTAGCACAAACCGATGATTTCGACAGTTATCGGAAAGCTACCATCAATGCACTTCACGTGCAAAAAAGTAGACTTCTGTCAAGGGCTAAACTCTTGTACAGAAGATTTACAGATCCACAGAATGCGGAGATTCGCTGTCTGAAGTCACAGATCAAAGTACTCCAACAGTTAATCAAACATAAATACAGACTAGCACTTGGACAATAAGATTCGGGCTATAAGATACAACAACCCGAGCATGTTCCCGAAAGTAAATAAAATCTTTCGGAGGAGACCATAACGACATTCAGAGCGTTCGACTTGACAGAACAACAGACAACGCGAACCTACGTAGTTCAGTTGGCATCGATCCTGATAGGGCAGTGCTTGACAACGACTATTTCGTAGTTGAGGATCCACAGGAGAAAGTTGGTGCTGTTTTCCAGAGAGTATATACGGTCAACGAGACGCGTAATCCGAACCACAACCTGGAACACAGAGCCTTGTTAAACAATATCTGCCTTCGGAATCAAATAAGTCAATGGCGATCCGAGAATCCTGGTTTTATCAGATTCAGTTTTATTTTCAAAAACGAACTATTTCGTATTTTCAACTCAGTGAAGAAAAAGAACCTTTTTAGATGAGTTTCTAGGGTTTTTGGAATGTAAAAAAGATAAAAATATAGTTTTGTTAGGTGACTTTAATATTAATATCCTTTCTGATTCTCCTGATGTGGATAAATATCTATCTTTAATGTCTTCATTTGGTTTTAAGTCTTTGATTAATCATCCCACACGTTTTAACTCTTGTCTAGATCACATATTTATACGATTACATAGAAATAACCACGTAGACTATAAAACAATGACGTACGACTTGAAAATAACTGACCATAATTTGACTAGTATTCAATTAAACTGCAAGATTGCCAGAACAAATAGAGTTGAAGTCAGCGAATTTAAAAAAATTGATTTTTAAGTTTTAAAAACTCATCTAAATTTTGAATTTTGGGACGAAGTCTATAATGCTACTGATCCTAATATTGGTTTTGATATGTTTCTTAATAAGTTAAAATTCTATACATCGTTGTCTTGTAAAAAAAAATAAAAAGGTCAGTAAACTAAAACCCTTAAAGAACTAGAAACTAACTATTTCGTTACTTAAAAAAATTAGAAAGAAAAAGAAAATTTGTTCACTTATCCAAAGGAACCCAAATCACGCTAGGCTTAAGTTATATTACGATAGAATAAGTCGGGAAATCAAATCGGAAATAATAACTTGCAAAACTAATTACTTTACCAAGAAACTAGCTTATAATGTTGAAAACTCTAAAAAAGAATGGCAAATTGTCAACGAAATTTTAAACAAGAATAAAGCTCGAGCTGATATTGTTTTGTTGTATGAAGACTCGGAGATTTCGGAGCCTTTAGAAGTTGACATTCTATTTAACACCTTTTTTTCAAAATAGGTTCTAATCAGAAAAATCCTAATGCTGATTCTGCGTATTTTACCGATAACACTATACAGGAATCAAACCTCCAACCACAAAGTTTTTTCTTTGAAGAATTTACACCCCTTGAAATACAAAAAATTATAAATTCTCTTAAGGCGTCTAGTTCTTCATCGTCTGATAATGTATCAAGTAAGGTATTAAAAAATATTTCGTTTCAGATTTCAGACGTTCCATGTTTTATTTTTAACAATTGTATGTTTAAAGGTGCTTTTCCGGACTGTCTCAAGACTGCAGTGGTAATACCTTTACATCAGTGCCGTGTCATCCTCCGACGCATGCAGACGTGTCGTCGCTGCATGCACTCAAATCAAAAAAGTTTCAAAAAGTTTTCCTCGCGCCGAAAAACACAAACAACAAGTAACGCGGTCCGCCCAACACCTCCGCGAGTGTAACAACAAAAAAAAAAATAACGAAAAACGAAAACCTAATTTAAAGTGCAGTGTAGTGCAGTGAAGTGCATTGGTAGAGCACACGCGGTCCGCTCCCCCCTCTCCCACTCCTTCACAAAACACTGTTGGGCATTCTCGGTCGCAACTCCCGTTTGATCTACCAGACGGGCTGGGGCGATGTCCGAGTCTGCCTAACATCTGACATAGCGGATTCGGAAGTGTAAATATTTGTTAGTGGACCAATTCAAGTCAATGTACGGGCATAACACCTACATTGATTTGTTTTGCGAAGCTAAACGCAGAATTTACACTTCTGAACTCTGCTCACTTTCACCAACTGCATTGTCGGAGTTGGTTTTCACATGCCTAAGACTGATATGAGGGGGCAATTTCGTGTTGACGTGAGCAACATTCGCGGACTGAGAACTAATCTCTTTGCCGTTTACGTCCACCTCTCCCGCCATAAACCAGCTGTCTTGGCGCTGAGTGAAACACAGGTGGGTGAGAATACCGATTTATCGGATTTGAACCTGCCTGGATATAGCTTGGTGCCCTTATTCTTTTTACACCGCGGTCTCGCCATTTATGTGCGTAGTGACGTTGCTTACCAAATTCAACCACAATATGGCCACTGTTCCAATCCGGAATTTAATTTTCTGTGGTTAAAACTCTTTGTCCGTAAGCATTTAATCCACTACTGCTTTGTTTATAGAAGTCCAAACATGGACAGCAACTCAACTTATAACGAGTTTGATGCGCTGTCCGACTCCATTACAAGAATTGTATCCCTGTATCCTCACACTGAAATCGCTATTGCGGGCGATTTCAATGTACACAATTCTACTTGGCTTCGACATTCAGGCCAGACAACACCCGAAGGAAGGTATGTTGAAATCTTCGCTGAGGTAAATAATTTAACCCAGCTTGTGAATGAGCCAACACGAATACCTGACATTGCAGATCATACCGCTAACACCTTGGATCTGTTTCTCACCTCTCATCCGGAAAAATATTCAATTGATATATTGTCGCCTCTAGGCTCGTCCGACCACTGTGTCGTGTCAGCCAAATTCTCGTACTCCTCCCACACAGTTAGAGAACAAATTCCGAAAAGAACAGTATGGCTCTACGAGAAAGCCAACTGGAGCGGACTTAACAACTTCTTTAGGAATTTTAACTGGTCACTATGCTTCCTCGATAGTGACGTGGATGCCGCTACTGATGCGATCACAAACATTATTTCGCTGGGCATGAGGTCCTTCATTCCTCACAGAGTGAAGGTGAAAGAGGCTATCAGGGTGAGAGAGTTGAGTTTCCGGGATTATAAAGCCAACCCTTCTGAGGAAGCCCGGAAAAAGTTCAAACGGATCCGAAATGACTGTAATGCATTAATAAGACGTGTTAAATTCTCCTTTGACCAAAAGTTGAGGCAAAAAGTTCTACAATGCCCCAAGGGTAGCAGAAGCTTTTGGTCTTTCGTAAAAAACATAAGGAATTCAGCCTCGTCTTCGATCCCAACGCTCATTTGCAATGACATTCCAGCTGTCAGCTCTTTGGACAAAGCTAAAATGCTTGCTGCACACTTTGCAGCTAGCTCAACGCTGCCAGATAGCACTTTGTCCCCGCCTGTACTTGAGAGCGTAAATTTCTCCATGGGGCAAATCCATTTTCGCACTCGTACAGTAGCAAGAGTACTTAAAGATCTAAACATACACAAATCCGCTGGCCCGGATGGTATACCCCCTGTTCTTCTGAAGAGGTGTTCTTCTACGCTGGCAAAACCACTGCGTAAGCTTTTCCATCTGTCCTACTCTTCAGGGCTCTTTCCGAGTAAGTGGAAAACTGCATTTGTCCAGCCCGTCCCTAAAAAGGGCGAAAGTTCGTCACCCACCTCCTACCGACCCATAGCACTAACGTCCCTTCTCTCCAAGGTCATGGAAACGCTGATCAACCGTCAGCTTATGAAATATCTTGAGTCCCGGAAGCTTCTTAATGACCGGCAGTACGGCTTCCGAAGCAACCGTTCCACTGGTGATCTGATGGCATATCTCACTGAAAAGTGGAACCAATCTTTGCACAACTTAGGAGAAAGCAAGATTGTTGCGCTTGATATTTCAAAGGCATTTGACAGGGTCTGGCATCAGGCTCTTTTGTCGAAAATGCGTGCTTTTGGGATCGATGAGTCTCTTCTTCAATGGATTAGAAATTACCTTTCGAATCGTTCAATACAAGTCGTTTTGGATGGATTCAAGTCTGATATCCACTATATTAATGCTGGTGTTCCCCAGGGCTATGTTTTGTCTCCGACACTCTTTCTCATTTTTATAAATGATCTCTTGTCTGTTACTTCTAATCCTATTCATTCCTTCGCTGATGACAGTACCCTCAGCTTTTCATATTCGTTCCTTGGCTCACGTCCCTCAACTTCGGCCTTAGACTCGGAACGGCAGCGTATGTTAAGCACATTAAATTCCGACCTTGACAGCATAATCGATTGGGGAAATAAGAATAGAGTGGAATTTAATGCTTCCAAAACACAGTGCTGTCTACTGTCGTTAAAGCGATCACAAAATAATCAGCCGTTATCCATGGACGGCACTTGTGTTGTTGAAACCGAAAGACTTTCCATCCTCGGTATGTGTATCAACCCAACAATTAATTGGAACGATCACATATTTGAGGTCGCCAAAAATGCTGCGAAATGTCTAGGCTTCCTTAAACGATGCAAGAAGTACTTCACCCCTTCTGATCTGGCTACAATATACAAGGCCTACATACGCCCAAAACTTGAGTATAACGCTCCTATTTGGTCAGGTGCTCCTAAGACCTCCCTGCACCTGCTGGATAGAATTCAAAAGCGAGCGATAAAACTTATAGGTGACAGTAATATTGCGAAGTCGATTGACTCGTTAGAACACCGACGTAATGTCGCGTCGTTGTCACTCTTTTATCGCTATTTTAACAAAAAATGCTCAGATGAATTAGCCAGTTGCATTCCTCCCCTTCAAGAATTCACCCGCAATACACGCCTAGCTAGGAATGCCCATCAATTCACCCTCAAGCCCTCTTTCGGACGTACAGTCAAATTCAGAGACTCGTTCTTTAGCCGCACTACACGAATCTGGAATGCTCTTCCCAGCTCGATTTTTCCTCCTCATTACAATCCACAGGCATTTAAAACCAATGTGCATCGGTATCTCCTCTCCCTCTCTTCCTCTATACCTTCGGCCCGTGCTGTGACTTGACCTGGTCACTTAAGGGTACTCGCAACCCCTTTTGCACGCGTCAATTATAAAAAAAAAAAAAAAAATAAAAAGGGTGACAACAGGGTATTAAATAACTATAGCCCTATTTCTCTCTTGTCAGTTTTTTCCAAAGTATTTGAAAAGGGTATAAAACGTAGAATGTTAGCCTTTCTAGATAAGACCGACTTTTTTAGCGATCTTCAGTTTGGCTTTCGAAATGGTAGATCTACGGAAAGTGCTTTATTGAAACTGACTGGAGAAATATATTGTAATTTGAATTCATCGTTAATCCCTGCTTGTCTCTTTATTGATATAACGAAGGCCTTTGATATGGTTAACCACAATATACTTCTAAAAAAAATTGTTTTATGCGAGCTTTAGAAGTTTCATTCTTGAATGGTTAACTTCGTATTTATTAAATCGTAAGCAAGTGGTAAAAATTAAAAATGTATTCAGTTCCGTGAGCGTATCTAACATTGGTGTTCCTCAAGGCTCTGTATTGGGTCCGATATTGTTTCTTATATATGTGAATTCGTTATTTATTCAGCCTTTAAATGGAAAAATCATAGCCTTCGCTGATGATACAGCAATTTCCAATGCAAGCAACAATTATCTAAGTTTACTATCCGACGTTAATTTTGATTTAAATATTTTGAGAAGATGGTTTAAGAAACATAACTTACTTATAAGCAATAAAACCAAGTTTATGATATTCAACATCAAGGGTTTAATATATAAAGATTTACCTATATACTACCAATCCCCTCATTGCCAACGTTTTTTCTTGACTCATTCAAATATGTCTGGTGTATCAACTTATAATGCAGATATAATCTGTAGTGAGGATTGTTTTAAAATAGAGTGTGTTGATAGTTTTAAATAACTAGGCATAATTTTGGACAGTAAATTAGCTTGGACAGCACACACAACTTACCTTAAACAATATTTAAATAAAATCATTAGACACATGTACCATCTTAGCCTCTACTGCAATTTTAAAATTTTAAAAATGGTCTATAATGGTCTTCTCAACTCAAAAATACAGTATGGAATATCATGTTGGGGTGGTGCCTATTATAATAAAATAGAACCACTGTTAATTAAAAAAAACATGCATTTTCTTAATGCATGTTTTTGTTTAATTATGACCAAAGTAAATCGTAGAACATCCAGTTTTGCAATTTTCAAATCCCGTAGTATTCTCCCACTAAGACATCTATACTGCTATAAAGTTTTAAGAATATTTTTTGACAACTCCGGCTACTACCACGAAAGTCTTAATCAAAGGTACAAATTACGCATCAATTTCAAACACGTCGCCGCTATTCCAACTATACATAAGACTCATTTCTCACGTTTTTTTATGTTACTGCCCCACGTTTATTTGATTTATTACCTCTGAACCTTAGGTGTGAGAGAAGGAAAAAAGTATTTTCGAATAATGTTAAAAATTGGCTCTTCTCTTTTAATCATAATGAAATAGATTCGTTTTTTTCTCCCATGCTATAAATCTTCTTTTGATATCTCTTTATTTTTTATTTTTCTTTGTTATTTTTATTTTCTACTACTCCATTTATCTCTGAATTATTATAGTATTTCTTTTCCCCATCAATAATTTTGTATGAGTTGTTAATAAATTGATAGGTACTATCGCCACTTGTCTTTGACAATAGATAGTATGAAACTATTCCTTGCAAATTACACAAAGTATAGAATCATTTTGTAAATTAATCAAAATAATATGAAATTGTATCAAATGTTTATGTTGTTAATTTTGTAAAGGAATAAAAGAAATTATAAATTAAAAAAAAAAATTATAAATTAAGAAAAAAGAAGTCAGTGGGAATAGATGGGATACCAAATATTGTTTTGCGCCAAGTACAAAATTTCACGAAATAAAATAAAACTAACACATTTTTGTACAACTAATATGTTAGTTTTATTTCATTTATTTATGATTGATAAATATTCATTTTAGTTTGTAAGTACGTACGAAATTTATTACAGCTGGTTGTACTACCGAAATCCAAGTGGACGAGTACGTGGGTATTTTATATTTCGGGATTAGAGAATAAAAATAAATATTAATCATTGAAAATAGCTTTGTTTTTCAAAATATTCCCCATTAAGATCTTTACACTTTTGCATGCGTTTGAACCAATTGTCGAAGCACTTTTTCCACTCTCATTGAGGTATCTCCAAAACATGCATTCTGAACGCATCAACCGCTTCTTCAGGTATCGAAAAACGTTGACGTCTCATTTTATTTTTTACGTACGGAAAAAAAGAAGTCAGGACTATAAGGCTGATGACTCATCAAATCGATGTTTTAAGTGTTCAAAAATGCATTTGTTTGGGTCGATGTGTGAGGGCGCGCATTGTCGTGGTGAAGAGTGATTCGTTTTCGTCGGTTGGTTTTCCTGATTTCTCGGAAGACAACTGGCAAACAAATGGTTCTGTAGCATTCAGAATTGTCTGTTCTGCTTTGTTCTAGTGGTACGGTTGCGACATGTCCAGTTTTTCCGAAAGAACAGGCGATCATTTGCTTGGAAGTGCTTCGTGCGCGAGCAACTTTTGTTGGATTTGACTCAATTTGAAACACACATACAGTCGACTGCTGTCTACTTTCGGGTTTATACGCGTAAATCCACGATTCATCACCTGTCACGATGTCATAGACGTGTTACGAAGCACCGCGATCGTAGTTTTAGAACATTTCTTTTAAGTGATTGACAAATTGTGTGGGATCCAACGCGAACAAATTTTTTTGACGATCAAATGTTCATGCAATATTGAATATATGCTGGCCCCCCTAATGCCTGAGGTTGTCTCAATCGCACGATAGGTCACATGACAATGTTGCAATATCAATGACATTAACACTGGTCCTTGATAGATCTACATCGCCAAAAATTGAATTAAGTTCATCGATGTACTGTTGTTGAGTTAATCCACGTCGAACGTCGATTTAATTCCATATTTTGGGCGAGATGAATCTTTTAAGTTACTGTAAACAACACAAATAGCGTATGTCAAAACGTTCTGAGTACGTATAACCTCAAAAATGTGAAACCTTACGATAGAGTTGGCAGTTGCCTGATTGCACCACTAAGGTTGCCTAATCCCGAAATATAAAAGGCAACTTTCGTACATCTTGAACAACCAACATTGCACTTTGAATTACCGCACTGACAAATTTATATTTATTGATCAGCTCGTATGATTTTCCAATAAATTCATTATTCGATGCAAGGATATACAGCAGTTAGTGCAGATAGTACCTTCAAGGTCCTTTGGTGTAATAACCAACAGCTAACTCTTACAAAAATATAAGGAAACAAAAAAAGAGTGATTGTATTCTCAAACATCCCGATGTTAATTCTTTCGCCGACACAAAGAAGTCCTTCAGTCATTTACAAATCTCCAAGTGATACAGACGTACCCATCCAACTACCGAAGCAGTGAAGAGGAGAAGGAGGGGACAACTGCAACCAAGTTTAGTCAAGCAATGGATAACAACAGCAGCGACGACTGATGAAGAAGCAGTGATTGCTAGAAAGGCGAAAACAAAGCCTAATAAACCAACAGCAGCAACAAAAAAAGACTACTGCAGTCGAAGTCATGGGATTAGAAGCCCTCCAATGTGAATCGGAGGGCGATGAATGTCGATATTCGTACAAAGGGAGGGACAACTCGTTCCAAGTGCTAGCCACCTCAGATGCCGATGACGAGGCTGAGGAAATTAAAGAGGAGGAGAACAAGCTGGAGAAGCTTGATGAGGAGAGGACAAAATTCGACGCCCATATAAAACTTCTCTACGAACACGAAAAGAAAAGATACCATCTGCTGACCCGAAGGTCATCCTCGACAAGCTGTGCCAAGTTGAGAGCGACGAGGTCCAGTTTGTAGATGTTAAGCCCTTCATCACTGCGGCAGCGAAAACGAAGAAGAAAGCACATTCTGCCACAACAAATACCAAATACCTCTAGGTACGAACAAAGTCAAGGATAAGGCACTCCTCAATTGCGTACTCTGCGGAGTTAATGGCTCACACGAAGTAAGAACTATTAAGATCCTAGCAGTGAATGTAAACTCACTTATAGGGATCGAACGAAAACTAGCGCTCTGTTATTTGTTGCGAACCCGAACCCCGATGTGCTGATGACTAGCGAAACTAAGCTAAACCAGACAAGCAATCTTAGGTACAAAAATTACCATATTATAAGAAGCGACCGAGCCCAATCCACTCGAGGTAGCGGAGTCGCCCTTTTAATTAAAAATAATATTAGTCACAAGGTTATACTTAGCAACAAACCTACAAGATCTAGGGTACTAGAAGCGGCCATCGCACGCATCTCTCTCCAAATTGGAAAGAAGTTTCTTGTGATCGCTGCTTACGCAACAGACGCCCAAAACCCTAACTTTACTTCAGAGCTTGAGGCTCTGCTTAAACTTGCAGGAAAACTTGTTTAATGTGGCCGGATTTAAAGGCCAAGCACAGTGAATGGGGTAACGCTGTTCCCAATGAGCGAGGAAATGCCCTCTTAAAGTGGATGAATCAAAACAATATTGAGTTCAGGCTGGATTTGCTAGCAATGGGTAGACCATCATTTCCCAGAACCCGGTCTTACCTGAATGTGACGCTAATCGACAGACGCCTAACAATACTAAACGTGGAGCGACATACGAGGAACTGTTTAACTACAGTGATCACTGTGGTCTCGCCGAGGTAATACAGCTCCCGAATAAGTTGGAGGAACTGGAGGAATATGTCCAAACGCATCTTTATAATTACAATAAGGTGCGTTAGCCATGTTTCTCTAGAACCTTAGCCAGAGAAATAAGTTCGAGTGTGATTAATCCTCCTACGAACAGAAACCTTACGAACGAAGGGGTTGATGGGTACCTCACACAAATGGAAGTCTTAATGACTGACGAACTATGGACAAAAATATTCCGAAGGTAGCACAAACCGATGATTTCGACAGTTATCGGAATGCTACCATCAATGCACTTCACGTGCAAAAAAGTAGACTCCTGTCAAGGGCTAAACTCTTGTACAGGAGATCTACAGATCCACAGAATGCGGAGATTCGCTGTCTGAAGTCACAGATCAAAGTACTTAGCACTGGAGCAATAAGATTCGGGCTGTAAGATACAACAACCCGAGCATGTTCCCGAAAGTAAATAAAATCTTTCGGAGGAAAGACCATAACGACATTCAGAGCATTCGACTTGACAGAACAACAGACAACGCGAACTTGCGTAGTTCAGTTGGCATCGATTCTGATAGAGCAGTGCTTGACAACGACTATTTAGTAGTTGAGGATCCACAGGAGAAGGTTGGTGCTGTTTTCCAGAGAGACAACCTGGAACACAGAGCCTTGCTAAACAATATCTGCCTTCGGAATCAAATAAGTCAATGGCGATCCGAGAATCCTGGTTTTATCAGATTCAGTTTTATTTCCAAAAACGAACTATTTCGTATTTTCAACTCAGTGAAGAAAAAGAAGTCAGTGGGAATAGATGGGATACCAAATATTGTTTTGCGCCATTTGCCCTCTGAGGCGGTGGATGTTTACGCAACTGTGTTCAACAATGCGCTGAGTAATGCATATTACCCGGTGCATTGGAAAACAGCTGTGGTATAGCCCATTCCGAAACGGGGCAAAGATACTTTCATTCAAATGAATCTGCGTTGTATAAGTCTTCTTCCCTGCATAAGCAAGGTATTTGAGAAGATAGTCATTAGTGCTCTGAAGGAATGGGTTGAGGAAAAGCAATTAATACCGGAAAACCAATTTGGCTTCAGAGAAGGGCACGACACCATTCATGCCGCGTCTAAATTGGTTTCCGACATTCAATAGAATAGAAACAAAACACAATGCACAGGAGGAAAGGTAACTCCAATACGAGCCGGACGTAGCTCGCAGCCACGAGCACCTCCTACGGTTCAGCAGAGCGATTTCTGTTTCTGCCAAAGAATGAAATTTTTTCTGGAGGTTGCACTGGGTGGATAGCAGATGCTGAACAGGATAGTTGATTCATTGGAACCAACTCACGTAGACATAGGTAGTTTTAAGGCTTTTTCAAAACAAAAAATATTAAAAATATACAAAAACATGCAAAAAAACAACAACAAAAACCAACAAAAAAAACAAAAACCAAGTAAAAAAAGGTGCATCATGACGTATAAGATATATATGTAAAGCATATAAATAACATATACGTCCTGTTGCATGCGTCCGTATATTATTACGGACATAGTTAAGTTTAATGTAAATAGTTAAGTAGGTATAAGTTTAGACTTAAGACCTAGACCTAATTAATTTAAATTAATTACTTTTAATTACCTTATTCACTTTTGTTTTAGCATAGGTTTTATTTTTAGTATTAAGTTAAGTTAAGAACATAATTCTCATGTTTTTTAAACTTTTCTTGGGAGAAAATTAAAATCAAAATCTACACCCGTCTGAAACAAAGGGAAAATAAAATAAGCCGAAAGGCAAACATAAAATAAATTTATGTTAGCTTAAAGTACTTGTAAGAAGTCGGTAAGTTAGAATTAAGATCACTAGATTAGATAAGTAAGCTAGTTTAAGTATTTTTGTCTAATATTTAAGAAAACCATAATAAAATAATAAAAAAAATGCATTAAAAACAAAAACAAAGAAGCCCTTCATACTGCTAGTCTCACGGATCTAATTTCATTGGCAGTGAGATTGGAGACACTACGATTGAGTTTTGTCGTGCGAGCAGAAATAAAACGTATTCTTAGTATTCTTTGCAAGCGATACCAAGACGAAACCTTTACGATTTGAGGCTACTTACCAGAAGAGAGAAGAAGTGCTCCACACAGTCCCAGACGTGGAATAGATACTGGTTTCAACGGGGCTATAAGTGGCGGCGATAATTGTTGTTGTATAGGTTCCTCCAACACTCCTACAGCGACCATATACCACAGCTGAATACGCCAGTCATGTTGCTTCTTCTTCTCATTTCTGTATTTGTTCCATCATTCAGCCGTTGATTCGGGTAGTAGGTCCCAACCTAAATTTGCTTCAGACGACCAGAGTTCTTGAAATAGAAGCTCAAAGAAAACAACAGTAGCTAAGAATCCTAAAGTATTAAATATCCGCGATACTTCTGACAACAATGTTCTTCGGGTGGAAGAAACGGGAGGAAGACCTTGTGATATACGAAATGAGAGTTGACGGATTCCAATGCATGCCAAGTACCTTAACCAATCACTGTGCATCAATGTCCAATGATGTTTGGTCTGACTCGTCGTTCGTTAAAATTGCAAGAGTTCGTACTCTATTCCCGAAGTTATATTATAGCCATTGATAAGAATTCAACAAACTCAGTTTTTAACTGTAACAGTTTTTCAATGGATTTGCAACCAGTCATCACATCATTTGGAAATCCGGTTTGATAGTCAGATGATAATTGTTTAAGAACGCATACCGACGATAAAACTCGAAAACGTTGCTCCATCGAAAGTAACCGCGAGGTAGCTAATTGTAGCGTGTTCCCAAATGAAGGCTCGGGAGTTCCAAATAAGAGTAAGACAACGTATTTATCGTCCGACGCTCGACTGAAAGTTTTGCGAAAATACTGTTCAGTTGGGTTTTTTTTATAATTGACGCGTGCAAAAGGGGTTGCGAGTACCCTTAAGTGACCGGATCAAGTCACAGCACGGGCCGAAGGTATAGAGGAAGAGAGGGAGAGGGGGTACCGATGCACATTGGTTTTAAATGCCTGTGGATTGAAATGAGGAGGAAAAATCGAGCTGAGAAGAGCATTCCAGATTCGTGTAGTGCAGCTAAAGAACGAGTCTCTGAATTTGACTGTACGTCCGAGAGAGGGCTTGAGGGTAAATTGATGGGCATTCCTAGCGAGGCGCGTATTGCGGGTAAATTCTTGAAGGGGAGGAATGCAACTGGCTAATTCATCTGAGCATTTTCTGTTAAAATAGCGATAAAAGAGTGACAACGACGCGACATTACGTCTTTGTTCTAACGAGTCAATCGACTTCGCAATATTACTGTCACCTATAAGTTTTATCACTCGCTTTTGAATTCTATCCAGCAGGTGCAGGGAGGTCTTAGAAGCACCTGACCAGATAGGAGCGTTATACTCAAGTTTTGGGCGTATGTATGCCTTGTATATTGTAGCAAGATCAGAGGGGGTGAAGTACTTCCTGCATCGTTTATGGAAACCTAGACATTTCGCAGCATTTTCGGCAACCTCAAATATGTGATCGTTCCAACTAATTGTTGGGTTGATACACATACCGAGGATGGAAAGTCTTTCGGTTTGAACAACGCAAATGCCGTTCATGGATAACGGCCGATTATTTTGTGATCGCTTTAACGACAGTAGACAGCACTGTGTTTTGGCAGCATTAAATTCCACTCTATTCTTATTTCCCCAATCGATTATGCTGTCAAGGTCGGAATTTAATGTGCTTAACATACGCTGCCGTTCCGAGTCTAAGGCCGAAGTGGAGGGACGTGAGCCAAGGAACGAATATGAAAAGCTGAGGGTACTGTCATCAACGAAGGAATGAATAGGATTAGAAGTAGCAGACAAGAGATCATTTATAAAAATGAGAAAGAGCGTCGGAGACGAAACAGAGCCCTGGGGAACACCAGCATTAATATGGTGAATATCAGACTTGAATCCATCCAAAACGACTTGTATTGAACGATTCGAAAGGTAATTTCTAATCCATTGGAGAAGAGACTCATCGATCCCAAAAGCACGCATTTTCGACAAAAGAGCCTGATGCCAGACCCTGTCAAATGCCTTTGAAATATCAAGCGCAACAATCTTGCTTTCGCCTACATTGTGCAAAGATTGGTTCCACTTTTCAGTGAGATATGCCATCAGATCACCAGTGGAACGGTTGCTTCGGAAGCCGTACTGCCGGTCACTAAGAAGCTTCCGGGACTCAAGATATTTCATAAGCTGACGGTTTATCAGCGTTTCCATGACCTTGGAGAGAAGGGACGTTAGTGCTATGGGTCGGTAGGAGGTGGGTGACGAACATTCGCCCTTTTTAGGGACGGGCTGGACAAATGCAGTTTTCCACTTACTCGGAAAGAGCTCTGAAGAGTAGGACAGATGGAAAAGCTTATGCAGTGGTTTTGCCAGCGTAGAAGAACACCTCTTCAGAAGAACAGGGGGTATACCATCCGGGCCAGCGGATTTGTGTATGTTTAGATCTTTAAGTACTCTTGCTACTGTACGAGCGCGAAAATGGATTTGCCCCATGGAGAAATTTACACTCTCAAGTACAGGCGGGGACAAAGCTGGAATGTCATTGCAAATTAACTTTGGGATCGAAGACGAGGCTGAATTCCTTATGTTTCTTACGAAAGACAAAAGCTTCTGCTACCCTTGGGGCATTGTAGAACTTTTTGACTCAACTTTTGGTCAAAGGAGAATTTAACACGTCTTATTAATGCATTACAGTCATTTCGGATCCGTTTGAACTTTTTCCGGGCTTCCTCAGAAGGGTTGGCTTTATAATCCCGGAAACTCAACTCTCTCATCCTGATAGCCTCTTTGCAGCTCAAGTCGAACCACGCGTTTGCCTTAGGCTTGATGCTCTTCAGTCTGTGAGGAATGAAGGACCTCATGCCTAGCGAAAAAATGTTTGTGATCGCATCAGTAGCGGCATCCACGTCACTATCGAGGAAGTATAGTGACCAGTTAAAATTCCTAAAGAAGTTGTTAAGACCGCTCCAGTTGGCTTTCTCGTAGAGCCATACTGTTCTTTTCGGAATTTGTTCTCTAACTGTGTGGGAGGAGTACGAGAATTTGGCTGACACGACACAGTGGTCGGACGAGCCTAGAGGCGACAATATATCAATTGAATATTTTTCCGGTGAGAAACAGATCCAAGGTGTTAGCGGTATGATCTGCAATGTCAGGTATTCGTGTTGGCTCATTCACAAGCTGGGTTAAATTATTTACCTCAGCGAAGATTTCAACATACCTTCCTTCGGGTGTTGTCTGGCCTGAATGTCGAAGCCAAGTAGGATTGTGTACATTGAAATCGCCCGCAATAGCGATTTCAGTGCGAGGGTACAGGGATACAATTCTTATGATGGAGTCAGACAGCGCATCAAACTCATTATAAGTTGAGTTGCTGCCCAGATTTGGACTTCTATAAATAAAGCAGTAGTGGATTAAATGCTTACGGACAAAGAGTTTTAACCACAGAAAATTAAATTCCGGATTGGAACAATGGCCATATTGTGGTTGAAGTTGGTAAGCAACATCACTACGCACATAAATGGCGAGACCGCGGTGTAAAAAAAATAAGGGCACCAAGCTATATCTAGGCAGGTTCAAATCCGATAAATCGGTATTCTCACCCACCTGTGTTTCGCTCAGCGCCAAGACAGCTGGCTTGTGACGAGAGAGGTGGACGTAAACGGCAAAGAGATTAGTTCTCAGTCCACGAACGTTGCTCACGTCAACACGAAATTGCCCCCTCATGTCAGTCGTAGGCATCTGAAAACCAACTCCGACAATGCAGTTGGTGAAAGTAAGCAGAGTTCAGAAGTGTAAATTCTGCGATTAGCTTCGCAAAACAAATTAACGTGGGTGTTATGCCCTTACATTGACTTGAATTGGTCCACTAACAAAAATTCACACTTCCGAATCCGCTATGTCAGATGTTAGTCAGACTCGGACATCGCCCCAGCCCGTCTGGTAGGTCAAACGGGAGTTGCGACCGAGAATGCCCAACAGTGTCTTGTGAAGGAGTGGGAGAGGGGGGAGCGGACCGCGTGCGCTCTACCAAATCACTTCACTGCACTACACTGCACTACACTACACTACACTACACTACACTGCACTTTTTTTAAAGAATTTATTTGTTTATCTTTTTATTTTTTCCACTCGCGGAGGTGGTGGGCGGACCGCGTTAACTGTTCTTAAGAACGACGCGAGGAATTCTTTTTTTTTTGTTATTTATTAAGTCCATGCAGCGACGACACGTCTGCATGCGTCGGAGGATGACACGGCACTGATGACACGGGTTATCAATAAAGTCCCTTCGACGAACTGACCTCCTCTAACTCTTAAAAACGTTAGTGTCACTGGTGCAATGAAACGACGACAACGGCATACTTCCCGACGATAAAGTGTTAATGATTTGTCCAGAGATCACCCAACCGAAGGTTGTTTTTTGGGCAACAGAACAACTCTCCGCAAAACTTTGTTGCTCTCCCATTTAAACATTTTGCAGGTAATCTGCACCAAGTATAACATCCACTGGTGCTGCAATATTGAAATAAGGGTAGGTTTAAGCTTTTGATATGCGGCCACAAATCGAAACGAAATGAGTTTATCCTGCCTCCGTGGATGACGGGCCGAGTATAGGATTTCGAGCATGAGTACGAGAATAACCAAGCCAAAAGGTTCGACGACGAAAGTGGACTGTGACCCGGAATCCTGCAGTACCCGGCAAACAATTCAATTTTCCCCAAACATCTTTATCCTTAGGACAGTTGGAAGAGGAGTTTGAACATGACGATTATGCTTGAAAGAATGGTTGCTTACTATGGGTGTAATCGAGCTATAAGACGAAGGAGGGTGTTGTGGTTGATTGGAAGCGGTTAATCCAAATTTTAATGATGTGGATGGCGATGGTACATTTTTTGAATTATCGGGATGGACCAGTAAGTGGTGACGCGATTTACAAATTCCACAACAGAAAGATGATCGACATTTGTTCGATGAATGTCCGACCCTGAGACAATTAAAACACAAGATTTGATTTTAACAAAGTCACAAGGCGATTCAGTGTCTAATGCTAAAAATTTGGGATATTGTGAAAGGAGATGACTCATTTTACACTTCGGACACAAAATACTTATTACTTCAGTAACATGAGCACGTTACATGACTGCTGGTCTTGCACGTGAAAGAACTGACCGATTTACTGATTGACAAGAGTCAACAGCTTCACAACGTTTTTGCAGACAATCTAATTGTTCGGTTATGGTGCAGTCAATACGAGCCTCCACATGTTCTGCCCAATATCGATTGGTGTCCTGACCGAGATTGTTTAGTAGCAAATATATTATCCATCGATCGCGACCTGTTTTATTCATGACATTCAGTCCTCGCACAACACCATTGGCTCCATCCGCAATTTTTCTAAACGTTTGAGGATTGGATATGTTCATAGACAAAAGAGACAAAAAATGTTCTATGAACAATTAAATGCATGCGATGGTATCGTTTTTCCAACCGATCCCACGTCTGCAGATAATTGGTACCTGAGATCGAAATGTGTTTAATGAAATTCGCTGCATCATCACGAATGAAGGACTTAAGATAATGATACTTTTGGGTAGATGTTAGATTTTTTTGGCTATCCCTTAAGCCCAAGAAAAGATCACAGAACTTCTTTTTCTTGTTATGGCGCACCAGTCCTGGACCTGGGCCTCAATCAACATGCCTCTACAGCCAGCACGATCTTTCGCTAGCTGCCTCCAGTTACGCATTTCAAGTTGGTTAAGGTCCTTCTCCACTTGCGTGAGCCAACTTTTCCAATGTCGACGTCTGTTGCACTGTCCTAATAACTCAGATTCGAAGACTTTTCGAGCCGGAGCAGTGGTGTCCATACGCTCCACATGGCCTATCCATCTTAAGCGTAGTATTAGAAGATGCTTGACCAGCCGCACGTAGCCCATAGAGTTCGTCGTTAAATCCTCTCCTTCAGATCCCATTAACGCAAGCAGGACAATCGCAGGCAAAAGTTTTCTCTTGAAAAGACTAAAGGCTTTCTCATCCGTTTTTAGTTACATCCAGGTTTTCGCACCATAAAATAGGACTGGGATGATTAAGCTGTTATTTAAAGCGAGCTCAGTCCTTCGAGAGAGAGCTTTATTACTCAATTGCTTATTGAGCCCAAAGAAACAGCGATTCGCAAGAGGGATTCTGCGTTTGATTTCGGTGCTGGTGTTGTTGTCCCCATTTACCGCGGAGCCGAGCTAGAGGAAGTCCTTGACTACCTCGAAGTTTCTGCTGCCAAGTGTGACGCTCTGTCCGAGACGTCGATGTTATGTGTCCTTTCTTGATGACAGCATGTACTTTGTTTTGCCCTCATCAACCACCAGACCCATTTTAGCCACTTCCGCTTCAATGCCAACAAACGCCTAATTGTGTGTGCAAACGGCTCGCTGTGTTCGTCCAATCATGTCAATATCATCAGCGTAAGCTAGCAATTGAACTGACTTTTTGAAGATCGTACCTTTGGTGTTGACGATCTTCTCGAGGATGATGTTGAAGAAGTCACATGACAGAGCATTGGCTTGCCTAAAACTTTTTGACATTGGAGGTCTCGGTGAACTCGTTTTACGAGTTTGGTAGGAATGTCAAGACTAGACATGGCACTGTATAGCTCGTGTCTATGTATACTGTCATATGCTGTCTTGAAATCGACGAGTGGTGAGTGTCTATTTGTACATTTTGAGCCTTTTCCAGAATCTGCGTAATGTAAAGATCTGGTCTATCGTGGACTATAACCACACTGATAGGGGCCTGTCAGGTTGTGGAAAAACGGTTCCAGGCGCTCACACAATACGGCAGAGAGGATCTTGTATGCGATGTTAAGAAGGCTGATCGCACGACGGGCAAACGACGCTGGGATTCCATTCATTGGACATGCTTTCCTCTGACCATATTGTAGGTCAATTTAATTTTGATTTCCCATTTCATAATTTGTATGCACCACTGTATATGCATACTATGTCATTGGACTGGACGAACTATAGGCGAAAGAAATGACCTTCGGACCATTCTGACCAGGTTATTGACCCAAATCTCACTTTGCCTTAGATACAAGCAGTATGCAGTGTCACTTCTAGTTACTTTGCTAAAAATGCAAGCAGTAGGCATTTTTATGTAGCATCCCTTTCACTTTGGTATAAATACCAGTTGTAGGCAGTCTTATTTCACTTCTCTTCTTTTCGTTGTAAAATAAATAAAAAGCCGCCTCTAATTAAATCACGTGTTTCATTTTCTGCGCCCACCACCACCTGCTCTCCTACAATTTCATATGTGTGCATATAATCTTACTGAGGTTTTTCAAGTACAGTGGAAAACCGAGTTTCGTTTTTATTGAACAAGTGCGCCGTGTTTTGCTGGTAGTAATTATCGATATAATGTCCGAAGAGTAGACGGTTTTTATTGAATCGGCAATGGTTGTAAAATTAAAGGAAATTTTACGAACATTGAAGATGCAGACAATGGGCACTAAGGCGGAGCTGAAAGTTCGAGCCCTTGAAGCTACATGTGATTTGAAGAAGATCTTCAGAAGTTGATGCACAAGGCCTCCACGAAGAATAAGGAAAACGGGATAAGCGATTCAACCACACCTGACCATGATGTATCAGACGCTAAAAGCAGTTCAGATGACACATAGGAAGAACGTTTGGATTAAGAGCAGGCTGGAGCCAAACTAAGGCAAAAGCTATTTGAACTACAAATTGAGGAGGGAACATTTTCTATGCAAGTCCCACCACTACTTGTAATTTCAAAGACGTCGAGGATTCAATCACTCCATTCAGCGGAGATGACAAACCTTCAATAGAGAGATGGATTCGGCAGTCAGTTCGAGGAATGCTCTGAAATTATACATCTGGACGAAAGAGCAAAATACATTTATTATAAAAGACTTCTTACGGGCACAGCAAGATTGTATATTAGGACAGTTTGTCCGAAAAATTGGTATGAACTGAAATTTGCTTTAAAAAGTGATTTCCGTAAAATTCTCAAAAAATCAGACGTGTATGGTGAGCTATGTGATAGAAAGAAACGTAAGAATGAAACCGTGCAACAATATGTTTTGCATATGTACGAAATCACTTCGCACAGAAAAGTTGATAAAGCAGATTTGATACAGTTTATAATTCAAGAAATACCCGATTCGGAAATAAATAAAACTATTTTATACGCAGACAATTCGGGTCATTTGAAAGTCGCATTGAGAGAAAAACCAGAAGCAGAGACAAAACTCCTATTCTAGCAGTTCTGGTAAACCGGTAAAAACAACATCTACTACGTAAAATATTGTAACTCGAGCAGCTTCCAATAGCCGTTCGAACGAATCGCGTGGGAGATATCCTAAGAGAAACGTTACCAATTTCAAATGTGGCAAGCCACGACACATATCTACAGCATGCGGAAGCCAGGATGTTGTTGGACAACAAAAGTGAAAACTTAACCTGCACAAGCACTTTAAAATATCAAGCTGTGGAGAATGTACCCAGCACCACCTCTTCCCTTAAGGAAAAATGCAAGGACTTCGAGAAGGTACTGGAATTCCAGTGGGCAACTGAGTTAGTGAAAACTTCAACTTCACTTTTAACTCTTTTTGACTCTAGAAGCCCTATAAGCTTTATTCAGAAGTTTCTGCCAGCGGTGTTCTTAACAGAATTAAGTGAAACAACACGATCGTATTATGGAGTCAATGACAGCCGCCTCGAAACATTGGGAAGTATAGACTCTTGTGTCGAATATAAAAATAAATTAATAAATTTGGTTTTACTTATAGTGAAAAAATATACTACGAATTATCCGATAATTTTAGGGTGAGAAAGTCGGGCTTGGAGCTTCATATACATCAAGGAAACAAGAAGAATCGAAATCCTGAGGAGACATGCGACGGCTCTGATCATACGTCCAATAGTTGCGACGAAAACAGCATTGTTGATGTTAAAGAAAACGAATTTATCCATCAAATAATGAATATCGATGTCAATGTCGAAAGGAGTGAGTTTGAAATTAATATTAATACAGATTTAAGTAAATGTATTGAGGAAAAGTGCGTAAAATAGTTGAGCCCGCTTATTTTGCAAGTAAAAGTTCATTCACCTCTCGCACGGATTTTAAAATGCAAATTATTTTGTCAAAGGATACCCCGTTTCACTGTACTCCGCGAAGATTTCCATATATTCATAAAATAGAACTTCAAAAGTTAATAGATGTCCTTATAAAGAAGGAAATTATTCGAAAATGCAATTGCCCATATGTATCACCGATTGCACTCGTCCACAGAAAGAAGAAGGTGTTGCGATTGTGTGTTGACTTTCGCGAGCTCAACAAGGTCACTGTACGTGACAATTAGATTTAAAAAACGATTTTATTACGTTCAGTTGTCCGATGATTCCACAAAGTACACATCATTCATTACAAAAACGCGGTTTCTGTGTTCGAGAGATACATGAAGCATGTCTTCAAAAGTTTAGTTTCGGAAGGTTAAATTATTACATACCTGGACGATATTTTTATCGCGACGGAGGGCGTAAACGGACATCTTATCAAATGCCATAGACATAGTTATTAAAAATGATAAATGTACCATTTTACAGCGAGATATAATTTATTTGGGTTATAAAATCAGTCAAAATGCCATACGGTGGTTTTCCAACTCCAACTTGTGTGAAGGACGTACAGAGCTTTTTTTTATAAAGAACTTTGTTAATATCGCAAACATTGTACGATATACTTAAGAGAAGCATACCTTTCGTATTTGGTCTTAAAGAGATCGAAAAATTCGAATTTTTAAAGGATAAACTTGTGGCATGACTCCTTTTAGCCATTTATAGTCCTCATTGCGTCACTGAGCTTCATTGTGATGCGAGCAGTATTGGGTTTGCAGCTGCGCTAAATCAGAAACAAGCACATGAGAAATTCCACCCCGTTTATTATTTTTCAAAGCGAGCAACCGAGGCTGACAGTAAATACCACAGCTATGAGCTCGAAACCGTCCAATAATTTATTCGCTTAGGAGGTTCAAAGCTTATCTTGTCGGAATTCCATTTAAGATTGTCACTGATTGACTGGCTTTGACACTTCCACTGAAAAAGAAAACACTAAATGCCGGTATATCTCGCTGGGCCCTTGAAAAAAAAAGTTTCGACTACGTGGTGGAACATAGAAGGGCAGAACGCATGACATGTCGATGCTGTAAGCCGATTTTTCAATGCTTTACATGTTGATGATGAGACATTCGAATTTGTTATAGCAGCGGCTCAGCGGCTCAGCGGCAAGTCCCATATATCGTATCGATCTCTTCTAAATTGGAAAAGGCAGAAAGGTCCCAGTTTCGAAATGGTTGAGGGACTTATATATCACAAATCCCTTATTTTCTGGATGCTTTGTCGCGGCGGAAGGGCTTAAGAGTAATGAACCTTGGTCTGAAAGATCCTAAGTGAGACGTCGAACCAAAGTCCAGAAACGTCTTGTCTTTTGACGTTTTAAATAAAGACTGTATGGAGGCAAACCCTTAGGATTTGACTTCTCCAGGTGATACCCGTGATTGCGACAATCCACCCGTTGTCTATCCGACATCGGCCGGGGCAAGGATTCTGGAGGCGATAACTACCATACTCAAAACACCCTCAGCTCAGCCTGATACGCCTAATCTCTCAGGGTGAGGAAGCTTGCCAGAGTGCCACTTCTCTTGGTGCGTCTCGGAAATCCGAAAAGGAGGAACGACCCCAAACTGGCTGAGAATAGGCGGAAA
The DNA here is from genome assembly GCA_955652365.1 of Eristalinus aeneus. Lineage (NCBI taxonomy): Eukaryota > Metazoa > Arthropoda > Insecta > Diptera > Syrphidae > Eristalinus > Eristalinus aeneus. The sequence goes on along the minus strand of OY019132.1, from coordinate 10,560,111 downwards.
TTGAGAACCTACCAACAGACTTAAAGGCGCGGCAAGCGGAAAACAAGATCCGTAGCCCTACAAGAAGGCTGCCGTCTCTTCCCCGCTGCTGCGAATAGGGAAAGCTGGCAATGACAATATGACCGACGCAGAATTCAAATACTGCGAAGATCAGCTGTGGGAGCTGGCTAAGATAGAAAACGCTTGCTTCCAAGTGGAGGACTGTGCTCTGGAAAACGGAACCTTTTTGATGATGGGCCTCGTTATCTGTTGCGACGCTTATGCTTATGCTTCTGGGACAGCAGCAAGTGTAACATGAGGGGGTCTTATCTTCTCGACTTCGCACTTTCGTCTGGTCTGATCATCAACAGCGTTGGATCATAAGACAGGAAGTGATTGACATAAGACTATCAAATAGGTATCTTAAAGAGATCACGGACTGGAAAGTTCTGTCGGAAGTGTCCATGTCGGACCATAGACACGTAGAGTTCCGAATCGAATGCGAAACTAACATCTCGCAGAAGAGGAGGAACCCTAAGAAGACAAAAAAAGGAAATAAAAATAATGAAAGATTTGGTATAACAAGACATTCGAAAGTTAATACACTTCTCTCTCATACACCTCTCACTTAGTAGAAGAGCTCTCAACCGCATCTGAAAGTCACAAACTATTCGGAGGAAGAACAACTTAAAGACAAACAGAAAAAGCTGCAAAAAATTATAAAATAGGAGGAAGGAGCGGCAATTTTGGTCACTTCAAATAGTGGAGCTTTCAGCCAAGATTCTACAGTATGGTGCAGTTTAAAAATGTTGAAGACAACATTAGCACTTTAAGTAGAGATACTTTTGTCCAGAAAAAATTAAACTAGAAGATAGAGCTAAATTAATTTACTGTAAGACACACGAACAGCCAAATAATGTTATACTTGCGTACAACATATCCTAAAAGTAGGACTAAAACTTTTTTCCACTTGAAAATATGAAAACCACGTTGAATTGTCCAAAGAATGAATGAAATGTATTCTTTTACAACTTGAGACACTATGCATACTAAATAGGCTGAAATTAGCCCTTTTGGTTTTGGAAAGTTATTTGAAACATGTTTTCTGAGATTGAAGCATCTTTGATATTACAGAGAATTATTAAGAATTGTTTTTAAGATTTAACAAGTTTACTTTTCCCCAAAATAAAAGAGTGTATTTGGGTTTGAGAATGAAAACAAGATCCAACATCAAAAAATTTAAAGTTCGCATTTCCGGAAATTCAGGTAGAATTTCGCGATTATTATTGCGAATTCATTGTGACGCAAGTAGCAGTGATCATTCAAAAACAATGGAACAATTTGTTTTATGCTTTCTCATATAGGGGAACAAGTGATTCGTAATCAACATGAAATGATGTGCTATTTAGGAGTTGAGAAATACTTCGATCATGTGTATTTTCAATTTGAAGAGTCGGATTAAAAGATATATAGTTAAGTGTTTTCAATGTAAAACATTCGACCAAAATAGAGGCGACTTCAGGTGATGTTTCATTTGATGTTTTACCTAATGATCGGTACGTCATAGACGGCCTTCAGTTAGATCCTTTACTTTACAAACGCATATAAGCACCCACCAATATGACAACCTATAGCATAGCATTTAACAATTCTACAGATGACAATGATAAAATGCCCGAAAAGCATTGCTTCGTTGGACCCAGCAGACATTTGATTTTATGTTGATATAATATAATAAATATATATAAAATAATTTGTTAGTGGCGACCCGTATATGTAATTTTATTAACTTTTGGAATATTATCTAATACATTTATCTTCCAGAATCCATAAAATCAAACCCAGTTCCCGGATTAATATATAGAATAATAAATAGTTCTAACATATTTACATATATATCTTTATGCTTTTAGATTTCTAGATTTTTTGTTAAATAATTTACATAAAAAAAGAAGACTGAAATCGTTTATTCTCATTTTGATTTTCATAACGGATACAAAATATATTGAGTGATGTGTTGTATATATATTTTCCGTTTACCAGATTAATTCCTTAGAACACTGCAAACAACTGAACATCGAACGTTGCTAAAGAAGCACGAACCTACCGAAAGAATATTAAAACAATGTATATGCCTTCTTACATTGAATATAGGTCAGTTACAATATTTGCGTACAAAATATACTATTCGTACTTTAGAGTACCAATGTATACGAAATCAGTATCAATATCCGAAAACAATGAATAATGTATCTACGTAGCTCTACACAACATTTTGTGAACATTTTAGATAAAACAGTACACTAGATTATGTATTGTGAGTTATATGTATGCTTAGCGAATAAAGCCAACATGATCTTTAATCACTCCTTTTTGAAAGGACTTCTTACAATGAGATTCAGTTGAAATAATTTAATAATAATAATTGTATGGATCGACAGTCCCCAGGGCACCAGGGCCTAGTTTGCTCATCAACTGCTCGTGTTGTGCGCGCTTCTTTTCTTTACAAGTTAGAGTGCGACGCTCACAAGCTGAAGGGTCTAAGTTCGATTCCAGGCTGAAAACCTCAAATTTTTTAAGGCACCACCTCTTTTGAGCTGCTGACAACACTCGAAGAGTAATAACTGTCTAAGAAAGCTTATCAAACTTCGCCGTTCGGAGTCTGCAAAAAACTGTTGGTCCGTTCTACTCGTGAGCGAACAGCAGCGCGCACAACACCAGAAGTTGATAAGCAAGCTAGGCCCTGGTCCCCCTGTGGACTGTCGCGCCAACAATTGTGATTATTCTGTCTATTATTACTCTTTGAGTGTTGTCAGCAGTTCGAAGAAGGTCGTGCCTTAAAAAAATTCGAGGTGTTCAGCCGGGAATCGAACCTAGACCCTTCAGCTTGTGAGCGTCGCACTCTACCCTCTACGCCACGGGGGCGAGGTGTTCAGCCGGGAATCAAACCTAGACCTTCTGCGTGTGCGCGTCGCACTCTACGCACTACTCCACGTCGGCCAGTTAAAATAAAATCAGTAATAGGTGTTCAGTAGTTTGATTGAAAATGTGAAATGGAGGCGTGCCTTCATTCTTATCAGCAGAAGGTTCCAGAAACATCTCTTCTTTATATATACGAATTTATTGTTTGCTGAATATTTCGTACATGAAAAATTATTTTTTTTTTACATTGACCCATTTTTTTTTATTTTAAAACAACGCTCTCAAAAATCTCTTTGCGAATCGAATAGAAATTAAACATTCATTTACAAATTATAAATTTATTTGTTATATAACAAAACATTTTTAAATCTAAAAAAAACCCGTAAATATAAATGCAAATAAACGGGTTTTCTAAAACACGTTTTGATCTAATTTTACAGTAACTAATCGCTATTACTATTAGCAAGTTAGGGTCACTACGAACTGATATTGGTTTGCATCTGGTACCAACATATTTCGCGTGCTCCTAAATTCACCATTTCTTTACATATATAATATGTATTATGAAAGCAACAGAATTTATTATTAAATTTTTTAGGAAAAAAATTAATGTGAGGAAATTGGATGTACATTTCAGGTTCAGCAATTATTTAAATTGCACAAAAAATTACATCATTCCACCCATTCCTCCCATACCACCCATACCGCCCATACCACCCATTCCTGGCATAGCAGTTGCTGATTCATCCTTTGGCGAATCAGTTACAACCGCTTCAGCTGTTGTGAGAAGTGAAGCTACTCCCGAAGCATCAGTTAAAGCAGTTCTTACAACTTTGGTGGGATCAATAATGCCCTTTTCGATTAGATTGCCATATTCTCCTTTCAGTGCGTCATATCCATAATCCCCATCCTTAACTTCAACTTTAGCAACAACCATCGCCCCATCAACACCAGCATTTTTAGCAATTGTTAAGCAAGGCATGCGCAGAGCTCGTCGAACAATATCAATCCCCATATTCTAAAAATTAAAAAAAGTATATGACAAAATATTTTAATTGAAATAAACAAGGCAGAATGAGTATACCTGGTCTTCGTTTGCGCCCTTTAGACCATCTAACTTTGGAATACAACGTAATAGAGCAGTGCCACCTCCAGGTACGATACCTTCTTCTACAGCAGCACGAGTAGCGTTTAAAGCGTCATTAACGCGATCTTTTTTTTCATTCACTTCAACTTCACTGGAACCACCAACACGTAAAAGGGCGACACCAGATGCTAAGCGTGCCAGACGCTCCTGTAATTTTTCTTTTTCATATTCAGAAGTTGTCTCTTCAATTTGATCTCTTATTTGTTGTACACGTCTATCAATATCATCTTTTTTGCCTTTGCCTTTAAGAAGAAGAGTATCGTCCTTTGTTATAACAACTTCTCCAACTTTTCCAAGATCACTAATTTGAACATCTTCCAACTTAACAAGATTTGCATCATCTCCAAATACGATACCACCAGATGATATAGCCATATCCGTTAGTGTAGATTTACGATTATCACCGAAACCTGGCGCCTTTACAGCTGCAACTTGAAGACCAATCTTAAGGCGATTCACTACCAATGTACTTAAAGCTTCGCCGTCTATATCTTCCGCAATAATTACAAGAGGTTTTCTTTGAGCATTTGCTAATTCAAGAGCCGGAATAATTGACTGCACAGAAGAAATTTTTTTTTCTGAGAAAAGAACTAAAGCGTCTTGGAACTCAACTCTAGCACCCTTAGATGAATTAATAAAGTATGGTGAGATATAACCTCTATCGAATTTCATGCCCTCAATAACTTCTAATTCATCAGTCAGTGTTTTTCCATCTTTTACTGTGATAACGCCATCTCTACCAACTTTTTTCATAGCTTCGCTAATTAGATTTCCCACTGCTGTATCACCGTTAGCCGAAATCGTAGCTACTTGAGCAATTTCTTCGGGTGTATTAACTGGACGTGACATAGTCTTAAGATTGTCTTTAACTGCTTCTACAGCAATCATAACACCACGTCGAATCTCTACTGGATTAGCTCCTTTCGAAATTTTTTCAAAACCTTCTTTTGCAATAGCACGAGCTAGCACAGTGGCCGTTGTAGTTCCATCTCCAGCTTCTTCGTTAGTGTTATTGGCTACATCTTGGACTAACTTGGCACCAATATTTTGGAATTTGTCTTTTAATTCAATTGACTTAGCTACCGTTACGCCGTCTTTTGTAATCTTCGGTGAGCCCCATGATTGCTCAATAATAACGTTGCGGCCTTTTGGTCCCATTGTGACCGCAACAGCATCAGCTAAAATGTCAACTCCTTGAAGCATGAGGGCTCGGACTTCTGCTCCGAATCGAACATCTTTTGATAATTGACGCACGGTGAACTGGCGGACGACATTGAAGCGGGACAATGTTGTTGGTAGACGATACATCTGCGAAATTAATTTATAAAAATATTTTTAAAAAAAATAATAAATTCATATAAAAAAAAGTTTATTCTGCATGTTCATATATATATAGTAGAGTATCGATAAGTCAAGTAACTCGAATGAAATTAATTGGAAACAACGCTAAGATAGAATTTTGTATATAATTTTTATGTAATAATTTAATTGACTATTAATCGAATACAGTAAATAAAAGAAAGAAAAAAGGTTTCAAATAACACTCCATTTTCCTGTTTGTTAGTTTACTTAAAATTAGCGTCTATTTGTGTTTGAAAAATATTTTGCACGTCCGTGTATATTGTAAGTAAGAATTTCTCTTTCCTCTTTAAATTTTGCGTGTGTAAGTGGTTGTATAGAAGAGAATTCGGATTAAATCCATGAGTATAAACTTGCTCATTGATCGGAAACTTTTAAAAAAAAATTTTTTGTTGCGTCGTATCGACATGTCATAGCGCAATTATCTTATTCAAGCTTTGCGGCGCAATCGGTGAAATATATACAGCTCTGTGCAAAAAAATAGCACCACGTTGAGGTCTGTACTTTGGATGCTAATTACTTTTCTCCATGCTCATGTAAAGACACGATATTTATTGTAGGACATCTGTTGGGTATCAGTAATGAAATACAAAAAACAAGATAAGCAAAGATGCATTTAAGACAAAAAAATTCCCGTTATACGAAATGAAACCGAAATTTTGGTGTGCAAAATAATAGCACCACAAGTAAAACGTCGTAAATAAAATGCAAAACTTAGTGGAATAGTACGGTTTTTTTTTTTATACTACTGTTCTAGTACTTCGCCTTATAGCCCTTATTTTTGAGCACAGCGGTACAACGTCGTGGCATAGAGTCGATTAGTGCCTGACATCGCCGAATTGGAATATCCCTCCACGCAGCCTGCACAGCTTCCCATAGCTGTAGTGTAGTTTTTGGTTTCGCTTTAAAAAACGGCTTTCTTAACATCTGTCCAATGATTTTCAATGGGGTTTAGATCTGGAGATTGCGGCGGCCATTCCAAAAAATTCCTTGGCCAATTTGCTCGTATGTTTCGGGTCATTGTCTTGCTGCAGGACCCATCTGAGAGGCATATTCCACTCGGCGTAGGGCAACATGGTTTCCCTCATTATGCCAACATAAACTTCGGCGGTCATCATTGGTTTTATCCAAATTATAGGTCCAGTACCGTTGTAGAGGAAGCATCCCCATATGTTAAATTTCGCGCCGCCGTGCTTAATGGTTTTTAAAGTACACTCCGGCTTAAACTTTTGTTTTTTTTTTGCCTGCGAACAAATGTCCTGGTCCCAGGAGTTCCAAATAAAACAATTTTAGACTCATCTGTCCATAATATATTACGCCATTTGATTACTTCCCTTCTCTATCAACTTCCTTCTTATGGTTGATGTTGATACGGGCAGATTTAGTTCCTCTGTTATTTTGTTTGATGTGATGAATGGGTTTTGTTTCACTAATCTTATCATTCTTCGCTCGTCGGTAGAGGTTAATTTCGATTTTCTACCTCTTGTTTCTTTTTCAACGTGTTTTTTTGCATTAGCAATCATTTTATTCGAACAACCAACGATTTCCCGAATAAATTTGTACGTTTTTCCGTTTCTTAGGAGTACAATGCACACCGCGACCCATTTTAATTGTTTATAACGTTGTATTTTAAAAATATACCACCAAACACTTCGAAAACACTTTTTAGAATGACATGGTGCTATTATTTTGCACTTACCATCCAAAGTGCAGACCTCAACGTGGTGCTATTTTTTTACAAAGAGCTATATATATATATAGTTATGAAATACGAAATACAAAAAATTAAGACAAAATATGGAATGGAATATACTACATTATTTTTAAGCTACGCACATAGTAACTTTATTAACTTTTTACAAAATTATGGTTATACTTGTAACAAGTTAAGAATAATATTTGAAATATATACTATATAAAAATTGTATCGACGAGGGGCCGATTTAAGCCTCTTCAAGAAAAGATTAGCTAAGAATAACCGTCAACTACTGTACTCGAATTAATTCAAGACAGGAATTAACTTATGTTCGTCACTGTCGTATATATCGTATATATACTAAGTAATATTTTGCAAAACCTATCAGTTTACCTCGAAGGCAAATCCTGAAAAAAACCAGCGAGTTTCAAATCGATACACATTACCTTTTTATCGATTTTAAAGCAAATAACTTTTTGACGCGATGCGACTTCTTCAATATTGTGCTGTAGAAAATACTGCGGAGAGTAAGTGTAAACACGGAAAACAATTATTTCTACAAATCAGTGCAATTTCTGAAATATGCTAATGATATCGATTTCATCACCCGTCTCCATCAAACCTTTGTAGAAGCTTTCATGGTTATCGAAGAACAGGCGAAACGAACTTGACGTACGAGTGAACGAGGATAAAACGAAATATATGCTGTCGATAAAGAATCGATCCATGGAGCAAAACCTCGGACGGAATGTGACAATTGACAGCTACAACTTTGAGGTAATTAAGGAGTTTGTCTACCTTGTGGCAAACGTGAACTCCCCAAACGACACCTTAGTGTAGATTCGAAGCAGAATCACCCTTGGCAACCGGTGTTATTTCGGTTTGTTAAAACAGCTAGGGTCGAAACACTTGACTGAAAGGGCTAAGATAATGCTCTACAAAAACGCAGAGCACATTCTTGATTCCTTTGAAATTGAATGAAATTGAATTCTTCTGCGGAGAATATATACATAGTTCCGCCTTGGAGGAACACGAATGGAGGAGAAGACAAAACCGCGAACTTTATGTGCTAGACCAAGATGTGGATGTAGTTCGAAAAGAAAGAATACGTCGACTAGTGTCTCTACCACATCGAGCAAATGGACAACAACGCTCTAGCTAAGAGTGTGTTCAAATCCCAGCCTCAGGATTCGAGGAGAGAAAGACCGAACCTCCGGTAAAAGGAGCAAGTAATTGCGGACGCTAGAAACTTGGTCTTGGCAACTGGGATCAGTGTGCCCGGGATCGTCAAGAATGAAAAATAACGATTGCTCAGGCTCAGACCCTTCATGGGTCTCAGGGCTGATAAGTAAGTATTTTACGGGAGTTTTCTTGAATAAATAATTCTTTGTTATTGTGGATAAGTTTTTTAAAATCAGCAATTATAACAAACAAGCCAGAATTAAAAAAGATTTGGTGAAAGAAGACATTCGAGAGTTAATGCACTTCTTACGTACACTTTTCTCTCATACACGTCTCACTTAATAGAAGAGCTCTCAACTGCATCTGAAAGTCACTAAAACTATTCGGAGGCAGAACAACTTGGAAACAAACCGGAAAAGCTGTTTGTAAAATGGGAGGAAGAAGCGGCAATTTCGGTCACTTCAAATAGTGGAGCCTTTCAGCCTAAAGTCTACAGTATGATGCAGTTTTGAAGATGCTGAAGACAACATTAGCGATTCAATTAGATAAACTATTTTCCAGAAATAACTCAACTAGAAGATAGAGCTATATTAATTTACTGTAAGAGACAGGAACAACCAACCTAGAAGTTGGGCAAAAAGTTTTTTCCACTTGAAAATGTAAAAACCACGTTGAATTTTCCAAAGAATGAATGAAATGTATTCTTTTTACAAGTTTCTTACTATGAATACTAAATAGGCTGAAATAAGCCCTTTCGGTTTTGCAAAGTTAATTGAAACATGTTTTCTGAGATTGAATCATCTTTGAGATTAGAGAAAATTATTAGGAAGTTCTTTAAGATTTGACAAGTTTACTTTTCCACAAAACGAAATAGTGCATTTGGGTTATAGAACGAAAACAAGATCCAACATCAAGAAATTCGAAGTTCGTATTTCCGGAAATTCAGGTAGAAATTCGCGGTATTAGCGAATTAGCAGTGATCATGCAAAAAGTTAAAAAATTGGATTTTATATGGTAGCTCACATAGAGAAACAGGCGATTAGCAGTGATCATGCAAAAACAGTTAAAAAATTGGATTTTATATGGTAGCTCACATAGAGAAACAGGCGATTCATTATCAACATGAAACAATGTGCCATTTAGGAGGTCGAAAATACCCCGATTATTTGTCTTGTCAATATCAAGAGTCGGATCGAAAGTTATATTGTAAAGTATTTTCAATGTACCTAATTGTCTCCACATTCGAGTAGAATAGAGGGGACTTTAGGTGATTTTCCATTTAATATTTTACACGTCGACCATCTAGATCACTTAAAAACGTGCTTGACAACAATACTGTGGGATCAAGTTTCGCCCTTTACTTCGTTAAAACTCTCCAGCTTTTTGCATGCATAAGCTAACACAGGTGAAAGTTGCGTCACACTCATCTTTATAAAGCGTTCTGACATGTTTTTTGCGCATGCTTAATGAATGTTGATCCTAATTTCGGCTAAAGAATGCTATTCATGTGCAAGTGATTGGGAGAAGCCATTGGTTTAGATAGAATTAGCGCGCAGTAGATAGTAGCACTGCTTTCTTGCCTTGCATTCTTCTATTTCGAAGACATCATAAAGGTGAGTTATGTGATCGCAAAGGAGAATTTGTTTAAATAGTTTCCATAGCAAGCACTTTAGTTTCAACGACATGTGAATCAGGGCTAGCAAAACAATACAAAAAGAGTCAAGCGGACAAAAAATACATTCTCGCTAAGTATCGCGGCTGTCCGAAACTCAAAAGGTATTACCTAACGATCGGTACGTCATAGATGGCCTTCAGTTAGACCCTTTACTTTACAAACGCATATAAACGCCCACCAATATGACAACCTTTAACGTAGCATCTATCAATTTTTATACAACATTTATGAATGCAGGAATGTTATTTGGCAGAAGTGTCCAATACAGAACACTTTTTTTACATTGAATATAAGTCAGCTACAATATTTACGTACAAAATAATCTATTCGTACTTCAGGGTACTAATGTATAGGAAATGCCCGCATACTCAACAACGAACAATTTGTATTATGTTTCTACGCAGCTCACGATATCTTAAACACAACATTTGGGAACATGTCCGTTAAAAAAAATACCTTACAGTAGATGGTAGTATCATGGGGGTTGCATGAATTTCTTAGCGAATTACGCAAACATCATCTAAACTCATCCCTTTTTGGATGGAATTTTTTCAATACAATTTAATTGAAATAATGATTGTAAGTGATTTTACGGCATTTCCAAAAATATGTTTGACGATATAAAGGATTCAATATTTCATATTTTTTATACATACATGTGTGATCACAAATATGCTTATGTTACGCAGTTACATAACACTTTGGTTTATCATGTATAGACGTTAGTAGAAATCTCGGCTTAGTTAAAAAGGTCAATAATAGTGTTTATTTTATAACTTAAATTGTGAAATTAAAGCATGCCTGCCAGTAATACCCATAATGGTAAGGGGTTTATCATTTTTATATGTATAGTTGCATCATTCACCTTATTTCTTTTTTATTGCTATAAAACAAACACACCCATAATGGTAAATAGGGACCATCCTTGCAATTAACTGCTTTTATTATGCAACTAGGAGCCAAAGAACATAGCTTAACCAAATATGTTTCTTATCAGTGGCAGGTTCCAGAAACATCTCTTCTTTTATATTATAGGTTACTTTCTGATTCTTATAGGGATATATATTAATTCAGTGTTGGTTAAATATTTCGAATATGAAAACTTACTTTTTGCTGATTCTTTCACTGAAACTTTTTTTATTTTAATACAACGGTTAAAGTGTTCAATGTGCAACTAATAATTATGAACCCACGGCAACAGCCGGTACTACCTTCCAAAAAAACGTGATTGAAAATGACTTTTGTATATTTGAACCTTGTCATTCCTGTTCAATCTTTCTTTTAAAAGTTGGCTGAACTTTGATTCACTAACTTCAGGGTGCTACCACAATATTCGGCGGTTTCGAAGAATTATATTTTCTTTAGAAACTCCTTTATCCGGTATATTGCATATATAATTTTATTGTTTTTAAAATTCTTTGAAAAGTCACCGTGTTTGATTATAATGTCATTAAAAAGATCAATAAAGAATAAAATTTATATATAAACTAAAATTTTAACTTACTGAGTTATTAAATGACATTCAAAAAATATACAAATATGTACACACATAGCCACAATCGTGGCAGGAGATTGGTGGAGACAGACGGCGCCAAATGAAATACATTTTGACGAGTAACAATGTTGTGAGAGCAGCCCAGCGAAAGAGACCTTGTTGGGAAAAGTAACTATTTATATTGCAATGATTTCGTAAAGAATTGGTATTATTGAGATGCTCAACAGAACAGGTGTTAAAACAGCTGATTTCCCTTTCATAAATCACCCGTTCGAATGTTATTTACTTGTTCTAGTAGTCATAAGCCCAATTTCTGTCAGTTCTTTACGTGACATCGAACATTTTCTCATTTTACTTACACATCTGTAATAGACTCTTACAAAAGCTTTTAATTTATTCCGTACGACGTAAGTAAGTCTGGCAGCACTGAAGGGAGAAGTTGGCTAATAGCAGAGACCAATAGGGAGACAGTCAACTCCCTCGTCTCCCGCCCTTGAATACATTTGTTCAGCGTTTTTTATAACATTTCCTATCCTGAACAGCTGAAGCACAAAAAGGACTTTGTTTGTTTTCAAATGAGAATACGTGTGAACTGTCTATACGGTGGATCTCCTCACTCTTCACGCTGTTCGAAGGAGCGGACATATAAATCAAAACGTAAACATGTGTGAGTACAGTGAGACAATGTTCGATGATACGTAAATAACTTTCAGAATTTGAAGTTTTGTCCGGGTTATGTCTACTAGAACACGTAAATAACAGTCAAACGGTAGATTGACAAACGGGAAATCAGCTGTTCAATTGTCCATCTCCTTCCTTATTGGTTTCTGGCTAATAGAAAGAGCACATTAAGGAAGGAGATGTTCAACTGAACAGCTGAACAACCAACTGATTTCCCCTCTGTCAAAAGACCGATTAACTCAAGAATGATAGAAATACAGATTACGCATTGCGCATGTCTGTCACCTTCTGTCAATTTTTGATGACGTAGGCTGAGACAACGGATGTTTACTTTTTATATACGGATGTCAGGTTTGACTGCGATTTCCGCGCGTTTATTTGAAAATTAAAAGAAAAATATTTTGTAATTTATTAACAATTAAATAAAGATACATTGAAATGAGAGGTGTGCTGTGTTTGGCTGCAATGCAAACAACAACTAGGGAAAATCGAATGTACGGTTTTATTCGGTTCCAAAACAGAACACCCTACGGAAGCAGTGGATTCACTTATGCAGGAGAAAGGTTAACTGCACATTTTACTGCGGATAGTTTTGAAAGAAACTTACAATTTGAAATGGGCAAGATGATTTGTTTATTTACTTACATATTAAGTCACAATTTTATTACAGGCGTTGCAAAAATAATGGATATAAGTTGATGGCGGGAACAATTCCAACAATCCAACCGAGCAATAGTCGCTCCTTCATCCCGCGACATCAGAATGCAATCAAAGTCAATACATGAAATGATTGCAGAGCTACTAGCGAAGAAACCAGTGGCATTGACATTTGATTAAACTCCTTCGGAACATTTTATTGACCAAGGGCTTAAAATAAATGGAAAGGAAGTAAAGAACATAATCCTTACGCTTCTAACGTGCACAGCGTCTGAATGTCAGTCACCCATAAGATATCGGTAGGCCATTTAAATGTTATTAGAACTGAAAGACAGAAAGCTAAAATGGCTACAAAACTTTTTTCTCACACTATAGCTCAGGCAATAACAAGAGCCGCCAGCTTAGGTCATTTAGGTGACCAAACAGTTGCTTCGGATGACACGCCTGACTTAGTTTCCGAATGTACTCTTACAAGTAATGTTTTGTCTACATACATATCTGAATTATATAAATATGTTAATATTCTTTTTACTTTAAGGTACGATACTTAAGAGTATAACTTTAAATTCTCCGAGCACTGATGTCTACAGCCAGGTGGACAATGAATTGAAATCTTTAGCTCACGATGGGCTTGAAAACTTGGCTGGGTACATTTGCCATAAGTTGGGGGATGAAATTCCCGACATACGTGTTCTTCAAAATAAGGACACGACTTTTACGTGGGTTAAACATCTCAACGAAGGAGGCCTGGATAAACCCACATCTGCACTAATGGTTCACATGAAGCAATTCGAAGAAGTTCTCGAAAGTGTGAATGGGGATGACCTCTTGATTTCCCTCGAATATCTTAAGACACATTTGGAATTAACCGAAAATGTGAACTGTGGGGAGAAAATAAAAAAAACTTTATTTTAGAGCACGAATGTATTTTAGGATAAGGAAACTAAACAAAGAAATTACAGAGTTTCAATTCAGAAAAAAAGAAAATATAAAATTGTCCACTCGTTCAAAATTTAAATCTCGTGTTTTACTTCAATAGTAATGGTTGCTACATTACTCTTTTGGAAATAAAACATGAAATAATAAAATTTAGTTAAATTGATTTATTAATGACAATTCTAAAACTTTACACAATTATGATTATTGCTTTACGAAACACTCTGCATGCAAAATGCTTGACTTAATGGCTCGGAAAGTAATTGGATAGTTAAACTAACTCAATTAGATATACACTTCAAACTTATTTTATGGTGAAAAGTTCTTAAAGCGTGAATAATGTTAGAAAAAAAATCAACTAATAAATTTTCCTGCTTCAATTTGTAGGAAGATATTAAACAAAACCAAAGAGCTGTCAAACCAGAAGTCTCGCATGACGTAAGCTGCGCAGAACGAAAGAAAATTGAACACTCTATTGCGCAATCTCTTTTTCTATCATTCTTGATAACTACTGGTTTATAAGCCTCAACTACAGTAGGAGTTTCTAATTGTTTAATCCTTGTCGTTAGTTCTTCAAGTGCGTTGCTAAAGGCTTGCTTAGTTTGCGGACATCATGATTGCATTTATTTGTTCATTCTTCATTTTGATATAAAAATAATAATTAATTAGAGGTATTGAACAAAAAATTATAGAAGGCTATAGAAACTCAGTTAAAAAAAACCAAAAGAAACCAAATAAAACTCCAAAATTCTAATTCTTACAAAGATAAATTCTTAAATTCAAATACAATTGCTTGGATCTATAATTTATTACTTAATATTTATATAATATTTTATTTATATATTTATAATATATATATATATATATATGTTTATAATGTTTTATTTGTATAATATTTTATGCTGATATTTTTCCTACTTGTTCTTCCATCTTACGGTATTTTCCAGATCTTGCAGATATCTTCTTACGGTAGTTTCCTTTATATAACGCTTGCCTGATTAGCTGTTATTGTTGTTGTCTTCAATTTTATTCACTTTTGTTCGCTCATGCTTTGGTTTTTTCTTGATTCTGAATTTAATTTCTTTGTTTTACTATATTAGCACTTTAACGTCCTGTATTTTATTTCTTTTTTTTTTCTACTTGATTTGTTAAATATTTTTCCTTAATTTCACAATAAAATATCAGTTCTTTTAATTTACATGTGTTCCAGCTTAATGGGTTTCGATTGACCGATAATGTTTATCAAATTGATTAAAACACTCAGTTATGCGGTCCTGAAAGTTGGGCGCCATATAAAACTACACGTTTTATAATTTTAATGTTAACGAGTTCCACGTTTTTTATTTTATATTATTCATTTAGGTTTTTTTCTCACTATGGATAAATTTGGTCAAATGATGATCTGCAATGGTCAGCTCGCTCTCTCCGACTGACTAAATTTCTGCCAAACGACTCTACCAACAATCACTGATGTTGCCTATTTTCATGTACAGAGCTGACAAGAGAGTTTGCTCTCTCATTAAGTTTACAGTTTATTACAGACCTCGTTTATGATGTTTTTTTCAATATTGATCAAATATGTAGATAATAATGACTTAACACTAGTGTGACCAGCTGCCGTAATTTACATAATAGTGCATTTTAGAACTAGTGTGACCAAATGTCATAACTTCTCCCTTTCTCAAGCGAAAACGTCCACGTCTTCATTTTCTAACATGTACTTATAATATTACATTTAGGGAAAAAATAAGATAAATCAAATTTACATTTGTTATAATGACAATAATATTTTTTAACCAATAAATTGAAATATTTCCAAATTGTTTTTGATTATTTTGAATATAAATGGTTACATTGAAATATAAGGTTTTCAAGTACAGGTTTAGACTACTTAAAACACGAATTTTTTTTTTCAAAAATGAGAGGAGAAACTATATATTTATATATATATATATCTATATATATATATATATATATATATATATATATATATTTATATTTATATATATATATATATAATTCACAGAAACAGAAGTTCATATCATAAAAAAAATATGCTAAACTGAACAAGTTCAAAGTTTCTTTTACATCCGAACGAAATTTTGAGCATATTTTATACACCACAAAGACTAAATAGATTTGAAATTAACCTATTTTTGAATAAATTTTGTAATGGTTTAGTTAAAATATTAACGAACAACAATTTTATAAGAACAAATAGCACTAGGATATTAGTCGAAGCTTTAACTTTAAGCAACAAGTTTGATTAACCAGTATTTAAGTCAAGAAGCTACCTCAAATTTTCTCTATGAACCTCTTTTCCGTCAACGAAAACCTTTGTTTCTAGATCTTTTTGAACACTTTTCTTAATAAATAATTTTCGGAATTTGTTTCCTATGCGTTTATTTGTTTTAACAAACACATCTTCTCCGGGTCTATACGTTAAAGTTCGCCTTTTTTGATTATGGTAGGTTAGGTCTCTTCTTGGGGTTCCAAAAATTCTTCCCCTTATTACTTCTTGTAATGGAATAGGAATTGAGTGCATAACATCAATTGGACGGTAAATGATAACTGAATGAACCGTCCTATTATACTTGGCTGTGGCAATTAAAAGGAGCTCAGTAATGTCATCAATGTTTTTTTTCAAGTTTTATACATCTTGCTATTTCAGATAAGGTGCTGTGAAACATTTCTACCTGTCCGTTTGAAACACTATAAAAAGGTCGAGTATTATACATGTCAATACCAAAATGATCCCTTATTAACGATTTAATGCTTTCAGATTTAATGCTTTCCCGTTATCACAAACGATTGTTTTGATATCCTTAAACAAATTAAGAAATTCTAAGATCGGTTCCTTAACATCAATGATTGCCCGGGATTTGATTGGTTTGACGAAAGCAAATTTTTTAGAATTTGTCGACAAAAGTTAAAAATTGAAGTCCACCCGTTGAGTTAATGTCCGTGTGGATTATTTTACCTGGATGAGCCAGTATCGGAGTTTCTCTTATTTCTGGTTTTGACGGATGTCGTTGATACTTTGCTTCTTTGCATATTATACACCTAGACACTATTTCGTTAATTCTTTTTCTAATATTTGGGAAATAATAGTCATTTAAAACTTGATACGAGTTTTCACGAGCGGATCTATGAGCTCGGCTATGTTCATTCGATAGAATTGTCGTCGCGTAAATACCTTGTAAGGGGTTTCGTGATTTGAGCGTAATCGAGAATATATCGTCTATAATATCCCGGAAGCCCAATGAAAGATCGCAAGCTACGAAGAGTTCTGGCAACTTCATAGCTGACAATATCCTTAACCTTATCGGACCTTTCCTGGAAACAACAAAACCCAAAAACTCTAACTTTTCCTTAAAAAAATTATATTTTTCTGGTGAAACTCGCATGTTGGCTTCATAATTTTTTTTTCTATGTCACGAAAGTGCTGCTCTTTAGTTTTTGAGATGATGATGACGTCGTCTACATACACATGACAACATTTTGCGATATCCTCTCTTAACACGTCATTTATCGCTCTTTGGAAAATACTAGGAGCAGTTTTGAGGCCAAACGGAAGTCTACAAAATTCGTATTTTCCGTTATTTATAGAGAAAGCAGTTTTCTCTCTATCACGATCACATAACATGATTTGATGAAATCCCGATTTTAGGTCTAGTGTCGAAAAGAAATAAGATTTCCCAAGATTGGCCAGAGTGACTGAAGTGTTAGGAATGGGATATTTATCGCTAACAGTCTTAGAACTGAATTTCCGGAAATCGATCACCTGTCGCATCTTTTGCTTACCTTCTTCGTCAGTCCCTTTTTATCCACTACCAATACAAGACTATTGCATAAGGATCTCGAAGCTCTAATAATTCCATTTTTTAACAAATTTAAAACTTCATTATTCACAAACTCAGATACTGACATAGGGTACGGATAGGCTTTAGAAAATAAAGGTTCGTTATGGGTTGTTCGAATGGTATCAACAAAATTTGTGTTATAGGGTAAAGCGTTATTTGGGTCTGCGAAAACGTCGGAATTTCAAGCCAATATTTCTGAAAGTTGTCTATTTTCGTTCAAGCAATATCCTTTCCATGTATGCAATTTACATCTCTACAGTAATAATAGAATCAATTTTCCTTTCCTCCATTGTAAACTAAAACCAATTTGGAAACATTTAACTTGGCATTAATTTCGTTAAGGAAATTGAATCCTTTAATACCATCAAAGGTTCTGAGGGTGGGAAGAACAAAAAATATTGCATTCCTATTAAAAATGTTTACTACACATTTTGACTTAACACGACTTTTTCCATGAATAGATTGTACAACAAACTGTTCACTAATAGAGCTGACACCCTTAAGTTCCAGTGTCTACCAAAAACTTTATTTCTCTTCCTGCCAAGGTACGCCCTACATACGGCAGGAGAGACTTTCCCCTAAAAAATTGATTTCATCAAATGGTTCTTGATTTTCAAAGCGACTTACATTTAGTTTGTCCGTTTCATCATCATCTGACAACGCGTTATCGCGAGGATAGCCAAACTCAGACTGTTGTAACTGCGAGTCATAATCGTACGCATGATTTCGGCCTCCTTCATTATTTTGGTCAAAGTGATTGACTCTCTGATGTTTTGGTTGCGTTTGTCTGTCAGAATCACGATGTCTTTTAAATTGATTATAATTGTTCACCGCATGGCCTTGAAAATAATCTCGTTTTTGGATATTGTCTGAAATTTGGGCTTGATTTTGAAAAGCGGTTGGGTTCCTATAGCGTGATGAATTAGGGTCTACTTCCGTTGCAGTTTATTTAGGTTAAGGGTTTATAGTGCGGCGAATTAAAAGGGCTATAATGGTACGAGTTATAATAATGCCGAGGAATACAACTAGTTGGATGCTCCTGTCTGTCAGAGAATGAGTTTGCAAAATGATAACGTGCCTGATTTGCTTCCAGCTCTTGTGCCAAAGCGAGAGCTCTAGGCATATCAGAGGGCTGTAAAGAAAATAAAATATCACACATAGGTTTTGATAACCCTGGAATAAAAATTCTTAATGCATCCTGACGGTATTTTTGGCTAAGCGAATCGATTAACCTACAATTCCCATCTTCCCATGTTTTGTTGATGTGCAAAGTTAGCCTTTTCTTTACCTCGTCATAAAATTCTATAATTTCCAGTTTTCCATCACGTAGAGTTGACATTTCTTGCTCTATAATATAGATAGGCCTTTTATCCGCGTATGTAAAATCTAACCGGGAAATAATTGCTTTAAAATTAAGCACAGTATTAAATGATGATAAGACCTGATCCGCATGACCAGTGACCTTATTCCGTATAATTGCAACTGCCTGATAGTACTTTGAGCTTCCTTCATATCCTTTAAATAATTTATGGTATATGCAACAAAAGCAGCCTGACGCCAAGACACATATCTTACTTGTTCACCACAAAATTCTGGTAATGATTTTACCAGGTCTAATGACTCGTCACGTGGTCGCCGTGGCGTAGTGGGTAGAGTGCGACGCCCACACGCCGAAGGGTGTCGGTTCGATTCCCAGCTCAACACCATTTTTTCGAATTTTTCACGGCACCACCTCTTTCGAGCTACTGACAACACTCAAAGAGTAATAACTGTCTAAGAAAGCTTCTCAAATTTCGCCGTTCGGAGTCGGCAAAAAACTGTAGGTCCCTTCTACTCGTGACTGAACAGTAGCGCGCACAACACGAGTAGTTGATGAGCAAACTAGGCCCTGGTCCCCCTTTGGACTGTAGCGCCAAAAATTATTATAATGACTCGTCACAAGTTTTTCCTGCTACAATAACTACTGGTTTATAAGCCTCAACTACAGTAGGAGTTTCTAGTTGTTTAATCCTTGTCGTTAGTTCTTCAATTGTGTTGCTAAAGGCTTGCTTAGTTTGCGGACATCATGATTGCATTTATTTGTTCATTCTCCATTTTGATATAAAAATAATAATTAATTGGAAGTATTGAACAAAAAATTATAGAAGGTTATAGAAACTCAGTTAAAAAAAAACCAAAAGAAACCAAATAAAACTCAAAAATTATTTTTCTTAGAAAGATAAATTCTTAAATTCAAATACAATTGCTTGGATCTATAATTTATTACTTAATATTTATATAATATTTTATTTATATATTTATAATATATATATATATATATATATATATATATATATATATATATATATATATATATATATATATTTATTTTATTTGTATAATATGCTGATATTTTTCTTCTTGTTCTTCCATCTTACGGTATTTTCCAGATCTTGCAGATATCTTCTTACGGTAGTTTCCTTTATATAACGCTTGTCTGATTAGCTGTTATTGTTGTTGTCTTCAATTTTATTCACTTTTGTTCGCTCATGCTTTGGTTTTTCTTGATTCTGAATTTAATTTCTTTGTTTTACCATATTAGCACTTTAACGTCCTGTATTTTATTTCTTTTTTTTTTCTTCTTGATTTGTTAAATATTTTTCCTTAATTTCACAGAGCTTTGAATAAAATATCAGTTTTTTTAATTTACATGTGTTCCAGCTCAATGGGTTTCGATTGACCGATAATGTTTATCAAATTGATTAAAACACTCAGTTATGCGGTCTTGAAAGTTCGGCGCCAAATAAAACTACACGTTTTATAATTTTAATGTTAACGAATTCCACGTTTTTTATTTTATATTATTCATTTAGGTTTTTTTCTCACTATGGATAAATTTGGTCAAATGATGATCTGCAATGGTCAGCTCGCTCTCTCCGACTGACTAAGTTTCCGCCAAAAGACTCTACCAACAATCACTGATGTTGCCTATTTTCATGTACAGAGCTGACAAGAGAGTTTGCTCTCTCATTAAGTTTACAGTTTATTACAGACCTCGTTTATGATGTTTTTTTCAATATTGATCAAATATGTAGATAATAATGACTTAACACTAGTGTGACCAGCTGCCGTAATTTACATAATAGTGCATTTTAGAACTAGTGTGACCAAATGTCATAACTTCTCCCTTTCTCAAGCGAAAACGTCCACGTCTTCATTTTCTAACATGTACTTATAATATTACATTTAGGGAAAAAATAAGATAAATCAAATTTACATTTGTTATAATGACAATAATATTTTTTAACCAATAAATTGAAATATTTCCAAATTGTTTTTGATTATTTTGAATATAAATGGTTACATTGAAATATAAGGTTTTCAAGTACAGGTTTAGACTACTTAAAACACTAATTTTTTTTTTCAAAAATGAGAGGAGAAACTATATATTTATATATATATATATCTATATATATCTATATATATATATATATATATATATATATATATATATATTTATATTTATATATATATATATATAATTCACAGAAACAGAAGTTCATATCATAAAAAAAATATGCTAAACTGAACAAGTTCAAAGTTTCTTTTACATCCGAACGAAATTTTGAGCATATTTTATACACCACAAAGACTAAATAGATTTGAAATTAACCTATTTTTGAATAAATTTTGTAATGGTTTAGTTAAAATATTAACGAACAACAATTTTATAAGAACAAATAGCACTAGGATATTAGTCGAAGCTTTAACTTTAAGCAACAAGTTTGATTAACCAGTATTTAAGTCAAGAAGCTACCTCAAATTTTCTCTATGAACCTCTTTTCCGTCAACGAAAACCTTTGTTTCTAGATCTTTTTGAACACTTTTCTTAATAAATAATTTTCGGAATTTGTTTCC
This sequence comes from Eristalinus aeneus, assembly GCA_955652365.1. NCBI lineage: Eukaryota > Metazoa > Arthropoda > Insecta > Diptera > Syrphidae > Eristalinus > Eristalinus aeneus. The sequence continues at coordinate 10,538,622 of OY019132.1, read as the reverse complement.
TATACGTTTATTTGTTTTAACAAACACATCTTCTCCGGGTCTATACGTTAAAGTTCGCCTTTTTTGATTATGGTAGGTTAGGTCTCTTCTTGGGGTTCCAAAAATTCTTCCCCTTATTACTTCTTGTAATGGAATAGGAATTGAGTGCATAACATCAATTGGACGGTAAATGATAACTGAATGAACCGTCCTATTATACTTGGCTGTGGCAATTAAAAGGAGCTCAGTAATGTCATCAATGTTTTTTTTCAAGTTTTATACATCTTGCTATTTCAGATAAGGTGCTGTGAAACATTTCTACCTGTCCGTTTGAAACACTATAAAAAGGTCGAGTATTATACATGTCAATACCAAAATGATCCCTTATTAACGATTTAATGCTTTCAGATTTAATGCTTTCCCGTTATCACAAACGATTGTTTTGATATCCTTAAACAAATTAAGAAATTCTAAGATCGGTTCCTTAACATCAATGATTGCCCGGGATTTGATTGGTTTGACGAAAGCAAATTTTTTAGAATTTGTCGACAAAAGTTAAAAATTGAAGTCCACCCGTTGAGTTAATGTCCGTGTGGATTACCTGGATGAGCCAGTATCGGAGTTTCTCTTATTTCTGGTTTTGACGGATGTCGTTGATACTTTGCTTCTTTGCATATTATACACCTAGACACTATTTCGTTAATTCTTTTTCTAATATTTGGGAAATAATAGTCATTTAAAACTTGATACGAGTTTTCACGAGCGGATCTATGAGCTCGGCTATGTTCATTCGATAGAATTGTCGTCGCGTAAATACCTTGTAAGGGGTTTCGTGATTTGAGCGTAATCGAGAATATATCGTCTATAATATCCCGGAAGCCCAATGAAAGATCGCAAGCTACGAAGAGTTCTGGCAACTTCATAGCTGACAATATCCTTAACCTTATCGGACCTTTCCTGGAAACAACAAAACCCAAAAACTCTAACTTTTCCTTAAAAAAATTATATTTTTCTGGTGAAACTCGCATGTTGGCTTCATATTTTTTTTTTCTATGTCACGAAAGTGCTGCTCTTTAGTTTTTGAGATGATGATGACGTCGTCTACATACACATGACAACATTTTGCGATATCCTCTCTTAACACGTCATTTATCGCTCTTTGGAAAATACTAGGAGCAGTTTTGAGGCCAAACGGAAGTCTACAAAATTCGTATTTTGCGTTATTTATAGAGAAAGCAGTTTTCTCTCTATCACGATCACATAACATGATTTGATGAAATCCCGATTTTAGGTCTAGTGTCGAAAAGAAATAAGATTTCCCAAGATTGGCCAGAGTGACTGAAGTGTTAGGAATGGGATATTTATCGCTAACAGTCTTAGAACTGAATTTCCGGAAATCGATCACCTGTCGCATCTTTTGTTTACCTTCTTCGTCAGTCCCTTTTTATCCACTACCAATACAAGACTATTGCATAAGGATCTCGAAGCTCTAATAATTCCATTTTTTAACAAATTTAAAACTTCATTATTCACAAACTCAGATACTGACATAGGGTACGGATAGGCTTTAGAAAATAAAGGTTCGTTATGGGTTGTTCGAATGGTATCAACAAAATTTGTGTTATAGGGTAAAGCGTTATTTGGGTCTGCGAAAACGTCGGAATTTCAAGCCAATATTTCTGAAAGTTGTCTATTTTCGTTCAAGCAATATCCTTTCCATGTATGCAATTTACATCTCTACAGTAATAATAGAATCAATTTTCCTTTCCTCCATTGTAAACTAAAACCAATTTGGAAACATTTAACTTGGCATTAATTTCGTTAAGGAAATCGAATCCTTTAATACCATCAAAGGTTCTGAGGGTGGGAAGAACAAAAAATATTGCATTCCTATTAAAAATGTTTACTACACATTTTGACTTAACACGACTTTTTCCATGAATAGATTGTACAACAAACTGTTCACTAATAGAGCTGACACCCTTAAGTTCCAGTGTCTACCAAAAACTTTATTTCTCTTCCTGCCAAGGTACGCCCTACATACGGCAGGAGAGACTTTCCCCTAAAAAATTGATTTCATCAAATGGTTCTTGATTTTCAAAGCGACTTACATTTAGTTTGTCCGTTTCATCATCATCTGACAACGCGTTATCGCGAGGATAGCCAAACTCAGACTGTTGTAACTGCGAGTCATAATCGTACGCATGATTTCGGCCTCCTTCATTATTTTGGTCAAAGTGATTGACTCTCTGATGTTTTGGTTGCGTTTGTCTGTCAGAATCACGATGTCTTTTAAATTGATTATAATTGTTCACCGCATGGCCTTGAAAATAATCTCGTTTTTGGATATTGTCTGAAATTTGGGCTTGATTTTGAAAAGCGGTTGGGTTCCTGCAAATGCCTGATAGTACTTTGAGCTTCCTTCATATCCTTTAAATAATTTATGGTATATGCAACAAAAGCAGCCTGACGCCAAGACACATATCTTACTTGTTCACCACAAAATTCTGGTAATGATTTTACCAGGTCTAATGACTCGTCACGTGGTCGCCGTGGCGTAGTGGGTAGAGTGCGACGCCCACACGCCGAAGGGTGTCGGTTCGATTCCCAGCTCAACACCATTTTTTCGAATTTTTCACGGCACCACCTCTTTCGAGCTACTGACAACACTCAAAGAGTAATAACTGTCTAAGAAAGCTTCTCAAATTTCGCCGTTCGGAGTCGGCAAAAAACTGTAGGTCCCTTCTACTCGTGACTGAACAGTAGCGCGCACAACACGAGTAGTTGATGAGCAAACTAGGCCCTGGTCCCCCTTTGGACTGTAGCGCCAAAAATTATTATAATGACTCGTCACAAGTTTTTCCTGCTACAATAACTACTGGTTTATAAGCCTCAACTACAGTAGGAGTTTCTAGTTGTTTAATCCTTGTCGTTAGTTCTTCAATTGTGTTGCTAAAGGCTTGCTTAGTTTGCGGGCATCATGATTGCATTTATTTGTTCATTCTCCATTTTGATATAAAAATAATAATTAATTGGAAGTATTGAACAAAAAATTATAGAAGGTTATAGAAACTCAGTTAAAAAAAAACCAAAAGAAACCAAATAAAACTCAAAAATTATTTTTCTTAGAAAGATAAATTCTCAAATTCAAATACAATTGCTTGGATCTATAATTTATTACTTAATATTTATATAATATTTTATTTATATATTTATAATATATATATATATATATATATATATATTTTTATTTTATTTGTATAATATGCTGATATTTTTCTTCTTGTTCTTCCATCTTACGGTATTTTCCAGATCTTGCAGATATCTTCTTACGGTAGTTTCCTTTATATAACGCTTGTCTGATTAGCTGTTATTGTTGTTGTCTTCAATTTTATTCACTTTTGTTCGCTCATGCTTTGGTTTTTCTTGATTCTGAATTTAATTTCTTTGTTTTACCATATTAGCACTTTAACGTCCTGTATTTTATTTCTTTTTTTTTCTACTTGATTTGTTAAATATTTTTCCTTAATTTCACAGAGCTTTGAATAAAATATCAGTTTTTTTTAATTTACATGTGTTCCAGCTCAATGGGTTTCGATTGACCGATAATGTTTATCAAATTGATTAAAACACTCAGTTATGCGGTCTTAAAAGTTGGGCGCCAAATAAAACTACACGTTTTATAATTTTAATGTTAACGAGTTCCACGTTTTTTATTTTATATTATTCATTTAGGTTTCTTTCTCACTATGGATAAATTTGGTCAAATGATGATCTGCAATGGTCAGCTCGCTCTCTCCGACTGACTAAATTTCTGCCAAACGACTCTACCAACAATCACTGATGTTGCCTATTTTCATGTACAGAGTTGCCAAGAGAGTTTGCTCTTTCATTAAGTTTACAGTTTATTACAGACCTCGTTTATGTTGTTTTTTTCAATATTTATCAATTATGTAGATAATAATAACTTAACAGTAGTGTGACCAGCTGTCGTAATTTACATAATAGTGCATTTTAGAACACAATGCGATCGTAAAACCTACTCCAAATTGTTCAGTGTTTATTGTTAGTGTAGTCGAAACTTTAAACAAATAGCGCATGTTCAAAAGTCGCACATTTTTAAATGTTTTATTTTCAATTGATATTCCGAGTTACGCGTATTATAATTAAAATCAATATTTGGCGTTATATATTTGACAGGATACAGAACTACAAAATGTTATTTTTATTGTTCAAATAACATCCATTCTCTGTGAAAGACGAAAAAATTAATAAAAATAAGTAAACATAACACAAAAACAACTATAAAACATGTTTCGTGTAATCATTACCAAACAATAAAAATGAAACGAATATATTTTGCGAAACATTTCTGTCTAATATAACTCTGAACGAACATGCGTGACAATTGTAATACATTATATATTTTACAAATTTAAGTTACTTAAAGTAATATCAGACATACAATTTATTAACAACAATTATAAAAACGATATACATTTATAGAATACGAGTTTTAGAAATTCAAATCAATAGCAGTTATCTAGCGTTTTGAAATGTTACGAGTTCATACATAAGTACTATTTAGTAAATTATTGCATTCAAAATTAATGTATGTCCTCTGTTTTGAATTAATTATGAAGATTAAAGACTATTGCTCTTCTGATGCAACTACTGCCTTACAAACATTATTTCTGAACGCGGCTATCGGCAGTCATTACTTTGCTGTGGAAATACCTATTCCTTCTCTCTTTCAATTGTCAGATTTATATGCTCTCTCTTTTTAATAGTTGGAAGAGTGTGGAGATCCACCGTATAGTCAGCTCTCGTATTCTCATTTAAAAAAGAAAAACCCTGTCTGTGAATCAGCTGTTAAAAGAGGTGAAATGTTACAAAAACGCTGTCAAAATGATTACTATGGCGGGAGACGAGGGAGTTGACTGTCTCCCTATTGGTCTCTGTCATATTTCCCTTAAAAACTGAGTTCATTGGATTCCCCCAGGATTTTTATGAGAGAATTATTCCATTCAGAATTTTCGTTCTGTTCGACCTCTCATTGGTTTTAGAATTTGAATAAGAGAACTTCACTGGTTCAAGAACCGTGTAATTTTTATATTATAAAGGAAACCATTATTAAATTTCTGAAGAATTCGAATACACAAGTCATGTCGGATGTGCCGCGTCATGTTAATGTTGAAGTACTTACCGCGACGAATGAGCCGAATGCCACAGTGCCCAAATTGCGGTCATAGTACGATGCGCGTGTGACGCGGAATAGGCACGAGGCTTCTAACCAACTCCGTGAAAAAGACGACCAGTGCCTTGACGAAATTAATTTTCGCGATGCAGATCGCTGCCCAGACGGAAGAGGAAGAGGAACTTCATGAACTAGAGGATGAAACGGCCGCTACCCAGAAGTTCGATTTCATCGCGTTCAAAGCTATGGTTTATCCATTTAGCGGGGACATCAAGAAGTGGATCGCACCTTCGGCTGCAATCAAATAGAGAAGTTTGCCAGTGTGCGGCGCATTCTTATAGGCACAACCAAAATATTCTAGAGGCCCATACGTATGAAGTACTGAAGGAGGCTTTGATGGAAGAATTTGAAGACTACCGAGTCGATTAAAAGGTGTGTGTTGGAGATGCAGGAGATTCCATTGCAGGCCAATATCCTGGTAGGCGATGTGATCGAAAGTATCATCAAGGGGCTTAACGATCGGAGCAGCAATATCACCATATTGTTGGGGGCCACATCAATGAGACAGTTGAAGTCCTTGTTGGACAGGTACGAGAAGAAGAGGACCCGCAGTACACCGCCGAAAACCGCTGCTATTTCCACCAACCAAAACCGGTATCCCTGGTGGTGTTTTCAACACATCGATAGAGAATATGAAATTGCTGACAATTTGGCCATTTTTAGAACCAGTGCACGAAACCGAAGCGGCCACCAAAGCCATGTTTTGTGTGCCATCAAGATTACCCAAGGAAGAAGTGTTCTCCAACTGCTGCACAGGGGGGAAAAGAACGAGTATCCATGGAGGGTAGACGAAGTAGGTAAGTGTTACGAAAACAAAAATCTTGTTCTGACTCTTTGATTCTGGCAGTCCTAGCCATTTTATAAAAAGATCGCTTTCCCCGTATGTCTGTGGAAAACAGGAAGCAACGAAACTTTTAAACGGACGCCATACTGTGTGCAGTAATGTGCAAAGTGATGTTGCGTGGTAGTCATATCTCATACTTGTTAAATTCTCCCAGATAATTAAAGGACAAATAATAAAATTTATTAATTGCGTTTATATTTTTTAGTATTTATATATTGCTTTACAACAGAGTTGGTTATCTAGGTTATTGTGTTAGTAAAAAGGAAATCCGGTTTTATAAACCATTCGAGCATATCCTATGCCCAAAAGTACGATTATTGGGTTGTTCTCTTACTTCGGCCGGTATCGGAAAATGTGTTAGTCAGATCCCAAAGCATTATCCCTAATCTTAAGAAAGGGGACGTGGGCCAGTTCACACGACGTAACGTGGCGAGCCAACACTATCCTCGTTATTGCACAGGTCAAGTTGACATACAACCTCATCACGACGCCCCCTGGGTAGCCATCATAACACCAATGTATGCAGCGTACTCCTCTGTCCGTGTGTTGTTTAGGCTATAAGAATCGGCATCATTTAAAATAAGCCCATTATCGTGGCATCATTTTGATACGCAAACTCTTTTTGTAAAATGATTATGGCTACTTGCAAGTCTTGATACTTTACCACGATTGCTATATCATCTGCATAGACATAGGTCGTTCCCCTATTAAGTATCGTCAGTAGTTCATTCGTGAAAAGAATGAATAAGATAGGTCCTAGTTTCGAGCCTTGTGATACTTCATACTTTATTCTTTTTTCCGTGCTTGCTATGTCTGATACTTTAACTTTAATCGTTCTGTCTGTTGAATAATTTTTTAATCAACTTGTCATAAGTCCTCTAAGGCCATATTTGTACAGACTTTCTATCAATTTTTCAATCGATGAAGAGTTCAAGGCATGGAGGTTTTTGTTCAATCCAACGTTAGTGGTATTTGTAAATTCACCTAAAAGCTATTTGATATGCTCTATGCACTTTTTCTTGGTCTATAACTACCAAAGTCGTTCTTTTTGCCCCCTTTGAAAATCGACCGTATAATCAATGTCTTCATAAGTTTCCTTCAACTAATCATCTTCTATGATACCATCGAAAGACTCTGGACCCAGTGGGACATAGAATGTAAGAGGCATTCTATTCCCAATTCTTTCAAAATATATTCTCTGTACATAACTCGTAATACCTATTCTACTGGCGGCAGTATGGACAAAGAAACTTTTCAAAAGCACTAAAGAATTCTTTTGTACGGAAGGGCTGATGAACTTCTTGTTGGCTCCCGCATCAACAAGGAATTTCAACTTCCCTTCCGGCTGCGGTCATAAAATTCAACTCCTATTCAGCAGCATCCTGCGTAGCTTCCTCATAGGCCTCCAGGAAGGTTTCCTTCGTCAATTCTATATACATATATTGGATTAGTATCCGACCTAGCCCTTCTCTTGAACGGGTTGTATCTTTGCGGTTGGTTATTGTTGTTTACATGACGCACGGATCGATCAACATCCGTTTTTTTTGTGTGGTAGGTAGGGGCAGTGGGCCATCGAGGAGCCACGAAAGGCCACATACCTTCCATCTCAAAGGTATGAATCCGACTGCTGACTCGAAGGTATTCCTCGACAAGCTGCGAAAAGTTGAGAGTGATGTGGTCCAGTTTGTAGGAGTTAAGCCCTTCATCACTGCGGCAGCGACAACGAAGAAGAGGGCACTTCATTTCTTCTAAACGCACGTATCCCATAATACCAAAATTGACAGCCTACGAAAAATCCGTTTCGTAGGCGGTCTGAGTATAAAGTGGGAAAAGTCAAATAAATCTGACCACGCACTTCAATGTGCGAGAGAGAACTGCAATATAGATTTCTGCTGCGCACGATGCACATTCAGTCACAATAAAGGAGAATGTCCTTTAAGGCGCTCCTTAAATTTGTACTCTGCTGAGGAAATGGACATCCCGAAACCTACTTGAGGTGTCCACGAATAAAAGAACTCCGCAGAGAGTAAAAGAAGCAAGGAACGACAAAAAGTAGTATCGAGGGATCAGCCTCTTCACAATCGCGGGGGATCAGACTTTTTAACATCACATCGGCCTTTTTGTGTGAGCGCCTAAAATCTTTTGTCCACAACCTGATAGGTCCCTATCAGTGTGGTTTCAGACCAGGGAAGTCCACGACAGACCAGACCATCACATTACGGAAGGTCCTGGAAAAGACCCAGAAAGTTGAGATTGACACTCACCGCCTGTATGTATAGAGACGAGATATACAGTTTTGGCATTCTTACCAAATTCGTCAAATTGTTTAGGATGACGATGGAGAACTCTCGCTACTCCGTCAAGGTCGGTAACGCGCTGTCATGTGACTTTTTCCTCGAAAAAATCATGCGAAACTCACAAGCCGACACCAGCGTGCCGTCAATGAGGCGTTTGCTGGCATTGCGGCTAAAATAAGTCCGGTGGTTAATGAGGGCAAAACAAAGTACATGCTGTCGTCAAGAAGGAACACACAGAGCGTCACACTAGGCAGCAAAAACTTCGAGGCAGTCTAGGACTTCGTCTACCTCGGCTCCGAGGTATATAGCGCCAACAACACAAGTACCAAAATTAAGCGCAGAATCACTCTTGCCAATTGCTGCTTCTTTGGGCTTAGGATCAAGCAGTTCAGTGTCGCAGTGTTTCATCGTTTTTTGCCGGGCCCATACCATCCCATCGGCTGCACGTGATCTGTTAAGGGACCACGTGCAAAACCGAAAATGATTGTCCATTAAAACATTTGGTGGTGTCGTCAACAGCTGATCCTTCTCTATCCGAGGCATATCGGTGTTGCTGAACTAAGTATTTTTCACGTGTCAAGTGAGTTAATTGGACGTCTTTATTACCTACTAACCGTTTCGAGTGATTAAAACAAAATAAATAGATAAAGTGTATATAAAAAGTCGTGAAAAGCAACAATATCAAAATCAGAAACTTCTTTCCTTTAATCTAAGATAATCTAGATATACCAGTTTTCTGTGAAACTAGAATTAATGGTTTATTTTTCTGTAGCTGCAGTTCTTATTATCCCCCATTTTTTATTATTTTGTTTCATTTTTGGCAACGGCAATCTAAATTGTTGTATACTTCCACTTTGAACAATATGTACTCATGTGCGGAATGGCTCCCCGTGCTACCTGCTGATGGAGACTTCGTGACATGGTATAGGTGTGAGCGAAGAATGCGCTTTAGGTGCACAACAATTTCCAAAAAAATCAAATTGGAAAAAAAAATATATCAGAAAAAGAAGATTGGAGATGCTTAGCATGCAGGAAAGAGCTTAAGTAGAACCAATCAGTAGCCAAAATAGTAGATGAATAACCCCTCCACAATCATTTACAAAAATAATGCGAACAGCAAGCTCCCCTGACACAATGCACAAAAAAAAACACAGACAGAAAGCTAATCCGAAAAGCTAAAACAACACATAATGTGTTACACACACTTACAAAAAAAATAAAGGATCTTAAGGAAAGTAACCAACAAAATGATCAACAAATACTCTCCATGGAAGCAAAAGCAAACACTAGAACAACAACTACTATAAAACAACATTGAAATCAAAAACATTCCACAAACGCAAAACGTAAACCTGATGGAAATTGTTCACGCCATGTGCAAAACAATAGACTACAATATATGTAACACCGACATAAGCGATGTATAAAGAACAAATAAAATGAATCAGAATAAGTCAACGATAGTAGTCAGTTTTCCAAACTTTAAAACTAAGACAATTGTCATAAAACCGAGGAGCAAAATATCTATAGAGAAAGTAGAATTAGAAAAAACATCATCTTGCCCGACATTGATGTAATCGTTTATGTCAATGTCAATACACATCTTTTATGGCTAGCTAAAAATGAAGCAGAAAGGCAAATTGGAAGTTTGTTTGAGAGAGAACAGATAAGATTCTTGCAAAAAAAAAAAAATGAAAGCAGTGAAACAATACACATCGGAACCAAGAATGATAGAAATACAGATTACGCATTGCGCATGTCTGTCACCTTCTGTCAATTTTTGATGACGTAGGCTGAGACAACGGATGTTTACTTTTTATATACGGATGTCAGGTTTGAATGCGATTTCCGCGCGTTTATTTGAAAAAAATTAAAAGAAAAATATTTTGTAATTTATTAACAATTATATAAAGAGAAATTTTTGAAAATGAGGTGTGCTGTGTTTGGCTGCAATGCAAACAACAACAAGGGAAAACCGAATGTATGGTTTTATTCGGTTCCAAAACACAACATCCTACGGAAGCAGTGGATTCACTTATGCAGGAGAAAGGATAACTGCACATTTCACTGCGGATAGTTTTGAAAGAAACTTACAATTTGAAATGGGTAAGATGATTTGTTTATTTACTTACATATTAAGTCACAATTGTATTACAGGCCTCTGCAAAAAAAATGAATATAAGTTGATGGCGGGAACAATTCCAACAATCCAACCGAGCAATAGTCGCTCCTTCATCCCGCGACATCAGAATGCAATCAAAGTCAATACATGAAATGATTGCAGAGCTACTAGCGAAGAAACCAGTGGCATTGACATTTGATTAAACTCCTTCGGAATCATTTTATTGACCAAGGGCTTAAAATAAATGGAAAGGAAGTAAAAAGAACATAATCCTTACGCTTCTAACGTGCACAGCGTCTGAATGTCAGTCACCCATAAGATATCGGTAGGCCATTTAAATGTTATTAGAACTGAAAGACAGAAAGCTAAAATGGCTACAAAACTTTTTTCTCACACTATAGCTCAGGCAATAACAAGAGCCGCCAGCTTAGGTCATTTAGGTGACCAAACAGTTGCTTCGGATGACACGCCTGATCTAGTTTCCGAATGTACTCTCACAAGTAATGTTTTGTCTACATACATATCTGAAATACATAAATATGTTAAATATGTTATGAGTATGACTATAAATCCTCCGAGCACTGATGTCTACAGCCAGGTGGATAATGAATTGGAATCTTTAGCTCACGATGGGCTTGAAAACTTGGCTGGGGGATGAAATTCCCGACATATGTGTTCTTCAAAATAAGAACACAACTTTTACGTGGGTTAACCTTCTCAACGAAGAAGGCCTGAATAAATCCAAATTTGGAATAAAATAAAACTTGAAGCAACTCGAAGAAATTTTCGAAAGTGTGAATGGGGATGACCTCTTTATTTCCCCCGAATATCTTAAGACACATTTGGAATAAAATAACACATTTGGAGAAAATAAAAAAAAACTTTATTTTAGAGCACGAATGTATTTTAGGATAAGGAAACTAAACAAAGAAATTACAGAGTTTCAATTCAGAAAAAAAGAAAATATAATAAAATTGTTTACTAGCTTAAAATTTAAATCCAGTCTTTTATTTCAATAACTTGGTTGTTACATTACTCTTTTGGAAATAAAACATGCAATAATAAAATTTAGTTAAACTGATTTATTAATGGCAATTCTAAAACTTTACACAATTATGATTATTGCTTTACGAAACTCTGTGAAAGTTTTTTCCACTCTGCATGCAAAATGCTTGACTTAATTGCTCGGAAAGTATTTGGATAGTTAAGTTAACTCAATTGGATATACACTTAAAACTTATTTTATGTTAAAAAGTTCTTAAAGCGTGAATAATATTAGAAAAAAAAATCAACTAATAAATTTTCCTGCTTCAATTTGTATGAAGATATTAAACAAAACCAAAGAGCTGTCAAACCAGAAGTCTCCCGTGACGTAAGCTGCGCAGAACGAAAGAAAATTTAACCAGAGATAAGGGAATAAGTCTCCCTTATCTCTGAATTTAACACTCTATTGCGCAATGTCTTTTTCTATCATTCTTGCATCGGAACAGTAAGCGATATTAATAAAATCACTTAAACCTGAAGTTGTATACGATTAAATTAGATAATCGAAAACAGAAACCATTAAGGAAGGAGATGGTCAACTGAACAGCTGATTAAACAGCTGATTTTGCCTTTGTCTATCGGCCTTTTGACTATTATTTACGTGTTCTTGTAAGAAAAACCCCAATTTCTGAAAGTCATTTACGTAACATCGAACATTGTCTCATTTTACTCACCCATCTATACGTTTCCCCACCAAAGTTGGGAAGATGCCAGCTAATACGTCAATTTTTGCCTTCAATATTGTCAAACACTGGTAAATTGCCAACAGTTCGTTAGCCATTTTGTGTAAATTCAAAACAACGCGTTCGGAAAGTCTACTGCAAATTGTTTACGGAAGTAAGTGTAACCGAAACTTTAAATAGGATTTATATTTAATAAATGGATAATTTGATAGCATTTACATTTATAATAACTTATGAAATATGTAGAAAAACGGGAGAGAAACTAGTGCTGAAAAGTCGCACATTTGGAAAAGACTTACTATCAATTGATGCTCCGAGTTAAGCGTATTATGATTAAAATAAATATTTGGTGTTACATAATACTATTACAAAATAATATTTTTATTGTTTAAATGACATCAATTTAATATGAAAGGTTTTGTTATCATTAAAAATAATGAAACCTAGCCCACAAGACAAATAATAAACATATTTCGTGCAATCAAAATAAAAACAATACTAATTTTTGTATAATTTAACTCAGAACGAAGATATATGACAGCTGTAATACATTATATATACTTAAAACAATTAAGTTGGTTCGCAATGAGAACGTTTTTACAAATTTAAGATACCTTTTGAGTACGATTTCAATAAGAACAAAATTAATATTAGACATAATATATATTAACAACAGTTATAAAATTATTACATTTATTAAAACCGAGTTATAGAAATTAAAATAAATAAATGTTGTTCAGTGTTTCATAATATGTATTAATTCATAAATACGATTTAGTAAATTATTGCATTTAAACTAAGTTTATGTCCCCATATCGTTCTTGAATTAATCATAAAGTTTTATGAATATTGTTTTTCTAATGCACAAACATAATTTCTGAACGCGACTATCGGCAACCATTACTTTGTATTGGAATAAACTATACCTTATCTCTTTCAATTTTTAATTGTATATGCCATCTCCTTTTAACAGTTTTAATAGTGAGGAGTTCCACCGTATAGGAAGTTCACACGTATTCTCATTTAAAAACAAAAAAAAAATTCTGTCTGTGAATCAGGTGTTCAGGAGGTGAAATGTTATAAAAAACGCTGTCAAAATGAATTCAATGGTGGGAGACGAGGGAGTTGACTGTCTCCCTATTGGTCTGTGATCGAAAACGAAACAAACAAAACGGAATATGCCTATAATATAACAGAACTTAACTTCAGGGTTATACAACGTGCTATGATAAAAAATTATCAAGAGATATTAATGTTTTTGTTAGTTTCAGTATGAGATCAATAACCAAAACTCTTATGTTGTTTTTATAGCTGAAATCGATAACGTGTTAGCTCAGGTGGATATATTAGTCTTAAATGAAATTAACATATCAAAAAATAAGGGCGAATTCTATAAAATTGGCAGTTTCAAATCAGAATTTATTAACCGCTAAAGGTGGTGGCGTGGCAATTTATATTAAAAACAGCAAAGCATTTACAATAATACCATTTAGCCCAATTAATTAAGAAGGCGTGCACTTTGAAATAAGAATAAACTGTGAGCAAAATGTATACATGCAATTTAGACGCCCGAAATCAAGCATAACCAATTTCGTGAAAGAACTAAAAGCCATGATTGACGAGGACAAGAAATATATTTTGCTGGAGAGGTGAGCATTAATGTAATTATAGTAATTGTTGACACGACAGTCCAAGTCCAGTACTCTTTGAGTGTTGTAAGCAGCTCGAAAGAGGTGGTGCCGTGAAAAATTCGAAAAATTGGTGTTGAGCCGGGAATCGAACCAGGACCCTTCGGCGTGTGAGCGTCGCACTCTACCCACTACGCCACGGAGACCACGTGTGAGCGTCGCACTCTACCCACTACGCCACGGAGACCACGTCTGAAACATGGGTTTCAGAAAAACAAGATTACCAGTTAACCCAAACCACATTAAGCAGCCGCGAGCATATTCCCACGGTGCCGGTGCATGGAATGAAGTTGCATCGCGTCGGATACACGCGTTGCACTTTATATGCTGACACATCGGAATGGGCGGCAGAGCATACGCCTAAAGCGAAACACATTCGTAGGTTTAAGTTAGTTCTAATCGTGTGTTGTAAAAATTAAGTACTTTCAAGAAATAAACTCGAAAATATTAAAAATGATTTCCGCTTGTAAGTCGAACGGTTGGGGGGAGGCTAGGCCTCCCCGTTCGCGTCTTTTTATAAATCCTCTTAAGGATGTTATCAGTGTGCATGAGTTTTGTGCCAAAATAAGTATAGGTGTGTGAAGAGATTGTGCAGAGATAAAAAGGAGCAAAAGAGAAAATAAGTCATATGGAGAATGTGAATAAAAAAAATATATGTATATAAAATTCGAAATTCTGTGATGTGCCTAGTGCTCATATACGAAATCTAAAAAGGAAAATAAAGAGAAAATTAAAGCAAGGGCTAATTGTATCTACTATTGATCTTGTACTAAGAGTGGTAAGGTAATTTTTTCACTTGACTTATTTAAATACAATGGACGCAGTTACGAAATCAGTTACCGATTTAACTGGTGCGGTGAATTGAAGGGAACAATTGAGGGGAATTGATGGTCGGCCTAAGGCTCTAGAGAAAATTCAAGAGGCTGGGCCATGATACCCAACGCAATATGTATCATGCGTACATGTTGTAGAGAGGATCCTGAAAGACTATGAAATAGTGAGGGCGAAACCACTATATAGAGCTTTCCTTCAGCATATCTGTCAGAAGATAAGGAGTCCTGCTGATTCTGCTTTAATCTGCTATAATGTATTCGACAATGAGTGGTATTTAATCCAACAATTTCTTTCACTGCACTTTCACTTAGCGGTGAACTTTCTGGAATGCTGATAATACAAAAGCAGAAGGTCGTACTTGAAATGCAGAATTTGAATTATCGCAGCCATACTCTTTTTTTCCCTCAATGCCGAACACGATCACTGCACTAATTAACCGGTCCCTCAGACCTAGGCCACAGGTGCCTCCAACGAAATTCTTTCTCCAAAACCCTAATAGGTTTGAACAGCAAGTGCGGAACAACTCTACTCTTGACAACATGACTTCTCCATGACCCACTGCCCCTACCTACCACACAAAAAAACAGATGTTGATCGATCTGTGCGTCATGTAAATAACAAGAACAAACCGCAAGGATACTACCCGTTCAAGAGAAGGGCTAGGTCGGACACTAATCCAATAAATAAGAAGCAAAAGCTGTATATAGAATTAACGAACGAAACCTTCCTGGAGGACTATGAGGAAGTTGCGCAGGGTGCTGCTGAAGAGGAGTTGAATTTTATGACCGCAGCCTGTCCAGCGTACAATATATAGAGTACGTAACAAGGGACGAGCAAAAGTTGAAATTCCTTGTTGATGCGGGAGCCAACAAGAAGTTCATCAGCCCTTCTGTACAAAAGAATTCTTTAGTGCTTCCGAAAAGTTTCTTTGTCCATACTGCCGCCAGTAGACTAGGTATTGCGAGTTATGACAGTGAAGATTTTTTGAACGAATTGGGAATAGAACATCTCCTACATTCTATGTCTCACTGGGTCCAGAGTCTTTCGATGGTATAATAAGAGATGATAAGTTGAAGGCAACTTATGAAGACGTCGATTATCCAGCTGATTTACAAAGGGGGCAAAAAGAATGACTTTGGTAGTTATAGACCCATCGTCATTTCACAAGCCGTTGAAAAGTACATAGAACATATCATCACTAGCCGCATTTATAACTTTATAAGCAAACTTAAAATTCTACACAACAATCAACATGGGTTTCAGAAAAGTGAGAGTACCCAATCGCTTCTAGGAGAATTAAGAAATATTATTAACGCGGGATTGAACAAAACCCCCATGCCTTGAACTCTTCGTCGAATGAAAAATTGACAGAACGATTAAAGTTAAAGTATCGGACATAGCAAGCACTGAAAAAGGAATAAGGTATGGAGTACCACAAAGCTCGAAACCTATGTTTTTTATTCTTTTCACGAATGAACTACTGACGATACATAACAAGGGAACGACCTATGGCTATGCAGATCATATAGCAATCGTGGTAAAGTACCGAGACCTACAAATAGTCATTTTAAAAAAAAGAGTTTGCAGTATCAAAATGGTGCCACAATAATGGGCTTATTACAAGTGATGCAAAACCTAAAGTGATGCATATAGTGACCCCATCCAGTAGAACCGCACCTATCCATTTTTACCACAGGTGACTCTTGTCCACTTTCCGCCACCAATAACGAAGTCGAAGTAGTTTCACGAGTTACAATAGACAACAACTTGTTATGGCGTGATCACATAAATTCCTTACGTCTTCAGCTTAAAAGTGCTATGTTTGCTATGGTGTATCTGAAAAGATTCTGAACTACTGAAGTGCAGAAAGAAGTGTACTTCTCGATAGATGAGTCTCGAATAAGATTTGGCATTCTAGCTTGGGACAACGCAGAAAAAACTAATCTCGACAAAAAATACACCTTTCAGCAGCGGCTTCTTAAATTATTAGACGTCAAAGCAATCTACTGGATTACCACACTATTTGTCTTATTGTCATTGGTATTGTGATGACTTTTCAGGGGGCACAGCGAGGATGTTGTATGTCAACTTAATCTGTGCAATAACGAGGATAGTGTTGGCTCTCCATGTTGAGCGCGATCAACAACGTTACCTCGTGTAGACAGGCCCAAACCCCCTTGCCAATTCCCTATTACATAAAATTACATTTAAGAAAACCTGACACACATATACACTAAATAAACCAAAACGACGCAAATCAACAAAATCTCTTTACTGGGCAAACATAAAAAGGCACAAAACAGTTTAAGGTACGTTAGATGGAAATGTCTAATATAAGAGTTGAGGAATATCCAAGCTCCTATAGAATAATAAATATAAAAAGAAACATAAGCAAACACATTCACTACCATGATCAAGGTGTTGTAAAAAGTTACTTTGGTCGTTCGAGAGAGGGCTTTATTACTCAATTGCCTCTTAAGCCCAAAGAAACAGCGATTTGCAAGAGTCCCTATTGTCCCTAATCACCGCGGGGCCAAGATAGACGAAGTCTTTGACTACCTCGAAGTGTCTGCTGCCCATAGTGACGCTCTATTCGAAACGTCGATGTTCTGGGTCCTTCTTCGATGACAGCATACACTTCGTTTTGCCCTCGTTTACCACCAGTCCCACTGCAGCCGCTTTCGCTTCGATGCTGGCAAACGCCTCATTGACGGCTCGCTGAGTTCGGCCGATCATGTCAATGTCATCCGCATAAGCTAGCAATTGAACGGACTTGTGGAAGATCGTGCCTCTGATGTTGAAGTGTGAGTTCCGCACGATCCCCTCAAGAATGATGTTAAAGAAGTCGCATGACAGCGCGTCGCCTTGTCTAAATCCTTTTCTGATATCTAAGGTCTCGGTGAGTTCGCTACCGACCTTGACGAAGCAGCGAGAGTTTGCGTAGGCGACGAGTTTCGTAGGAATGCCAAAACTAGACATGGCACTGTATAGCTCGTCTCTATGCACGTTGTCATATGCGGCCTTGAAATCGACGAATAGATGGTGGGTGTCGATTTATACTTCTTGAGACTTCTCCAGGATCTGCCGCAGTGTGAAAATCTGGTCGATTGTGGACTTCCTGGCCTGAAACCACACTGATAAGGACCTATGAAGTTGTTAATGAACGGTTACAGGTGCTCACACAATACGGCAAAGAAAATCTTATATGCGATGATAAGGAGACTGATCCCTCGGTAGTTGGCGCAGTCGAAGGGGTCTCCTTTCTTGTGGACCGGACAAACGATGCTGAGATTCCACCCGTCAGACATGCTTTCCTCCGACCATATCTCACAGATGAGCTGGTGCATGCACCCAACCAGCTCATCCCCAGCCGCTTTGAACAGCTCTGCCGAAAGTCCGTTCGCGAAAGCAGCTTTGTTCGACTTCAGTCGAGATATTGCTATCTTGACCTCGTCAAAGTCGGGGGACGGAATTATTGTCCATTGCCGCCCAAATTGAGTGGAACATTCTGCCTAACAGCGGGATTTGCGTCGTCATCGCCGTTTAGGAGTCTGCAGAAATGATCCTTCCAGATTCTCAGCACCGACTGCGACTCCACCACCAGTTGTCCATTTTGGTCACGGCAGGCTTCTGTCCGAGGTTTGTAACCGCCGAATAACTGTTTTATCTTGAGGTGAAAATTTCGGACGTCATTCTTGCCATAGCACCTCTCCATTTCCTCGACCGCGCGCTTCTCGTGCTCTTTCTTTTTTCTTCTGCGAATCCGGTTCTCTTCCCTTCTTCTCTGTTTATAGAGCTCACAAACAGCTCTCGTCATTCGATGCAGCGTTGCCTTGTGTGTTTCTTGCTTGGCTGCATGCGCCTGCCTGCACTCGTCGTCAAACCATGGGTTCCTCTTAGGTGGTGGCGTGAAACCCAGCACATCAGTGGCGGCCTCTTTGATGACTTCTTGACAACTTTTCCATTTGTCTTCTATTGTTTGTGCAGGCAGCGTCGAACTTTGATACAGATTCAGGGAGAATCGATCGGCAAAGGCACTAGCGATCGGCTGCGATTGTAGCTATTCGACATCAAACCGTTTTGGCCTTTCTCGACTCCGTTGCTCTCTCGATATCCGGGTTCTTACCTTGGCTATAACAAGGTGATGATCCGAGTCGATGTTTGCACCTCGGAAGGTTCGGAAATCGAGAATACTGGAGGAGTGCCTGACGTCGATCACAGCATGATCAATCTGGTTGACGGTTGATTGATCAGTGGTCGCCAGGTGCCTTTATGAATGTTGGGGTGTGGGAACCGCGTGATGGCCACAGAGAGACTTTGCCCCCAGGCAAAGTCAACTAGCCTGAGTCCGTTTCCGGAGGTGTTGGTGTGCAGGCTGTGTCTTCCGATGACTTTAGCAAAGACTGCTTCTCTTCCCAGCTGAGCGTTGAAATCTCCTAGAACGATCTTGGTGTCGTAGCTGGGGCATCGATCGTATGTCCTTTCTAGGAGGTGATAGAAGTCTTCTTTACTGCTGTCATCTTTTTCCTCTGTCGGGGCGTGGGCGCATATGAGGCTCATATTCCCGAATTTAGCCTTGATGCGGATTGTTATGAGGCGTTCGCTTATGTATTGGAAGCTCAAGACAATTTGCCTAAGTCTGCCTCGAACAACAAAACCGCATCCAAATAAGCGTTTCCCTCTCTCCCTGTAGCAGTCGCCGTGGTATATGTGGCAGTTTCTCACTCTTCTCTTGCCCGGCCCATCCCACCGCATTTCCTGAATCGCGGTAATGTCTGCTTTATAGCAGTCCAGGGCCTCCTCAAGTTCATCGGCTGCACGTGGTCTGTTTAGGGACCTCACATTCCACGTGCATATCCGTGAAACATTGTCCTTTTTACGTTTGCGAGGATCGTCAGCAGTGTATCCATCCGTATCCGAGGCATTCGGTTGTTTCGTAACTTGTGTTTTTAATGTGGCCGGGCAGTTACCCCGACACACACCGCCAACGTGGAGGACCAGGCCCTTTTTTATACCTCTTGGGCGGAGGTCGCACTAATAAGTTTAGCAAGAGGCTACCAACGTGGAGGTAGAATAAGCACAATTGATGTGTTTGAAACAGTTACAACAGCTGGGCATCGCCAGGTTGATACCAATCACTGCCTACCTTTTTTCCACATCAACCAGCCACCAATTTAATTTTATATTTAAATTATATTTATAATACATAAATTTGAAACAATTAAATATATTAATCATGTTATATTTATAACATTTTGTTCTCGTACGCAAGACCGCTTAGAAAATAAGTAAAATTGTGGCAAAAATGTGAAAAAATAACGAGTGCGCGAACACACCAAGAAAAGTTGAGCAATTAAAGAGTTCATAAATTATGCTTGATATGTTAATAAATTTTCTCATATATACCATTGACAAAACATAGATTTTGAAACAATATATCAATATTTATTTTGTAGTTTTTACAAAAAATCAATGTGTAGCATCTGATTTGTTAAACGTATAATTTTTACACGTTAAAGCGGTGAGTGCGACTCCTTCTGTGATATATGCATGAATATTATTTTCAGTTCATATCACTATGAATTATGTATATATTTTATTAAAGTAATTTAAGTACTTTATGATATTCTTGCAAAAAACATTGTTGTACTAACACATCATGATCTGAACACCATTTTTCGAAACATGGTGGCACATTCGGCGATTAGCCAGTGCCACCATGTTTTGAAAAAATTATGGATTTTCGACCATTACGGAGGTGAATCCACGGATTTACCGCCATTATGGTGGCGAATCCACTAATTTGGTCGAAAATCCAGGGATTTTATAAAAGATTGGGCGAATCTCAAGAGATTTCTCACACAACTACAAAATCCCTGGATTGGACATGCTTTTGACCAGAGATAAAAACTGATCTAAAATGAGTATAACTGTGATTTCTATATCTCTGACTGTTGTTTGCGAATTCTGGTGGATATAGCCTAATTTCTGAAAGTTATCTACGTAACATCGAACTTTGTTTTTTGTCTCTTTGTTTGTTTCCCGTAACCGAGACAAACAACACAAAACAGTGAAGAACAACACAAACTAAAATCAATTCCCGTACGCCACAAAATATGTTTTCTGTCAAATCAGCGCTCTCTCTCGCAAGAACAACCCAAGATATTTTTGTGTGTTAGTAAAAGTGAGCCTCAAATTTTGTCCTTGTGGAGGCAGTGGCGTCGTGGGTAAAGTGCGTCGCTCACACGCCGAAGGGTTTATGTTCGATTCCCGACTGAACTCCTAGAATTTTTCACGGCACCACCTCTTTCGAGCTGCTAATAACACTCAAAGAGTAATACTGTCTAAGAAAAAGCTTCTCAAATTTTGCCGTTCGGAGTCGGCAAAAAACTGTAGGTCTCTTCTATTTGTAAAAGAAAAGTAGCTCGAACAACACGAGTAGTTGATAAGCAAGCTAGGCTCTGGTCCTCCTGTGGACTGTCGCGCAGACAATTATTATTACTATTATTTTGTTTTCTTCATCGAAAAAGTGAATTTGATTTTTCTTATTGACATACTTAACACATTTGTGTTTGATGCGTTTCCGTACTCTGCCTCTTTCTGAGAGAGGTTTACCCCCACTCCTTAACAAATGACAGACTTTAGAATTTAGTACAGTAAGTACTGGGACACACATATATTCATCTCTACGTTTCCCCGCCAAAGTAGGCAATATGATAGCTAATTCCTCAATTCAATAGTGTCAAGCAATCCTAAATTGCCCACAATTCGTGAATTTGCCAGTAACCTTGCGTAGGTTTAACACAATGTGTTCGATAAAAGTACGGCAAATTGTTTGCTGAAGTTAGTGTAATGGAAACTTTATATGGGACTTAAATCTTATTATAAGTCCACAAAGGGACCAGGGCCTAGCTTACTCATCATCTACTAAAGTTGTGCGCGTTTCTGTTCTCTTACGAGTAGAAGGGACCTACAGTTTTTGCCGATTCCGAACGGCGAAGTTTGAGAAACTGTTACTTAGACAGTTATTAATCTTTGAGTCTTGTCAGCAGCTCCAATGAGGTGGTGCCCTGAAAATTCGAGGTGTTCAACCGGGAATCGAACACGGACCTTCGACAAGTAAGTGTCGCACTCTACCCACTACCGGAGGAACGCGTAAGAATGGGTTAGTATTGAAGAGAATAGATTCCATTTTTGGTTAAAGAGGAGAGATAATTTATTTAAGGAGGGATTTTTGATTTCATTTAAGCCTTTGTTACTGTACCATAAACCAGAAAAGTTATTTCCCTTAGAGATACATTGCCAGATAATTTTTGTTCGATCAGAATTTCGATTTTTGAAGTTATGATGCAACACCGACCGAATTCTAGGGTATGAGTATTCCGTATATCAGCGATTTAACTTTGCGTTCGACATTTGGAGTTTTGGGTTTAGCAGGTATACCGGTATGTATTGAGCGTCAAGATACAAATGTTTCGATAGGGAGCATTTGTTGTGAACGAGTCCTAATTTTTTTTTTTGTTTGTTTGCTGTGACATCTGTGAAAAATATTTGGTATACATAAAGTCATTGAACAGACAGCATCATGTTTTTTCATCGCGTTAAAAATGTCGAATTTTGTACCAGAAAGTGATGATTTGCGGAAAGCATTATATTGTTGTTTTCATTCGAAGAAAAGTGCAACAGAGTCGCATCGAATGCTTGTCGAGGCATATGGTGATCATGCTCTATCAGAAGCAACATGCAAAAGATGGTTTCAACGGTTCAGAAATAATGATTTTGATGTGAGAAATGAAGAACGTGGAAGACAACCAAAATAGTTTGAAGACGCCGAATTGTAAACGATATTGGATGGATTCATCTCCCCTTTGAGTCAAAAGCAAATGGCAGCAATGTTAGATGTAGCATAACAAACAATTTCTGACCGTTAAAAAGCTATGGGAAAGATCCAAAAACTGTGGAAAATGGGTGCCACTTTCGGTAAAGCTTTCGGATTTCATTCCTGCCATAATAGCTATCGATTTTCTCGACCGCACGCTTCTCATGCTCCTTCTTTTTCGTTCTGAGAAGCCTTCTCCCTTCTTCTCTATTCGTAGAGCTCGCGAACAGCCCTCGTTGTTCGATACCGCGTCGCCTTATAGGCGTCTTGCTTAGCTGCATGCGCTTGCCTGCATTTCTTGATAACGTTTCTAGTCTTCTTCTATGTTTAGTGCAGGCAGCATCGAACTCTGAGCGAATTTCAGGGAGACTCGGTCGGCAAAGTTCCCAGCGATCGATTGCGATTGTAGCTTTCCGATGTCAAACCGTTTTGGTCTACCTCGACTCCGTTGCTCTCTCGATATCCGGGTTCTTAACTTGGTTACAGCAAGGTTATGATCCGAGCCGATGTTTGGACCTCGGAAGGTTCGGACATCGAGAAGACTGGAGAAGTATTTGACGTCATCGTAGCTCAAGAATTTTTGCCTAAGTCTGCCTCTAAAAACAAATCCGCATCCAAATAAGCGCTGCCTTCTCTCTCTATAGCAATCGCTATAGTAAATATCGCAGTTTTTCATCGTTTTTGTGCCAGGCCCATTCCATCGCACTTTCTGGATCGCGGTAATGTCTGCTTTGTAGCAGTCAAGGGCCTCCGCAAGTTGTTCAGCTGCATGTGGTCTATTAAGGGAATTCACATTCTGCATGCAGAACCAAAAATCATTGTCCTTATAATGTTTGCTCGGGTCGTCAACAGTTGGTTCTGCATTATCCGAGGCTTTTCGGCGGTTCTGAACTATAGTATTTTTTTACACAGACTGGTAGACCTGGTAGGCCAGGCCCATTATTTAAACTCTCGGGCAGAGGGGCTCGCTGCATACATTGCTTCACCATACAGTGAAGTGTTGTGGGGGTACTGCCACGCCTTGCTTAAGCACCGCTATTTAATAAACTGACATCTCGATATCCTTCAAGCATCGATAGTGTGCTGGTCCCAGTAGCGGCTTCATGAACACATCAGCAGGCATTGGCTCAGTTCGTGTATGTTGCAATTTGTCCATCCCTTCATAGTTGACGAACAAAATGAAAATGAGTCGCAATGTGCTTAGTCCGAGAATGATAAACTGCATTTTCTGCTATATGTTTTGCACCTCTATTGTCCGTCCCGACGGTTGTTGAAGCCAACTCCTGCAAATCCATTTCCATCATCAGGTTTTGAAGATATATTATTTCTCTTGCTGATTCTGTTGTTGAAATGGCCACCGATTTTTGTTTTCCGGATCTCCGAATTACAGCTGCTCCATTTTAAGTTTGCGTGAGCGTCTGAAAACAATTGAAGACCAAGTTCATTCCTCCTATACACAAGTCCATAGTTTTCGATGCACTTCAAAGAACGAAAAATACGCTTTGCAATTGAACAATGAACTTCAATAATTGTGCCACCCTGTGAATGCGTTGTCTTGTGTTGTTGCAATCGCTTAGTCCATGGGCGATCCGATGAGTTGACGAAACGGATTTTGAGTTTTGGTTTCTTCAAGCCGACTCTCTCCACACGGCAATTTTGACTTTGTATCACTTTGGGTACTTACTGGTTTTGAATCGGCCATCATAACATTTTTCAGTAATTCTTTGATATACTGATTTAATTATATCTCGCTGTCTTAATGTATTATTTCAATTCCCAAGTAGTACCGCGCCAGTCCAAGATCCTTTACATCAAAGGCATCAGCGAGGCCTTTTCGAATTTTAGTTTAAGTGGTTTGATTCCTTAAAAAGTGAAGGATATCATTCACATACCATACACTGCAACACTGCAACAAAACTGCTCGATGAGATCCCATGTGTTACATTTTAATAAACTCAGAATTTAGTCTTTGATCACCTCTTACCACGCTTGTAATTCTGAACCAGATATTGCATCTTCTAGTGACGTTTCACTAATATTCGCGATTTCCACAATTCCAACCCCATCTAGTAGATCATCATCTTTATGGTTGTTATCTTCCTCTTCATGATTCTTATCTTAATCCAAATCCTGTTGTCCGATTTCTTTTTGTCTAATACCACGGAATACAGACCTCGTGTGGTAAATTCTTCTGTATTAATTTTTCTTTGATTGACGAGTAGGTAATATATGGTACTGTACAGTATTTTCGCCTACGGTATCTTCAAATTCTTCAGTTGCCTGCACTACTGCTGCTGGCACTTTCGGATTTGAAACGAAAGAGCCTCGTCTATGATGTTCATTTCCAACCAACTTATCTTCGATAAGCTCAACATCTTTTGCATCACTATTTTATGTTTGTCTGGAACCCAAAAACTGTAGTCTTTGAGTGCTTCGGAATACCCGACCATGATGCCCTCATTTGAACGTGGTTCGAACTTCTCCTTTCCAACCACTATCGTCTTATCTACGGTCTGTTTTATACGCAGTTTGAGCGCTACTGAACGCAACATATCTCTTGTCATAATTGTACAAGAGTGAATAATGTCTGCCTGATAATTTTATAAGTAAAGCTTATTAAAAGTATGAGGTTTGATTTCAGGAAATATTTTTTTAAATAATTTTGGTTGTACATACATACATACTTGCGTAAGCTGATGATTATATCCAAACATTTTTGAAATTACTCATCACATTTTTTTCTTTTCGTCTTAGTGAACTTAGTGAGATCGGACGTGTTTTTTAATCGCTCAAGTTATTTCTTGCCAAAGTTAATAGTTTTAAATCTTAGTTAAACAATAGTTCAAACAAGGGAAAAAAGACAGTGACTTTATTGTGTATTTATATACAAATCATAAGAAAAATTACTCATTTAATTTTTTAATAGTGTTCATTTAGTCTTTGCTAACATTTAAATTATCTATAAACATGCATGTGTGCGGACATTGCGGTGATAATCTCTTGGTAGAAGAGTTTGCTGAATGCTCGGGCTGCAAGCGAAAACTGCATTTCCATTGCACCACCGTAAGCGAGAAATCGTGGAGAACCATGGACACAAGGAGCATGTAGGTATAACCCGGATGCCCAGACTACCGCAGCAATCAACAATACGGTGGTATCTGTTCCTCAAACTCCAGCAGAACAGCCTTCAAAAAGAATGAGGGAACACAGCAGCCCCGTTGGTACTCGTAACACCGCTCTATCAAACAACCCAACTGTTATAGCCGAAATTCGTTTGCTGAGAGAGGAAATCAAAGACATTGCTGCAAGCTGTAATTTCCTAGCAGCAAGGTACGATGACCTCTCTGCACACATAATGAAAAGTAATGACTTAATGGACAATATTACAAAAGAATTAAATGAATTGAAATCAACTAATGCACAAAAAGATGACTTAATAGAAAGTCTCCAAACACATATCAGCACCATGGAGCAACAACTAATAAAAAATAATATTGAAACCAAAAACATTCCCCCCACCCCACCTTACAGAAATAGTGAAGGGAATTGGCAAAACAATCACGTTTCCATTAAACGACTTCGATATTTCTGATATTTATCGAACAAAAACCAAAAACCCAACAAAATCTGTGATCATTGCAACATTTGCATCCAGTATCAAGAAAAAAGAATTCATCCATAGAACACGCTCCACTCGCCCCATCAAAATGAAGTCTGTCTTGCAAAACAGCAATGTCAGCTCAAATGTGAGTGCCAATATTCCAGACAGTACGGTATATGTCAACAATCAGCTGACAAAGCAAAATAAACACCGCTAAGGAAAGAGCGAGACAACAAAACTGGAGGTTTGTGTGGGAGAGCGCTGGCAGAATACTTGCCAGAAAAAATGAAAGTACTCAGCCGATCTTCATAAATACGGTTAATGATGTGAGTAAAATAATAAACTCTCACTAACAGGTTTGTTTGTATACAAAATGGTACACAAACATTTTTTACATCAAAATGGATTTGAATGAAGTTGCAGTTGACATAAATTGTAGGGTAATATATGGCTTCAACAGTATCAATTTAAATGAATTAAATGAAAATAAAAATTGTTACTTATGTTTTAATATAAGGGCATTAAGGAAGAATTGGAATGACTTTTGACTAAATATTAATCACGTCATTGATATATTAAATGTCATTGTGTTAGTTGAAACAAATATTGATGAAGAGGAGATAAACTATTACAACTTAGAGGGTTTCCAAACGGAATTCCTGAACCGAGATAAACGAAGAGGAGGTGGAATATTGATGTTAATTCGTAATGAATTACAATATGAACGATTAACAACTAAAAGTAGTTCATATGAAAGCATCATGATTAAAGTCAAAGAGGAAAATAAGTATACGTATATAATGGGTTTCAGTAAAAAAATGTTTATTGAAGAATTTGGGAACAGTGTTGGTCAATTAAGAAGTAAAGACGAAATTGTGATCATGGGTGACATAAACATTAAC
The DNA here is from genome assembly GCA_955652365.1 of Eristalinus aeneus. Classification (NCBI taxonomy): domain Eukaryota; kingdom Metazoa; phylum Arthropoda; class Insecta; order Diptera; family Syrphidae; genus Eristalinus; species Eristalinus aeneus. Next base: position 10,511,492 of record OY019132.1, on the reverse strand, counting down.
GTGAAGGATCTGAATTTGTATGGTGTCAAGAAATACCTTGAAATGCTGGCGTCATTGGGATTGATAAATATGATTACGGACTTTACCAGGGTAGATCCAAATACTGGATCAAAATCAACAATCAATCACATTTTGACAAACACCTTGTACCATCAAATCAATTCAGCCGTTATTGAAAGCAGTATCACCGATCACTATGCTGTCATATACTTCCGGCCAATGAAAAGATCTGTTACCGACGAGAGTTCATTCAGCCTATCCTGTATATCAAGTGTCAAGGTTGATGAACTAATCAGAGAAACCAATTGGGATGATATTCTAAGTAATAATGACACAGTCTCAATTTATGAAACCCTTTCTGAGAAAATGACATCTATATACGAAAAATCGACAACTGCGAAGAAAATAAAAAACAAAAGAAAGCTTAATCCTTGGATGACTCCTGATCTAATTGACAAATGTAAAAAAAGAGACGAAATCTACAGAAAATGGAAAAATAACAGACTTAACAAGACATATGAAACAGAGTATAAGACATTCAGAAATAGACTAAGCAAAGAGTTAATCGCCCAAAACTCGTCCTTCTACAAGACAAAATTCAATCAAATAAGATCTGATCCGCGTAAAACATGGAGTCTTATAAATGAGATACTTGGAGGTAAAAAGCTTGGGGTTGATGAAATTGTTCGCAAGAATTTCTCTGGAAAAATGTGTCTTGGTAGACTAGCCAGTGTGTTTGCGACAAACTTTAGCAGCCAGATACGAGACATCATTCACCAGGATTCGACGGAATAAGGGCAGGAGACATAAAAAGGCACATCGACATATTTACTCCAATTGTTTGTAAGTTGATAAATATGAGTATAGGCGAATCGAAAATCCCTAATAGCCTAAAAACTGCAGTAGTACGACCTGTGTATAAAGGAGGAGTGAAAAGCGAAATCAGCAATTACAGGCCGATATCGATTTTACCTGTAATCGAAAAATGTCTCGAAAAAGTTATAGCAAAAAGACTACAAGACTTTATCGTAAAGAATTCTCTCATACACTCAAGTCAGTATGGATTCCAGAAGAATAAAAGTATGGGCAAGTTATTAGGTGAATTCGCAAATTGTATCAACGAAAGCTTAAATAAAAGCCATCATGTCTTAGTGTTATTCGTAGACTTCAGTAAAACTTTTGATACCCTGAATCATGACAAGCTAATCGAAGCACTAGAGCATGCTGGGATAAGAGGATTGGTTGCGAATTTGTTTAAAGAATATCTACACAATAGACAATTCTGTGTAAAGATAAACCAAACTTGCAGTAAAAACGAAAGTGTACAATATGGAGTCCCACAAGGGTCTAAACTAGGACCAATTCTGTTTATTTTATACACTAACGAGCTCTTACGAGTATTTAAACTGGCAATACCATTTGCTTTTGCAGACGATACAGCGACAGTGGTGCGTCATAGGTCCCTGCATACGGCAATAATGCAGAAAGAGTTTGACAGGGCAGTCAAATGGTGTCACGATCACGGACTTGTGATCAATGCGTCAAAGACTAAGATGATGCACATACGAAGTCCACAGTTCAAGGCCATCCAAGAACCAATACTCTACAGAAATAACTCCTGTAACAGATCAATTCGTTGTCCAATTGAGATTGTTGAGAACTATAAATATCTCGGCGTCACAATTGACAGCAATTTTCTGTGGGATACGCATATTGATAAGTTGCGCGCAAGCCTTAAAAAAGCTTTGTACGCACTTACACATTTAAAATTTCATGCCACAACGCCAGTGTTACGACAAGTTTATTATGCTTTGGTGGAATCTAAACTAAGGTATGGCATTCTTGCTTGGGCCAGTGCTTCTGCCACACATATCAACAAACTTAAAAAACTCCAAGATGCAGCACTCAAAAAGATAGCTCCATATAACCAACGCAACACTCCAGAGCAATCAAACTTTAAAATTCTCTCGGTAGACGACATCTTAAAGATGACCTTAATCCTGGAGTACTATGAAGAGAGTCGGTTTATCGTGCCAATCCAGCATGGACTTAATACCAGAAGACGGGCTCAAGGTATGCTACATGAACCCCGTTTTCACAACAACTACGGCAAGAGAGAGTTAAGGTGCAGTGTACCAAAAATCCTCAACACCCTACTTCAAGATCTAAGAAGTATTTCAAATATAAGAACAAGAAAATCTCGAATAAAAAGTTTCCTTCTGAATAACACAAACATTTAAAAACTATAAAGTCAATTTTTAAAATTGTTTTGAAATTTTTTATATAACAATTTAATTTGTTGTTAAATTGTATAATTTTATTATGAATTTATTGTATGTAATGAATAATATTTATATTGAACTAAGTTTACTTAAACAGATTTTTTTATATTAGTAAAGCAACCTTCTGCAGAAAAGCCTAATAAGGCTTCGCAGAAACACTTGATTATTGTTAATTAATAATTTGAATAATAAAAATCAATCAATCAATCAATCAAAAAAAAAAAAAAAAAACGATAGTGAGATATCATTTTTCCGCGAAGGCAAACATCACATGATCTGAGACTCCGATCATTATTAATTTTTAGCCCAGTTGCCAAACCTTTCCGAAACATGTCTAACATATCCCACCCATTTAGGTGACCTAGACGACGATGCCATAGTTCTAGACCCGATTTATCTTCGTTCACAGCTCTCGCTTCTGAATAATTTTCGGTCGATTTGTAACAACCTTGACTTTGCCATCAATTCATCGTACAACTGCTTTTTATTTGTCGAACTCAATTGTGTCGTCGTGATCGGTGATTCTCGCGACAGATAATAGATTAGCTCTGAAATCTTTAACTAATTAGGTGTCATGAAGCGTTACTGACCTTTTAGGTGTCCCGCCTCTAGCTGTGAAAACAGCTGTTCTCTTGCCATCGACCTTTACACAAGCATCATTCACCATGAGCAACTTTCCCGGCATCTTTGAAGGTGAAGATAAGAACCACCGCTCATCGTTGCATATATGAGATCAGCAGACGCTGTCGAGGCACCAACGCCTTTTACCATCACTGTCCATAGCCCTTCAAGTCTGGTCGTCGTCATATTTTGCATGAAACGTGGATTCAGTTTTCGCAGAAAACTTCCTAGTGGTGTTACCCTCTCTTCTATTTTCTGGACATTGTCAGCGGCGTAATAATTCTCGTGCTTATCGACATACTTCACGACAGTATAATCATATCGTTATGGTCTGGGCCCATAACCTGTTACCACAAGAACAAATGAAAGATTTATTTCAAAAGCAAAATAAGTTTTTCTTTACATACACTAAGTGTATACTCTCCTTGCAATATGTTTGTCATTAGTATACTTTTCTATGAAAATTACAAGTATCGCCGATCAAGAGAAGATGCCGACGCCACAAATATTGCACGAAACACGGCACTTTTAATTGCTGTGACCTAAAGCCGAAGTCGTCAAAAGTGTACGCTTATCAGTCTGTTTTAAAAGTTTTTCTCCTGTATACACAGTGGCCGCCGTGGCGTAGTGGTTAGCGTGCGACGCTCACACGCCGATAGTCTAGGTTCGATTCCCGACTGAACACCTCTAATTTTTCACGGCACCACCTCGTTCGAGCTGTTGACAACACACAAAGAGTAATACTGTCTACGAAAAAGCTTCTCAAATTTCGCGTTCAGAGTCGGCAAAAAACTATAGGTCCCTTCTACTTTTGAGAGAACGGTAACGCGCACAACACGAGTACGTAATGAGCAAGCTAGACCCTGGACCCTTTGTCGACTGTCGCGCCATCCAATTATTATTATTATTATACGCAGTATACATAAATATTTTGAGCAAAAGTGTAGTTATTTAGTAGAAATGCAAGGTAAATTATATAACCATTGTAATTGTCGCGTGTTTGGTTTTTTTTTTTTGGTTTATATGAACAAGTCAACGAATAGAAATAGACGTAGTCGAACGGAAAATCAAAAACTTCACAACGAAGGTCAAAATTAAAGGCAGATATCAAAAACAGTTTGAAAGAATAGGACTAATAACTTCCTAGCCTCCTAAATTGACCCATAGGGATTCCCGAAGAATTGTGTCGCAAAATAAAGCAAATTCTAGCATAACAGCGCCCAAATGTCCGAAAACGTTGAACAATTGTTAAAGAATAAAATAATTACTTCCACAGCAAGAAGGATTTTAAGGAAAGCGAGTTGCCCGAAAAACTGTATATTTCTTTAATAAACCGACAAAAGCGCATTGCCTTTGCAATGGAATATGCAAATAAGCCCTCAGAGTTTTAGCAGAAATTCTATTTTCTGATCAAAGTAAGTAAGTAAGTTCAGGGGGCATGGGTCTGTACACGCGAGGTAACGTCGTTGATTGCGCTTAACATGGCGACCTGCCAAGGCTATCCTCTTTAGTGCACAGGTCAAGTTGACATACAGCCTCCACGCGGCGCCCCCTGGATAGCCATCACAACACCCGTTGTATGGTGAACCAATGTATGCAACGAGCCCTCTGCCCGAGGGTTTAAATAATGGGCCTGGCCTACCAGTCTGTAGGTTGTGCGTGAGGATAACTTCCTCACCACGTAAAACATCAATAGTTCAGAGACAAAAACATGCCTCGGATAATGAAGGATCACCCGTTGAGGACCCCAACGAACGCTTAAAGGACAATGATTTTCGGTTTTGTACGTGGAATGTGAGGTCCCATAACAGGCCACTTGCAGCCGAACAACTTGCGGAGGCCCTTGACTGCTATAAGGCAGAAATAACCGCCATCGGGGAAGTGTGATGGGATGGGCCTGGCATAAAAGCGATGAAGAACTGCGATATCTACTACAGCAATTGCTATAGAGAGAGAAGGCAGCGCTTATTCGGATGCGGATTTGTTGTTCGAGGCAGACTTAGGCAAAAAATCTTGAGCTACGACCCCGTCAGCGAACGCCTCATGACGATCCGCATCAAGGCTAAATTCGGGAACATCAGCCTAATTTGGGCTCACGCCCCGACAGAGGAAAAGGATGACAACATCAAGGATGACTTCTATGATCTCCTAGAAAGAACATACGATCGATGCCCCAGCTACGACACCAAGATCGTTCTATGAGATTTCAACGCCCAGCTGGGAAAGAAGAACATCTTTGCTGGAGTCATCGGTAAACACAGCCTGCAGCTGTGTAAACAGCTATAGGGTGGATACAAGGTTCGGACCAAAGCCTGCCGGGACCAAAACGGACATCTCGTAGTAGAGTCGCAGTCTGTGCTGAGAATCTGGAAGGATCATTTCTTCAGACTACTTAACGGCGATGACGGCCCAAATCCCGCTGTTAAGCAGAATGTTCCACTCTATTTGGACGACGATAAATAAGCACTCCGTCACCCCGATTTAGACGAGGTGAGGAAAGCAATATCCAAGCTGAAGTCGAACAAAGCTGCTGGAGCGGACGGACTGTCCGCAAAGCTATTTAGGTATTTGGGTGCATGCACCAGCTCATCTACCGAGAGATAAGTCTCCTGAACATCGCATACATGATCCTCTCTGCCGTATTGTGTGAGCGTCTGAAAACATTTGTCCATGACCTGATAGGTTCCTATCAGTGTGGTTTCAGGCCAGAGAAGTCCACAATAGACCAGATCTTCACATTACGGCAGATCCTGGAAAAGACCCAAGAAATGCAAATTGACACCCACCACCTATTCGTCGATTTCAAGGCTGCATATGACAGTGTGCATAGAGACGAGCTATACAGTGCCATGTCTAGTTTTGGCATTCCTACCAAACTCGTCAGACTGTGTAGGATGACGATGGAGAACTTTCGCTGCTCCGTCAAGGTCGGTACCGAACTCACCGAGACCTTCAATGTCAAAAAAGGTTTTAAACAAGACGACGCACTGTCATATGACTCCTTTAACATCATCCTCGAGAAGATCGTGCGTAACTCACAAGTCAACACCAGAGGCACGATCTTCCAGAAGTCGGTTCAATTGTTAGCTTACGCTGATGACATTGACGTGATTCGACGAACACAGCGAGCCGTCAATGAGGCGTTTGCTGGCATTGAAGCGGAGATAGTCAAGGACTTCGTCTACCTCGGCTCCGCGGTAAACAGGGACAATAACATCAGTACCGAAATCAAACGCAGAATCACTCTTGCCAATCGCTGTTTCTTTGGGCTCAAGAAGCAATTGAGTAATAAAGCCCTCTCTCGAAGGACTAAGCTTGCTTTATATAACAGCTTGATCATCCCCGTCCTACTATATGGCGCAGAATCTTGGACGTTAGCAAAGGCGGATGAGGAAGCCCTTAGTCTTTTCGAGAGAAAAGTTTTGCGTGCGATTTTTGGTCCTGTTTGCGTTGATGGCATATGGAGGAGAAGATTTAATGACGAACTCTATAGGCTGTACAGCGACATGCGCCTGGTCAAGCGTCTGCGGATACAACGCTTAAGATGGCTAGGCCATGTAGAGCGCATTGACACAACTGCTCCGGCCCGAAAAGTCTTTGAATCTGAGCCATTGGGACAACACAATAGAGGACGACCTAGACTAAAGTGGCGCACACAAGTGGAGAAGGACCTCAACCAACTTGGAGTGCGCAACTGGAGACAGCTGGCGAAAGATCGTGCTGGCTGAAGAGGCATGTTGATTGAGGCCCAGGTCCACCCCGGACTGTAGCGCCACAAGAAGAAGAAGAAGAAGAAGAAGAAGAAAATGAAAGTAAGTTCAGCATTTTTGAAATCAAAGGACGGAAGATTTTACGGAAAAAATCAGGCACAGCGCTAAACAAATGTAATATTCTTCCGACAGTAAAACAAGGAGGTGGAGTCGGAAATTTTCAGTTCATTGAATCGACAATGGACAAGTTCGGATATCTGAATATTTTGGAAGCAAATTTACGAAAATCGACGCAAAACTCCAACCTTTTATAGGTCTCTTTAATGATAAATACAGTGGCTGAGGTGTTATTACGGTAACCATAAAATTACGAACAAGCGACATTTTTTTTTTTTGTTTAAATTTTAGCAATTTTGAAACAAACTTCGCTGCCATACGCTTCATACACTTTTAATCTTTTTATTTCTTTCCATGTTTTTCAGTGGCATACATTCACCGTACAATACGGTTAACATTTCAAGTGTTTTTAAGCAATTAATTCTATTTTTCACAAAAAATTCATTGATACACTTTTTTCGACAGCAAGAAATCGGAAGTTAAGGGAAGAAAAATTACGAAAGGAAGAGTTTAGATAATATTGTAACCAAATATTAGAACAAACGGGATCTATTGAGGGGATTCTTAGGAAGAAAAAGAAAAGTCCGCGAAGACATTAGTTTCTTCCTCATAAGAGTTGAGCAAGGTTCGATCGACCTAATCTATCGACGTAATAATCAATTTCCATTTTTGTAAAATTTTTATCAACAGGAATATATTTATTATTGAAGCAATTATTTTGTTGGCTGCTTTATTTCGTATTTTTCTTATCTGTTCTTTGTCTTGAGGGATTTTGTTACTTTCGGGAGAATATTCTCCATTAAATAAGTTCAAGTTCAAAACAAGAGAATCCATGGAACTATACCCTAATAGTTCCACCAGCTTTTTCAAGTTAAAAGTATATATCCGTCTTCGGAACTATAAAGAAAGGAATGAATGAAAGTATTAGCGATACATACATCCATCTTTCTTTTTTCATACCGAAGATACGTGGATTGTGTGAATCATACAAAGAACACTATGAAAAACATAACACAAATAAGTCCCGAGACTGACATATAGAGGGCGCTACTAACAAAATTCATGTGGCAGACAACCACACCAACGGTCCGGCCAACCAGTGCAGCTGAGCATACTGAACGGACTACGCAACGGCACACTCAGCAGCACATCGCAGTACGTGAACTGAGCCAACGGCACATAACCCACGCGAGGATATCCTTCCACGCAAAATAACATCTGCGATCGCGGTCCGTATGTCGTTGGGTAAACAACCCAACGAACCCAACGGTGCCCGCGACGCACAAGAGGATATCCTTCGCATCCCACCAACGCCGAGGGATGCAACGTGGGCATGTGCCTACGGAGCAATTAAAGGAATGGGTTGGGTCACACAAAAGACACTCGCAATTAGAAAGTCACACGGATCATAACTAGCAGTGGGATAGTGACACTGATCAATACTTACATTGAAATCGCCGATGATAACTTATCTAAATAAAATATTGTATACATAAATCGACTCCTCGCCTTTTAATTAACTCCAAGTAGGACATACTTGTGGCAACGAGCTACAAATTGGTGACCCCGACGTGATTTCAGAAACGATCTGAAGTTTCGTTATTGACGAGATCGTGTTTGTAAATGTCCTACGAGTTACGGAGTAAGCGGAAGATAGTGTTCGAATCTTAAGTTGAAAGTGATCGCGAAACAATGGCCACAGACGAAGTTAACACCGAGTTGATAAAACAACTTCGCGATCAGCTTCAGGCGGCATATGAAGCAATCGAGTCGCTCAAGCTTGACTTCAAAGCGCAATCTTCGTCAGGTTCTGGAGCAACCGTACAACATCCAGCTCCGTTACTACCGAACAGTCAACCGCCGCAGCATAGTCTCCAACGTGCGAACTTGCCGAAATTCAACCCGGAGTATCCTCAGCTGTGGCTGACTCAAGTGGAATTGGCGTTCAAACTTGGAGGTGTGGTCAACGACGACGAACGGTACGCCAATTTGCTAGTTTGTCTTGAAGGCGACGCCTTAAGAGCCGTAGAAGACCTAGCAAATAATCCACCATCAGCCAACAAATTCGTCACACTCAAAGAGCGACTCATCCACCATTTCGCTCTATCACCAGAGTCACAGTTACGACGAATGCTTCGGGGCGAAGATATGACTGGCAGAAAACCATCCGACATCTTGGCGCACATGAGGCATCTTGCTGGCGGTCGCTGTGATACGTCTATCATGAGAACATTGTTCTTCGATAGACTGCCCGAAAACATGCGCTCAGTGTTGCTGGCAACAGGACAAGAAGACTTGGATAAGCTAGTCGAAGTCACCGACAAAATCTTCGACATGTCCAACGCACAGCTGTGCCCTGTTTCGACCACTTTGCAGCCCACACAGGACATCCAAGTCATCAATAGACAAGCCGATTCAACGTTGGACGACATCAGGAAGTCTATTCAATTTCTACGTCAGGAGATTCATCAATTGAAGATGGAGAGTCCACGAAACCAGCGATCGACCTCACGAAGAAGATCAATATCCCAGAAAACCATCCGACATCTTGGCGCACATGAGGCATCTTGCTGGCGGTCGCTGTGATACGTCTATCATGAGAACATTGTTCTTCGATAGACTGCCCGAAAACATGCGCTCAGTGTTGCTGGCAACAGGACAAGAAGACTTGGATAAGCTAGTCGAAGTCACCGACAAAATCTTCGACATGTCCAACGCACAGCTGTGCCCTGTTTGGACCACTTTGCAGCCCACACAGGACATCCAAGTCATCAATAGACAAGCCGATTCAACGTTGGACGACATCAGGAAGTCTATTCAATTTCTACGTCAGGAGATTCATCAATTGAAGATGGAGAGTCCACGAAACCAGCGATCGACCTCACGAAGAAGATCAATATCCCGAACCAGATCGAAAAGTAGGTCCAGACTCACCCAGACTAACAAGAATGGGTTGTGCTACTACCACCAGAAGTTTGGCGATGAGGCGCGTAATTGTCGTGCCGGTTGTCCGAAACATTCGGAAAACTAGGATCGCCGCTGGGCATAAAGGCGGTCGCTCACGGCAACTACAACTGTCACCGCCTACAAATAAAGGACAGAATCAGCGGCGCATCTTACCTAGTTGACACCGGCGCCGATATTTCTGTCCTACCGAAAAAATTTGCCGAAAACCCGACAACTACATCGCGTCAACTTTACGCTGCCAATGGTACTGCAATGCCAACATATGGTACAAGAACTCTGGTACTCGATCTGGGACTTCGACGCGAGTTTCGTTGGACTTTTATCATAGCCGATGTTCAACAGCCGATCATAGGAGCGGATTTCATCGATCACTTCGACTTGACGATACGCTTAAAACGCCGAACGCTTAGTGATAACATCACCAAATTAAGCGTTTGCGGCAGCGTAGTCAGCAGCTCCCAACCATCGCTGAAAACGATCGATGAAACCAATCGCTTCGCCGACATACTGAAGGACTTCGTTGACATCACGTGCGACGACAACAAATGCGTTGCAGATCATCACGTCCAACATCACGTTGTTGTCAGAGGTCATCCAGTTGCGGAAAGAGCTCGTCGGTTAGCCGGCGATAAACTCAAAGCAGCGAAGGACGAATTTGACAACATGGTCCGACTGGGAATTTGCAAGCCATCAAACAGCAAGTGGGCATCTCCCCTGCAAATGGTGCAGAAGAAATCTGGTGGATGGAGACCGTGCGGTGACTACCGTCGCCTCAACAAAATCACCGTTCCCGACAGGTATCCCATACCACATCTTCGAGACTTCAGCCATCAACTCACCGGCTGCACCATCTTCACCACACTGGACTTGCAGAGAGCGTATAACCATCGATCCAAGACAGCCGTCATCACACCATTCGGCCTCTTCGAATTCAACGTGATGACATTTGGATTGTGCAACGCAGCGCAGACGATGCAACAATTTATGGACACAGTGCTGAGAGGACTTGAATTCTGCTTCTGCTACATTGACGACATCATCATCGCGTCGCCAAACGAAGAGATGCATCGCCAAAACTTGCGCATCGTCTTCGAGAGACTTCAGCAGTTTGGACTAACCATCAACGTATCCAAGTGTTGCTTCGGACACCCGGAAGTGCGATACTTAGGATACACCGTCAACAAAGCTGGGATAAAGCCTCCCACGGACCGGGTTGAGGCCTTGACCAATTATCCTTTTTTTTTACAGTGCATTTTTATTTATCTTAATTCAGTTTTTTACATGCTAGACCAAAACACTAAAAACTAGCTTACCAAGTTAATCTACTGACCTTATTTCTAACTTACTGACTCTTCATAAGTACTCTAAGCTAATCTAGGGTTGTTGTTATTGCCTTTCGGCTTCATGTATTATTTAAAAAAGCACTTAAACCTAAATATATACATCTATTGACTTAACCTAACTTATTCAACTATATATCCTAGCTATACCTAAAAACGTATTTAAACTAAAACTTACGTCTATATACAATCATAGACCTAAAACTTAACTGTACTTAACTACTATAAGTCATCTTAACTATGTCAGTATAACTATACGGACGCGTGCATCAGGGCGTATGTGTTAATTATATGCTTAACATATATATCCAATACGCCGTGGTGCACCTTTTTTTAATTTTGTATTTTTTTATTTTTTTTATTTTTAGGTTTTTTTTTGTTTTTGTTTTTTTTTTTTTTTTTGTTTTTATTTTTGTATATTTTTGGTTTTTTTCTTTTATTTATATTGTCTATGAAAAGCCTTAAACTACCTTAACCTTAACCTACATGAGTTGGCCCTTCTAACCAACTACCCCGGCATATGCCTAAAGAAGTTAGCGGAACCAAAGGCTGGTTCTGGTGCAACCACCAATAAAAAAGTCGTTCCTTTGCAGACAATGCTCTGTCGCGGGCCGAAATCGCTCTGCTGACCCGTAGGAGTTTCTCATGGCTGCGAGCGACGTCCGGCTCGTATTTAAGTCGCCTTTCCACTGTTCGGCGTACGACATGGAAGATGATAGGGCAGCCTTCCCTATCTTGAATCAGGCCTTTAGTGTCCAAGTAAAGGAAAGCTTCAGGTGGAATGAAGCCGTTAAGACGCACCCGTTCATGGTACATTTCATTTGAATAGTAAGCCCCAAAGATCAGACTGTTGGTTGAAGCCATGGCTCGAGCAGTGTGACTACGAATCAACTTAATAATAAAATTATCTATCCTTATAAGGTTTGCCTCGTTGTACAGAACCTCGTTGGGGTCTGGTCTGAGAGTCTGGTGTTCGATATAAGTGAAGACAGGCTCGAAGGCACCGCCTCTCGAACACCCTCATCTTTTCCATCTGGGAAGGACTCACGTTGAACCACGCGGGACAACCAAATACCATGATTGGCCGGATGAGGGCCATGTAGCAGATTACCTTCACTCTGGTGTCAAGTTGACTGCTATAAAACAGTCCTCTTGCCATAGCGAAGGCATTCTTAGCCCTAGTCAGAGCTGTATCTACATGGATATCACCATACAGATACTGGTCCAACCAGATGCCTAGATATCTTACTACATTTTTCATGGATAGCGGCCGTTCCAGTGGATCAACTATGCCGAACTTACGCCAGTTCATTTTCGTGTCCCTTGAGGCTCTGGACAGCGGGGTTCTGAAAAGGAGAGTTTCACACTTCTGGTAGTTGATCTTCAACTTCCAGTCGTCGCAAAATCGTTGAATTGCATCGAAGTCACTCTGCAACAAGACATTTATTACTTCTACCTTCGGGGCTGATCTGTACGCTATTAGATCATCGGCAAACGCTATTATGTTAGGCATAGAACCTATAAGATCGCTGTTGCAACCCATTTTTTATGTGAAACACAGTGGTGGAAATTTCGTTGCCATTTTTCACAACGAACTTCCTACCTGTTACCATGTCATAGATCATATATAGCAATGTTTTATGAACGCCAAGCTTGACCAACTTGAGGAAGAGTCCTTCTAACCATACGGTGTCGAAAGCTTTTTCCATGTCGATCAAGCAGGCCCCTATGCACTGTGTTTTATTTCTATTCCACTGAATGTCGGAAACCAATTTAGACGCGGCATGAATGGTGTCGTGCCCCGCCCTGAAGCCAAATTGGTTTTCCGGTATTAATTGTTTTTCCTCAACCCATTTCTTCAGAGCTCTAATGACTATCTTCTCGAATGCCTTGCTTATGCACGGAAGAAGACTTATAGAACGGAGATTCGTCGGGATGGAGGTATCCTTGCCCCGTTTCGGAATTGGCTGTACCACAGCTGTTTTCCAATGAGCCGGGTAATATGCATTACTCAGCGCATTGTTGAACAGAGTTGTGTATACGTCCACCGCCTCAGAGGGCAGATGGCGCAGGACAATATTTGGTATCCCATCTATTCCCACTGACTTCTTCTTTTTTAGTGAGTTGAGGATGCCTTGGAGTTCGTCTTTAGTAGTAAAGATGGAGTTGTTTCCATCATCGGCGACGACATTATTTGCCGGAAGATCGTCACTGAACCTGGTGAAACCAGGGTTCTCGGATCGCCATTGACTTATTTCATTCCGCAGACAGACATGGTTTAGCAATGCTCTGTTTTCCAGTTCGTGATTCGGACTACGAGTCTCGTTGACCGTATACACTCTCTGGAAGACAGCACCAATTGCTCTCACCTTCTCAGGGGGATCCTCAACTACGAAATAGTCGTTGTCAAGCACAGCTCTATCTGGATCGATGCCAACTGACGTAAGTAGGCTCGCGTTGTCTGTTGTTCTGTCAAGTCGAACGTTCTGTATGTCGTTATGATCTTTCCTCCGAAATATTTTATTTACTTGCGGGAACATGCTCGGGTTGTTGGATCTTACAGCCCGAATCTTATTGCTCCAATGCAAGCTTATAGCTAGACTGTAATTTTGCCGAATTAACTGTTGGGGTACTTTGATCTGTGCCTTCAGACAGCGAATCTCCGCATTCTGTGGATCTGTAAATCTCCTGTACAAGAGTTTAAGTCTTGACAGGAGCTTACTTTTTTGCACGTGAAGTGCATCGATCGTAGCATTCCGATAGATGTCGCCATCATCAGTTTGTGCTACCTCCGGGATAGTTTTGTCCATTGTTCGTTTAATGACTTCGTCCATTTGTGTGAGATAGCCATCAACCTCTTCGTTCGTCAGGTTTCTGTTCGAAGGAGGATTGATCACACTCGAGCTTATTTCTCTGGCTAAGGTTCTAGAGAAACGTGACCAGCGCGCCTTATTGTAATTATAAGGATGCGTTTGGACATATTCCTCTAGTTCCTCTAGCTTATTCGGGAGCTGTATTACCGCGGCGAGACCACAGTGATCACTGTCATACTCGACTGTAGTTAAACAGTTCCTCGTATGTCGTTCCACGTTTAGTATTGTTAGTCGTCTGTCATTATGAATCCCATCCAGATAGGACCCGCTTCTGGGAAATGATGGTCTATCGGTTGTCAGCAGATCTAACCTGAACTCAATATTGTTTTGTTCCATCCACTCGAAGAGTGCATTTCTTCGCTCATTTAGAACAGCGTTACCCCATTCACCGTGCTTGACGTTCAAATCCCCGGCTACTATAAAGAAGTTTTCTTCCGAGTTTAAGCAGAGGCTGGTGAAAAGAGCCTCGAGCTCAGAGAGAAAGTTAGAGTTTCGAGGTTCTGATGCATAGGCAGCGATCACAAATAACTTCTTTCCACCATAAAGAGAGATGCATGCAATCGCTGCTTCTAGCACACTAAATCTACGTACATCGTTGCTATATATAACCTTATGATAAATGTTACGTTTAATCGAAAGGGCGACCCCACCACCAATTATCCTAAGCCAGCAACGATGGACAAACTGCGGAAGTTTCTAGGAGCCTGGAACTTCTACCGTAGCTGTATGCCTGGTGCGTCAACGACACAAACTCCGCTGGTAAACCTGACAATCGGAGCTAAGAAAGGAGACAAAAAGCCACTCCAGTGGACACCTGAAGCAGAGGAAGCATTCAATCAATGCAAAAACAAACTGAGGGATGCAGTGCAACTAGCCCATCCACGTTCAGGTGTTCCCTTAATCCTCCGATGTGACGCATCAGATTCAGCAATTGGAGCCGCACTAGACCAGCGCATCGGCGACAAGATCCAGCCTCTTGGTTTCTTCTCCCAGAAACTAACTTCGAGAGAATCGCGATACAAGGTGTACGACCGAGAGCTCTTGGCCATATACAGAGCAGTAAGGCATTTTCGTCACTTTATCGAAGGCCGCGAACTCATTATCCTCACAGACCACAAGCCGTTGATATATGCATTCGACCAGAAATCAGATCACGCCTGTGATCGCGTAGCCCGGCAACTAGAGGAAATTGCCCGATTCTCGACAAGAATTCAGTTTGTTTCTGGTGGAGACAACGTTGTAGCAGACGCATATTCCACATCAACATCATCATCAACATCCACTGCAACCAATACCAGAAGCGAAGCACTTAGAACGTATTCTAGGGCATCAAGGAAACAAGTGCGCTTCCAACTAAATCCGTGTAGCAGTCACTGGAGGGGGAGTACTTGTGGCAGACAACCACACTAACGGTCCGGCCAACCAGTGCAGCTGAGCATACTGAACGGACTACGCAACGGCACACTCAGCAGCACATCGCAGTACGTGAACTAAGCCAACGGCACATAACCCACGCGAGGATATCCTTCCACGCAAAATAACATCTGCGATCGCGGTCCGTACGTCGTTGGGTAAACAACCCAACGAACCCAACGGTGCCCGCGACGCACAAGAGGATATCCTTCGCATCCCACCAACGCCGAGGGATGCAACGTGGGCATGTGCCTACGGAGCAATTAAAGGAATGGGTTGGGTCACACAAAAGACACTCGCAATTAGAAAGTCACACGGATCATAACTAGCAGTGGGATAGTGACACTGATCAATACTTACATTGAAATCGCCGATGATAACTTATCTAAATAAAATATTGTATACATAAATCGACTCCTCGCCTTTTAATTATCTCCAAGTAGGACATACTTGTGGCAACGAGCTACATTCATATGATACCTGCAAGTTTTCATGACAATCTGATTATTAAGTTACAAGTTACAGTGCTTCATATTCATTCATATGACAATAGAAAAAAACAGAATTTCATGATTATATACTGCTTTTTGATGGGAAATACTGTGCAAGTTCGGCAATTGCTTAAGAAGTGTTACCTGGACTTTGCTCCATCTAAAACAACTATTTGCCGGTGGAATGCCTGTACTCAAGAAAGTACACAAAATCGTTTCGGAAAACCGCAAAGTGAAGTTACGTGAGATAGCTGACACCTCAAAGATATCAGAAGAGAATGTATGGTATACACTTTCTTGTATGAATATTTGTCCATGAGAAAGTTATTTCTGAAATGATTGCAAAAAAATGGTCCCATATAAAAAAGTTAAAAGTTCTCTCTCTAGTTCCTAGCGATTTTTGCCTCTTTTCAGACCACAAAAAGATGCTCGCCGCAAAAAAAATATGGCTTGAATGAGGAGGTGATAGCCGAAACTGAAGCCTATTTTGAGGCCAAAGATAAATCGTTCTATAAAAAGGTATTGAAATATTAGACTGTCATGAAAATATGACAAGTATTATTCGAATATTTGTACTTCCTAGAAATAATATGGATCTTTTTGTTAGTGGCGCTCCCTATATGTCCGTCTCGGGACTTATTAAATGATGTGTTACGAAACAAAAATTTGCGAACATTGCGTTTTGTATCTGAAGTGTGCCTTATTTTTGTATCACAGAGATTTTTCTGCTTTAACACAGTTAATTTTTTTTATTGCTGCCGACTTTGAATTGGAAAAAGTAGAATGATTGGAACTAGTTCCGATAGATTAACTATGTTTGTAGCGTTCTCTGCGGGTATGAGTAAAGGATAATATTTTACGGATATGCACTTGGAATGTGAGGTCCCAAAACAGACCACGTACAGCCTTACTTGCGGGGCCCTGGGCTGCTATAAAGCAGACATTACCGCAATTCAGGAAATGTGGTGGGATGGGCCGGGCAAGAGAAGAGTGGTAAACTGCGACACACCACGGCGACTGCTACAAGGAGAGAGGGAAACGCTTATTTGGATGCGGTTTTGTTGTTCGAGGCAGAATTAGGCAAGAAGTCTAAAGCTTCCAATACATAAGGGAATGTCTCATATGCGCCCATGCCCCGACAGAGCAAAAAGATGACAGCAGTAAAGAAGACTTCTATCACCTCCTAGAAAGCAAACAATTTGCCGTACTTTTATCGAACACATTGTGTTAAACCTACGTAAGGTTACTGGCAAATTCACGAATTGTGGGCAATTTAGGATTGCTTGACACTATTGAATTGAGGAATTAGCTATCATATTGCCTACTTTGGCGGGGAAACGTAGAGATGAATATATGTGTGTCCCAGTACTTACTGTACTAAATTCTAAAGTCTGTCATTTGTTAAGGAGTGGGGGTAAACCTCTCTCAGAAAGAGGCAGAGTACGGAAACGCATCAAACACAAATGTGTTAAGTATGTCAATAAGAAAAATCAAATTCACTTTTTCGATGAAGAAAACAAAATAATAGTAATAATAATTGTCTGCGCGACAGTCCACAGGAGGACCAGGGCCTAGCTTGCTTATCAACTACTCGTGTTGTTCGACCTACTTTTCTTTTACAAATAGAAGAGACCTACAGTTTTTTGCCGACTCCGAACGGCAAAATTTGAGAAGCTTTTTCTTAGACAGTATTACTCTTTGAGTGTTATTAGCAGCTCGAAAGAGGTGGTGCCGTGAAAAATTCTAGGAGTTCAGTCGGGAATCGAACATAAACCCTTCGGCGTGTGAGCGACGCACTTTACCCACGACGCCACTGCCTCCACAAGGACAAAATTTGAGGCTCACTTTTACTAACCCACAAACATATCTTGGGTTGTTCTTGCGAGAGAGAGCGCTGATTTGACAGAAAACATATTTTGTGGCGTACGGGAATTGATTTTAGTTTGTGTTGTTCTTCACTGTTTTGTGTTGTTTGTCTCGGTTACGGGAAACAAACAAAGAGACAAAAAACAAAGTTCTATGTTACGTAGATAACTTTCAGATATTAGGCTATATCCACCAGAATTCGCAAACAACAGTCAGAGATATAGGAATCACAGTTATACTCATTTTAGACCAGTTTTTATCTCTGGTCAAAAGCATGTCCAATCCAGGGATTTTGTAGTTGTGTGAGAAATCCCTTGAGATTCGCCCATTCTTTTATAAAATCCCTGGATTTTCGACCAAATTAGTGGATTCGCCACCATAATGGCGGTAAATCCGTGGATTCACCTCCGTAATGGTCGAAAATCCATAATTTTTTCAAAACATGGTGGCACTGGCTAATCGCCGAATGTGCCACCATGTTTCGAAAAATGGTGTTCAGATGATGATGTGTTAGTACAACAATGTTTTTTGCAAGAATATCATAAAGTACTTAAATTACTTTAATAAAATATATACATAATTCATAGTGATATGAACTGAAAATAATATTCATGCATATATCACAGAAGGAGTCGCACTCACCGCTTTAACGTGTAAAAATTATACGTTTAACAAATCAGATGCTACACATTGAGTTTTTGTAAAAACTACAAAATAAATATTGATATATTGTTTCAAAATCTATGTTTTGTCAATGGTATATATGAGAAAATTTATTAACATATCAAGCATAATTTATGAACTCTTTAATTGCTCAACTTTTCTTGGTGTGTTCGCGCACTCGTTAGTTTTTCAAAATTTTGGCACAATTTTACTTATTTCCTAAGCGGTCTTGCGTACGAGAACAAAATGTTATAAATATAACATGATTAATATATTTAATTGTTTTAAATTTATGTATTATAAATATAATTTAAATATAAAATTAAATTGGTGGCTGGTTGATGTGGAAAAAAGGTAGGCAGTGATTGGTATCAACCTGGCGATGCCCAGCTGTTGTAACTGTTTCAAACACATCAATTGTGCTTATTCTACCTCCACGTTGGTAGCCTCTTGCTAAACTTATTAGTGCGACCTCCGCCCAAGAGGTATAAAAAAGGGCCTGGTCCTCCACGTTGGCGGTGTGTGTCGGGGTAACTGCCCGGCCACATTAAAAACACAAGTTACGAAACAACCGAATGCCTCGGATACGGATGGATACACTGCTGACGATCCTCGCAAACGTAAAAAGGACAATGTTTGTTGTGAGGTCCCTAAACAGACCACGTGCAGCCGATGAACTTGAGGAGGCCCTGGACTGCTATAAAGCAGACATTACCGCAATTCAGGAAATGCGGTGGGATGGGCCGGGCAAGAGAAGAGTGAGAAACTGCCACACATACCACGGCGACTGCTACAGGGAGAGAGGGAAACGCTTATTTGGATGCAACAGAGTCGAGAAAGGCCAAAACGGTTTGATGTCGAATAGCTACAATCGCAGCCGATCGCTAGTGCCTTTGCCGATCGATTCTCCCTGAATCTGTATCAAAGTTCGACGCTGCCTGCACAAACAATAGAAGACAAATGGAAAAGTTGTCAAGAAGTCATCAAAGAGGCCGCCACTGATGTGCTGGGTTTCACGCCACCACCTAAGAGGAACCCATGGTTTGACGACGAGTGCAGGCAGGCGCATGCAGCCAAACAAGAAACACACAAGGCAACGCTGCATCGAATGACGAGAGCTGTTTGTGAGCTCTACAAACAGAGAGGAAGGGAAGAGAACCGGCTTGTCAGAAGAAAAAAGAAAGAGCACGAGAAGCGCGCGGTCGAGCAAATGGAGAGTTGCTATGGCAGGAATGACGTCCGGAATTTTTACCACAAAATAAAACAGTTATCCGGTGGTTGTAAGCCTCGGACAGAAGCCTGCCGGGACCAAAATGTACAACTAGTGGTAGAGTCGCAGTCGGTGCTGAGAATCTGGAAAGATCATTTCTGCAGACTCTAAACGGCAATGACGACGCAAATCCACTGTTAGGTAGAATGTCCCACTCAAGTTGGAAAACGATGGACAAGAATTCCGTCCCCCCGACTTTGACGAGGTCAAGATAGCAATATCGAGACTGAAGTCGAACAAAGCTGCTGTCGCGGTCGGACTATCCGCAGAGCTGTTCAAAGCGGCTGGGGATGAGCTGGTTGGGTGCATGCACCAGCTCATCTGTGAGATATGGTCGGAGGAAAGCATGTCTGACGGGTGGAATCTCAGCATCGTTTGTCCGGTCTACAAGAAAGGATACCCCTTCGACTGCGCCAACTATCGAGGCATCAGTCTCCTTAACATCGCATATAAGATTTTCTCTGCCGTATTGTGTGAGCGCCTGAAACCGTTCATCAACAACTTCATAGGTCCTTATCAGTGTGGTTTCAGGCCAGGGTAGTCCACAATCGACCAAATCTTCACACTGCGGCAGATCCTGTAGAAGTCCCAAGAAGTACAAATCGACACTCACCTTATTCGTCGATTTCAAGGCCGCGTGTGACAACGTGCATAGAGACAAGCTATGCAGTGCCATGTCAAGTTTCAGCATCCCTACCAAACTCGTCAGATTGTGTAGGATTAAGATGGAGAACTCTCGCTGCTCCGTCAAAGTCGGTAGCGAACTCACCGAGACCTTCGTTGTCAAAAAAGGAGTTAGATAAGGCGACGCGCTGCCATGCGACTTCTTTAACGTCATTCTTGAGGGGATCGTGCGGAACCCACACGTCAACATCAGAGGCACGATCTTCCACAAGTCCGTTCAATTGTTAGCTTACGCTGATGACATTGACGTGATTGGACGAACACAGCGAGCCGTCAACGAGGCGTTTGCTGGCATTGAAGCGGAAGCGGCTAAAATGGGTCTTGCGGTAAATGAGGGCAAAACGAAGTACATGCTGTCATCAAGGAAGGACACACAACATCGACGTCTCGGACGGAGCGTCACACTAGGCAGCAGAAACTTCGAGGTAGTTAGGGACTTCGTCTACCTCGGCTCCGCGGTAAACAGGGACAACAATATCAGTACCTAAATCAAACCCAGAATCACTCTTGCCAACCGCTGTTTCTTTGGGCTTATGCGTATGACGTTTGCTAGCATCGAAGCGGAAGCGGCTAAAGTGGGACTGGCGGTAAACGAGGGCAAAACGAAGCATATGCTGTCATCGAAGAAGGACGCAGAACATCGACGTTTCGGATAAAGCGTCACTATGGGCAGTAGACACTTCGAGGTAGCCAAGGACTTCGTCTATCTTTGCAATTAGGGACAATAGGGACTCTTGCCAATCGCTGTTTCTTTGGGCTTAAGAGGCAATTGAGTAATAAAGCTCTCTCCCGAACGACCAAAGTAACTTTGTACAATTCCTTGATCATCCCAGTGCTGCTTTACGGCGTAAAAACCTAGACGCTACTAAAAGCGGATGAGGAAGCCCTTGGTCTCTTCGAGAGAAAAGTTATACGTGCGATTTTTGGTCCTGTTTGCGTTGATGGCATCTGGAGGAGAAGATTCAACCATGAACTGTATGGGCTGTACGGCGGCATGAGCCTAGTCAAGCGTCTACGGATACAACGCTAAAGGTTTCTATACCATTTAGAGCGTATGCTCCGGCCCGAAGATTCTTCGAATCCGAACCACAGGGACAACGCAGCAGAGGAGGTCTTAGACTGAGATGGCGCACACAAGTGGAAAAGGACCTTAACCAACTTGGAGTGCGCAATTGGAGGCAGCTGGCAAGAGATCGTGCTAGCTGGAGAGGCATGTTGGTTGAGGCCCAGGTCCACCCCGGACTGTAGCGCCATCCGAAGAAGAAGAAGATTACTTGTACGGTATCGTACAAAGAACAAAATATCAATTTGTACCAGGGGACAATGATTATTCCTAAACTCACAATAGTGGTCAGAAGAATTCTTTACTAGATTTTTTGATATTGCCCAGTAAAATTCGCCTCGTTGTTGAACCGCTCTTTAGTTAGCACGCTGTTTTCACATCGGATTCCTGATCTATTCAACAAGTTCACCTTGGGATCGACGTCGAATGATTGTTTAGAATTTGGAAAAAGAGAGGGTGAATAAAGATTTCAATTACGGTTTAAAAAGAAACGCGTGCGTTTTAGTCGGTTACGATTTACAGAGAGATCTTTATTCCGTTTGTTTTTGTTCTTGTTCTGAATTTACATTTATTTCAATTTTAAATCGAAATAAATATGGCTGATAGGCGCCAAATTCAAAAATTAGACCAATTACTCTTTGCCTTTCACAATTATTAATTTTCAAATTTTAAATTAAGTTTTAAGTTTTAAAAATTTTCTTATTCAAGATTTTAGGTTTTAATAGATTTAAGTTAGTGGTACTACGATACAAAGTATTTAACGATTCGTAAAATGTGCACAAAAGTTTAAAATGATGTTATTCGACAATGTATATTAATAAAATATATAATTTAATAATTTTGTAATGATTTGCATCCACATTCAGATGCTGATGATGTTCTTAAAACTTTTCTTTCATTAAATTTCCTTATCTGCCAGGAATGAAGATTACGCGTTTATTTCCTGAATATGTGTTACTTGTATGTTTAAGTAATTATCACTTCTCAAGGCCTTGACATCGTTGTGGCTTTACTCCGGTTTTTTTTCTGTGGTAATGTTCACACTCACAGCTTAACTGTGCAACATATACCTAACTAATCCGTTAAGAAACCTCTTTGATTTCTTTGACGATCAATTTCAACTTTCAAGCAATTCCTTTCAATCCCATCTTTACTTGCTGGTTGTGTAACCACGAAATGCATATTCGATCATTTGTGTCTTCTAGTACAAATCCTAATCCATCTTCGGATGCTCCAAATATTCTTTGCTTTACAATGGCACCACTTCCTCTCGAACAGGGTTTTCTTCTTGTACCGGCGCTATGTTGGGTTTTGAATGAAATTTTATTTATCTGTGAAAGATGCAACAACTGTCTGTCCTTCCTTATATTGGGTGCTTGTTAGCTCTAAAGTGTCATACCGATTCTCAAAGAACTATTTATCAGCTAATAATGTCTTTATACGGCAAAGGAATATAGACACCCATTACACGTGAAGCTGGTTCCAGTACTTTCTGTACCAATTTCTGAAGGCTGTCATTTATTATAGAAAACCCCACAAATTAATTTGACGGAAAACCAACAACCTACCCACAAAAATTTCTTGTGTTAAAATAGTAAATTATACATATATATGCATATATATACAGACATATACATACATATATACATATATATTAAAGTGCATATAGTGCAAACAGTGTAGCATATGCATTAAAAATAAAATACTAAGTGCAAATATTCACGTGTTTATACATGTATATAGTATATATATCACATAATATTGCAGTGACAATTTCACAAAAAATATCAGTAAAAATTACAAAAATTTAAAGTGAAATCACGCAAAGTGAATCGTACATAGATGCAAATAAAACGCTGAGTTGTCTATTATAATCTCTATATTTCTATTATTATTCCACGGCACCACCTCTTTCGAGCTGCTGACAACACACAAAGAGTAATACTGTCTACGAAAAAAGCTTCTCAAATTTCACCGTTCGGAGTTGGCAAAAAACTATAGGTCCCTTCTACTCGTGAGAGAACAGTAGCGCGCACAACACGAGTAGTTGATGAGAAAGCTAGGCCCTGGTTCCTCTGTGGACTATCGCGCCAAAAATTATTATTAATTATTGATGCAATCACATAAAAGTGGTAAATGCATATACGCATGTACATATGTGCTAAAATCAAAAACTGCATTAAAAAGTGCAGCATATTAGTGTAAAATAAGTGCAAGTATATAAAACAGCGACGTGCAATTTTGTACATAGTGTTTAATTTACACGACAAATCTGCGCCGCACAATTTCCATCCAATTCTCACGTCAAATCGTCCACATTTGCACGACAAATTCGACAAATTGCAACTGCCAGGAATGCGTAAGGGAAATTTCTTCGCCGTAAGTATTTAACAAAAATTTAAAGCATTGAGCAATTGTTTTGTGCTCCAATTGAAAATCCGCTTTCAATTCTTGTCATATTTTTGCATGTAACATATATTGTTGTATTTTTGTTCTGTTTGATATATATATTTTCCCAGAAAAAAGGGACGAGTACACACACACACACACACACACACACACACACACACACACACATATATATATATATATATTCTTCTTTTCATTATTTCTTGTCTCTTACAATATTTATAGGAAGATCGCTGCCAGAGGGCGTATGAATCGCATAGGATAACTTAATGGGCCTAGTTACATTTTGCTTAAACAACCTCCGCCAACCTACAAATCAAATCGACCTCGATAACTATATCTTTAGAAGTATACTTAAGTACGTCCTAGTGTTGCTCCTACAGCTATCTTCGGTCCTCTCATTTCCTCCGTTTTGTACCCATCTTCGCAGTCGAGGCGTCTCGGTTACGTTTTCGTACGGGCGTTGTGTTATTTGACAATTTTACATATCGGTCATTTCCCAGCACTTTGTTAATCACATACGGGCCGCGGTATCTCGGAATTAACTTCTTATTAGTCCCTGCCGCCACATTCACGTTTCGTATCACAACATATTCCCCTACATCTTACTCCTTCACCGGCACACTTTTCCTAGCTAAATACGAGGCGTTATAAATCTGTGACTTCCGAATCCCCTCATGAGCTCCTATTCGCATTGCTGACAAATCACGGACCCCGCCCGAGGTTAATTTTTCATCCAGGTATTCAGACAATTCATCAATAACCTTTACACACTGCACAACTCCGAATAACAACTCGCTAGGTGCGTATTTCGTTGAGCTGTGCCTGAAATTATTTAGGCCAAGCTCAATTTGGGGAAGGATCTGAACCCAGTCTGCGTGATTAATGGGCTCGCATAACTTTCCTAACATTGTCTTTAACGTCATATTCACACGCTCCGCCTGACCCTTTGTTTGACGTGTACAATGTTGTGTTTCTTTAAGAAAGCGGAAAATTCCAAACACGTAAAACATGTACAGCGCCGAGGCCTACTGTAATACGAGAAATACTTCTCGAGACATGCCAAAACCTCATTTGAACTAGTTGAATTTACGGCATACATCTTGTTAAATTTCGTAAAAGCATTTGTTACCAAGAGTATGTGTTACCTCTTAGAGTTTATGGACGGCAAAGGCCCGAAATGATCTAGATGCAATGTGTCAAAATGTTTAGGTTTCTTCTCAATGCTATAGAGATTTCGTTCAGTGACGCGAACCGGAGCGGAATACATTATGCAACGGATGCAGTTTCTAACAAAATCACAAACTCTATTTTTCATATTAGGAAAGCAATAGTGCCTACGCAAACTTTGATACGTTTTATCTACCCCTAAATGTCCTAATTTTTCATGGATTAATCCCTTTACATTTCCCTCCATTTCGCTTGCTTCATACAGTAAACATCTACCTTATATGCAATACTATTCCTCATATCAAACTCACTGACAGACCCCTTTCCTAATTGTTCTCGTACGTAATACGATCATTCCTACCTGGTGTAAGTTGGATTCGAAAGCATACATCTCCATCGTCAACCGCATGAATAGTACGACACAGAAGAAAATTGGGCCCTTTCTTCTCATGAGGACATGATTCGACCACATTGACATTATTATTTACACTAATTTCAAAATTTTCAGGATCGGACCGTTTCGCAACCGTGGCGGTGTTGCAATGTGTAGTCATAAGACTGTAACTCTAATGCCCACCTTGCTATTCGGGTATTCATCCGTTCACGTTCCAGCGTTCGCTTAAGCGAATTACAATCGGTTATGATTTTAAACCTTATGCCCCTAGATAAACTCTGTAGCGTCTGAGCGCATATACTATTGCTAAGGATTCTCACTCGAAACTGTGGTAACATTGTTCTTGTTCCGCCGAACTGGCTGCCTTAGAGAAATATGATACTGGGTGAAACTTTCCGTCACTTTGCCGTTGCATAAGTCCTGCCCCAAAACCTACTGAGCTAGCATCACAATGCAACTCTGTCTCCTTCAATAGCAAGAACCGGACTTCCTATCAACCTGTTTTTTAATGTATAGAACGAATTTCCGGATGCAGGAGGCATGCACAAAACCACTCCTTCGCGCGTTAACTCAGTAAATGGTTTAGCAAGTTTACTATGGCCCTCAATATGATAAACATACGAAAATAGCTTAACATATCTAACACTGTGCGCTTTATTCAGGGTTCTATAATCAACACACATCCTATACTCCCCCGACTTTTTTTTTCACTAAAACTATTGCTGAGACATACAGGGATTGACTTGGTCTAATGATCTTCTGCTCTAATAATTTATCTATTATCTTTTGTACTTCGCCCTTTTTGTGATATGAAAGACGTCTGGGGGATGTATGCAACGTTGTATGATTCGTAAGTCTGATTTTCATCTCCGAATTGTGCGGTTTTACCTCCCTACCAATTGGATATAAATATTCTTCACGAATTATACGTTGTATGGCTTCTATAATATCATTTTTCAGCGATTTATTTATGTCCAACAGTTCTTCATCTTCCCGCGGTATCTTCGTGTGTACCTTAAGAGACTCACTCGGCTCTAATCCGGAACAAATGTTCTCTTTGCGTTTTTTTTCTATACTTCTTATATAAAAGTTCTTGATTTTTTTTATGCTATTTGAGGAACCGTTGACATACAGCCTCCACGCGGCGCCCCCTGGATAGCCATCACAACACCCGTTGTATGGTGAACTAATGTATGCAGCGACCTCCTCTGCCCGAGGATTTTAATAATGGGCCTGGCCTACCAGTCTGTGGGTTGTGCGTGAGGGTAACTTCCTCACCACATAAAAATAATATAGTTCAGAAAACCCGATATGCCTCGGATAAGGACGGATTAACTGTTGACGACCCCAGCAAACGTTTAAAGGACAAAGATTTTCGGTTTTGCACGTGGAATGTGAGGTCCCTTAACAGGCCACGTGCAGCTGAACAACTTGCGGAGGCTCTTGACAGCTACAAAGCTGACATAACCGCCATCCAGGAAGTGCGATGGGATGGGCCTGGCATAAAAACGATGAAGAACTGCGATATCTACTACAGCAATTGCTATAGAGAGAGAAGGCAGCGCTTATTCGGATGCGGATTTGTTGTTCGAGGCAGACTTAGGCAAAAAGTTTTGAGCTACGACCCAGTCAGCGAGCGCCTCATGACAATCCGCATCAAGGCTAAATTCGGGAACATCAGCCTAATATGCGCTCACGCCCCGACAGAGGAGAAGAATGACAACATCAAGGATGACTTCTATGATCTCCTAGAAAGAACATACGATCGATGCCCCAGCTATGACACCAAGATCGTTCTATGAGATTTCAACGCTCAGCTGGGAAAGGAGAACATCTTTGCTGGAGTCATCGGTAAACACAGCCTGCACGACAACACATCCGGAAACGGACTCAGGCTGTTGGACTTCGCCTCGGGGAGAAATCTCTCTGTGGCTAGCACGTGGTTCCCACACCTGGACATTCACAAAGGAACCTGGCGATCTCCTGATCAATCAACCGTCAACCAGATTGATCACGTTGCGATCGACGTCAGACACTCCTCCAGTATTCTCGATGTCCGAACCTTCCGAGGTGCAAACATTGACTCGGATCATCACCTTGTTGTAGCCAAGGTAAGAACCCGGATATTGAGAGAGCAACGGAGTCGAGAAAGGTCAAAACGGTTTGACGTCGAAAAGCTACAATCGCAGCTGATTGCTGGGAACTTTGCCGACCGAGTCTCCCGGAAACTCGCCCAGAGTTCGACGCTTCCTGCACTAAGCATAGGAGAAGAATGGAAACGTTGTCAAGAAGCCATCAAAGATGCTGCCACTGATGTGCTGGGTTTCACGTCACCACCCAGAAGGAACCCATGGTTTGACGACGAGTGCAGGCAAGCGCACGCAGCTAAACAAGACGCCTATAAGATGACGCTGCATCGAACAACGCGGGCTGTTCGTGAACTCTACGAACAGAGAAGAAGGGAAGAGCACCGGCTTCTCAGAAGGAAGAAGAAGGAACATGAGAAGCTCGCGGTCGAGGAAATGGAAAGGTATTTTGGCAGGAATGAAGTCCGAAAGCTTTACCGAAAGGTAAAACAGCTATCCGGAGGATACAAGGTTCGGACTAAAGCCTGCCGGGACCAAAATAGACAACTAATAGTAGAGTCGCAGTCTGTGCTGAGAATCTGGAAGGATCATTTCTGCAGACTCCTAAACGGCGATGATGACCCAAATCCCGCTGTTAGGCAGAATGTTTCACTCACTTTGGACGATGATAGACAAGCATTCCGTCCACCCGACTTAGACGAGGTGAAGATAGCAATATCCGGACTGTCCGCAGAACTATTTAAAGCAGCTGGAGATGACCTGGTTGGGCGAATGCACCAGCGCATCTGTAAGATATGGTCGGAGGAAAGCATGCCCGATGAGTGGAATCTCAGCGTCGTTTGCCCGGTCCACAAGAAAGGAGACCCCTTTGACTGCGCCAACTACAGAGGGATAAGTCTCCTAAACATTGCATACAAGATCTTCTTAGCCGTATTGTGTGAGCGTCTGAAACCATTTGTCCGTGACCTGGTAGGTCCCTATCAGTGTGGTTTCGTCGATTTCAATGCTGCATATGACAGTGTGCATAGAGACGAGCTATACAGTGCCATGTCTAGTTTTGGCATTCCTACCAAACTCGTCAGATTGTGTAGGATGACGATGGAGAACTCTCGCTGCTCCGTCAAGGTCGGTACCGAACTCACCGAGACCTTCAATGTCAAAAAAGGTTTTAGACAAGGCGACGCACTGTCATGTGACTTCTTTAACATCATCCTCGAGAAGATAGTGCGTAACTCACAAGTCAACACCAGAGGCACGATCTTCCAGAAGTCAGTTCAATTGTTAGCTTACGCTGATAACATTGACGTGATTGGACGAACACAGCGAGCCGTCAATGAGGCGTTTGCTGGCATTGAAGCGGAAGCGGCTAAAATGGGTCTTGCGGTAAATGAGGGCAAAACGAAGTACATGCTGTCATCAAGGAAGGACACACAACATCGACGTCTCGGACGGAGCATCACACTAGGCAGCAGAAACTTCGAGGTAGTTAGGGACTTCGTCTACCTCGGCTCCGCGGTAAACAGGGACAACAATATCAGTACCCAATCAAACGCAGAATCACTCTTGCCAACCGCTGTTTCTTTGGGCTCAAGAGGCAATTGAGTAATAAAGCCCTCTTTCGAAGGACTAAGCTCGCTTTATATAACAGCTTGATCATCCCCGTCCTACTATATGGCGCAGAATCTTGGACGGTAGCAAAGGAAGCAGAGGAAGCCCTTAGTCTTTTCGAGAGAAAAGTTTTGCGTGCGATTTTTGGTGCTGTTTGCGTTGATGGCATCTGGAGGAGAAGATTTAATGACGAACTCTATAGGCTGTACAGCGACATGCGCCTGGTCAAGCGTCTACGGATACAACGCTTAAGATGGCTAGGCCATGTAGAGCGTATGGACACCACTGCTCCGGCCCGAAAAGTCTTTGAATCCGAGCCATTGGGACAACGCACCAGAGGACGACCTAGACTAAAGTGGCGCACACAAGTGGAGAAGGACCTCAACCAACTTGGAATGCGCAACTGGAGACAGCTGGCGAAAGATCGCGCTGGCTGGAGAGGCATGTTGGTTGAGGCCCAGGTCCACCCCGGACTGTAGCGCCACAAGAAAAAGAAGAAGATTTGAGGAACTGAAAGTAGCTGATGAAACCCCGTCTTCATGGACATATTGTCCGTTTCGTTTGTTATTTTTACATTATGTTTTCCACATAATACAATATTGGCCTTGAATAGAAAATCTCTTTCTAGTATAAGCGGTAAATTCATTTCATTATTTGGAAGTCCTTATTCCTGAATTTTATGATACAAGCGATACGGCCAAAGAATGAAAGGGCTTGATTTCCCAAACCTCTTAATCTTGTTACTCGTTTACTATTTTGTACAAGATCTTTTACAGCTGAACAACGGACGAAACTAACTGGACTACCAGTGTCAAATAAAGAAAAGAAATTCGTATATTTGTAGTGCCTTTTAGGGTTAGAACTAAAAGCAACACTTGCATAATTTACAGCGTCACTGAGGTCTTCGTTTTCGATGTCCTCGGGTCCACCAGCGGATTCATCCTCTACGGCAGCTACCAGGTTACGGTGAATCAGCAACTTCGGAGGGTTTGGGCAACGTCTGTGGTCATGGCCTATTTTCCAACACTTGAAGCCAGATCTTGGTGGTCTCGTCTCGAATGGACACTTACTCTGAAAGTGTCGCAATTGGCAACAGTTGAAACAGCGAGTTTGTTCACCCTCGCCAACAGATTTCTTCTGCAGCAATGGAGCTCCTTTGCTCGTTGATTGAACAAGGGAACGACTCGCTGTAGATCCGATATGGTCCATGATTTGCTCCTGATGTATCCCCACTGCCACCTTCAGCTGATCGATGGTCGACGTCCCGCTTAAAAGCACAATTTCGGCCTCCGATGGTAGACGCATGCCCTCCACAATTATTCTAACCAGTCAGTATTCCCGTAACTGACTATGCTTTGCCAGTACATTCATGATGAGCACATAATGATGCATGTCCCAGTGTTTTGGTCCCACTTACGCTGGTGAAGTCTCTTAATGGTCTCAATATAACTGAGCACGTGGTCGAACTCCTTGACCAGGACTGACTTTAGCCCAAATATATTTGAAAGCGTCGTCACATCGGTACGTACCACAAATTTGTTCCAAATCATTTATAGACTGTTTTACGTCATAACCCGACCTTCGATCCCCGTTGAATTTCGGGACTACACGCACAATCCTCCATTCGCGCTCGTGTCTCTGGTTTGGGGCGACAGCTGACCTTGCAACAGAAACAGTTTTTGTTTTTTATTTGTTGCTTATTTGTTGCTCCAGGGCAGCGAGTTCGAACGCCACGTCATCGATTGACACATGTGAGACATTGGAGATTGTACTCGGGGTAGCAGCCGGGACTACGGTGACAGCGGCCAACGTAGGAGTGGTGGCAGCGGGAGCAGAGATTCCGTCAGGCGTAGCAGCGGTCCCATCGAACGTAGCAACAGTGGCAGCAAAGCAGCTGCAGCGGCACCAACTTTGGCAACGGGAGCAGCGTCGGCAGCGGGACCAGCATCGCCAGCGGGTTCAGAAACGTTAATTCAAACAGTGGGACCTCGTCACCCATCTGTGACTCCTGCGTTTCGCCACACTCTTGGACATCGTTTAATAAGCTGCGAAGCTGTGCGACGGTAGCTGTGGCGGGAAATTCTATTTCCCTCTCCTGCAGGGCAGTCACAAGATCGGCTTTTGAGTTTTTCCTCATTTTTACCATTGGGATTCCCCACAAACTTCGCCCTTTTTCTTTTTTCGACTACTTCTTTCAGTCTCCTCGTCGGAAGTGGCCATCTTCTTTTCTTTATTTCGTGTCTCTTACAATATTTATAGGAAGATCGCCGGCAGAGGGCGTATGAATCGCATAGGATAACTTAATGGGCCTAGTTTCATTTGCCTTAAATTTTCTCTTACAAGTATAATAATATCGTATTAACTATTTTCGTAGACAATCGGGTTTTTTTTAGAAAGTTATTTGTTACGTAGTTCGTCTGTGCCACCGTGATCCTCTCCTCCGCTGCAGCGCCAGTGTCCTTTAGTATTCGTTAACACAAAGGCTATTCCAAGACTCGTTTGCAAGCACTTCGCCGATAAATTTATAGTTCGGTCACGTTAATCGATACTAATTATCGAATTTTAATTGAACCACTCGCACAGCTTAGTGTCTTCACAAACCGATTTGACGTTTCAGTGGTCTCGGGTTAAAGCGGCATTAGAGCAAAAGACAATTTCACAAAATTCAATTGAACTCGAGTGTCGATTGGATTTGTTGAATTCGTATATTGACCAAGCTGTGATATGTCAATCAGACATAGAACTAGCTGATGGCACAAACACGTTTCGCGGGGAATTAAAAGATAGTTGTGTGTGTACGAAGTCGCTAATAATGAGTGTTTTAAACAAGAGGCGGAAGTCTAGCATTGCTGAATATTCCTTAGCTGGGCCTCAACACTCACGACTTCCGACGATGTCTCTTCCCAAATTTAACGGTAAATATGCTGAATATAAAAATTTCATCAGCTTGTATGAAAGTTTAGTGGACAATGATCCCAATCTTCTAGATATTGAGAAATTCAATCGTCTGATATTGTGTCTTTCCGGTGAAGGTTTGCAAATTATAAAACAGAACTATCCAAAAGCGTTGGCTAATTTGAAGAAAGTGTATGACAATAATTGCCTAATATTTTTTAACAACATTTCTACACTTTTTGATCTGCCTGAGATCACAAAACGCGATTTATGACTCGATGTTGTCCCTAGGCGACGAAAAGCACATCATAAATGCAATTATTGGTCGAAGTGGGAAGAGCAACTCGATTACAGAACTCTTCCTTTATGGAGTGATTGTGAAACAGTGCTCAACAAGAGGTACCAGCACATAGCTGCTGAAGAGTCCTCTACGTCACGTGTCAAGCCTAGTGATAAGCAGTCACATCCAAAAAGAGATCTTGATCGACAAAAGAACCAACGATCATCGGGTGTGTCAATACACACACCCAACAACAACAACAACAAAAGCAACAACCAAACAAATCGAAATGCGTCTTTTGCAAATCAGACGACCATCTCATAACTGCGTGTCAGTCGTTTACCGTACTCCCGGTATTGCAAAGATTCGAATTTGCAAAAATTGTTCTGATTTGTTGTTGGGTGCAGAAACGTTCTTCGAGCGGCTATCCGTTGGTCAAATTAAAAGAGGGCCGGAATATCCACTCACCCAAAAAACGCTTCCGGGTTGGATAGTATCCGGAAAATATTCGAATTCCCGAAATACAAACACAAAATTGTATAGTATGGTATGCCACACCGAGGATTCCACCCCTCTACCAAATCGTCATAAATTTCGGTCATTAGAGGAAATTCCTGGAGACTCAAACAAAAGTTTTACTCCAGAGCAACAAATGTGTGAAAAACATTTTGTTGATAACACGAAACTTTTGCCGGAAGGTAGATTTGAGGTAAAACTACCATTTAAGGTACCTCCTACCTCACTCGGAGCGTCGTTCGAGACTATGAAACGACGATACCTTTCACTAGAGAGAAGATTATCCAAAAATAATGAACTCCGAGATATGTACTTAGAATTCATAAACGAATATCTAAGTTGGGGATATATGTCACTGACAAATAATGCAATCCCAAGAAGCCCACACAACTTCATTCCGCATCAATGTGTGCTAAGACCACAAAATACAAGCACAAAGTTGTGAGTAGTGTTCGATGCATCGAGTCATATCTCGACTCAGAAATCATTGAATTACATCTTGATGGTTGGGCCAACCATTCAAGAGGAGCTGTTTTCGACGTTGCTCCGTTGTCGCACGAAAAAGTACACTCTAACGGCAGATATGGCGAAAATGTATAGACAAATTCAATTGCCGAAGAGCACTCGAATTAACAGCTCGTAGTGTGGAGGCAAAATCAATCCCAACCCTTGCAGCATTTTCGAATGAACACAGTTACATATGGTACTGCGTCAGCACCATTTTTAACAATACGCTGCTTGAAAATGCTGGAGGACACCCGTTGGGGTCTGAAGCTGTGCTGCGAGATTTTTACGTCGATAAGCTCCTGACCGGTGCATGGCTTGCACATACCACGGTTTGTGAATACACATTCCAACGCTAAGTTGTAAGTTCATGGGTTGGCCGACTCTTCGATGAGATCGTATGGTTGCTGTTTATATAATATGTACGCAAAGGAGGTATCAAGTTGACGCTGCTGACAGCAAAGTCCAAAGTGGCCCCTCTAAAAACTAAATCGCTCCCACGATTGGAAACTTGCGCAGCTCATACTCTCTCCAAATTATGGAAAAAGTTCAAACGGATCCGTAATGACTGTAATGCATTAATAAGACGTGTTAAATTCTCCTTTGACCAAAAGTTGAGGCAAAAAGTTCTACAATGCCCCAAGGGTAGCAGAAGCTTTTGGTCTTTCATAAAAAACATAAGGAATTCAGTCTCGTCTTCGATCCCAATGCTCATTTGCAATGACATTCCAGCTGTCAGCTCTTTGGGCAAAGCTAATCTGCTTGCTGCACACTTTGCAGCTAGCTCAATGCTGCCAGATAGCACTTTGTCCCCGCCTGTACTTGAGAGTGTAAATTTCTCCAAGAGTACTTAAAGATCTAAACATACACAAATCCGCTGGCCCGGATGGTATACCCCCTGTTCTTCTGAAGAGGTGTTCTTCTACGCTGGCAAAACCACTGCGTAAGCTTTTCCATCTGTCCTACTCTTCAGGGCTCTTTCCGAGTAAGTGGAAAACTGCATTTGTCCAGCCCGTCCCTAAAAAGGGCGAATGTTCGTCACCCACCTCCTACCGACCCATAGCATTAACGTCCCTTCTCTCCAAGGTCATGGAAACGCTGATCAACCGTCAGCTTATGAAATATCTTGAGTCCCGGAAGCTTCTTAATGACCGGCAGTACGGCTTCCGAAGCAACCGTTCCACTGGTGATCTGATGGCATATCTCACTGAAAAGTGGAACCAATCTTTGCACAATGCAGGAGAAAGCAAGATTGTTGCGCTTGATATTTCTAAGGCATTTGACAGGGTCTGGCACCAGGCTCTCTTGTCGAAAATGCGTGCTTTTGGGATCGATGAGTCTCTTCTTCAATGGATTAGAAATTACTTTTCGAATCGTTCAATACAAGTCGTTTTGGATGGATTCAAGTCTGATATTCACCATATTAATGCTGGTGTTCCCCAGGGCTCTGTATTGTCTCCGACACTCTTTCTCATTTTTATAAATGATCTCTCGCTGATGACAGTACCCTCAGCTTTTCATATTCGTTCCTTGGCTCACGTCCCTCCAATTCGGCCTTAGACTCGGAACGGCAGCGTATGTTAAGCACATTAAATTCCGACCTTGACAGCATAATCGATTGGGGAAATAAGAATAGAGTCGAATTTAATGCTTCCAAAACACAGTGCTGTCTTCTGTCGTTAAAGCGATTACAAAATAATCAGCCGTTATCCATGGACGGCACTTGTGTTGTTGAAACCGAAAGACTTTCCATCTTCGGTATGTGTATCAACCCAACAATTAGTTGGAACGATCACATATTTGAGGTCGCCAAAAATGCTGCGAAATGTCTAGGTTTCCTTAAACGATGCAAGAAGTACTTCACCCCTTCTGATCTGGCTACAATATACAAGGCATACATACGCCCAAAACTTGAGTATAACGCTCCTATTTGGTCAGGTGCTTCTAAGACCTCCCTGCACCTGCTGAATAGAATTCAAAAGCGAGCGATAAAACTTATAGGTGACAGTAATATTGCGAAGTCGATTGACTCGTTAGAACACCGACTTAATGTCGCGTCGTTGTCACTTTTTTATCGCTATTTTAACAAGAAATGCTCAGATGAATTAGCCAGTTGCATTCCTCCCCTTCAAGAATTCACCCGCAATACACGCCTCGCTAGGAATGCCCATCAATTCACCCTCAAGCCCTCTTTCGGACGTACAGTCAAATTCAGAGACTCGTTCTTTAGCCGCACTACACGAATCTGGAATGCTCTTCCCAGCTCGATTTTTCCTCCTCATTACAATCCACAGGCAACCAATGTGCATCGGTACCTGCTCTCCCTTTCTTCCTCTATACCTTCGGCCCGTGCTGTGACTTGATCCGGTCACTTAAGGGTACTCGCAACCTTTTTTGCAGGCGTCAATTATTAAAAAAAAAAAAAAAAATATGGATGAGAGTATCGGCGATGTTGAATCTCCAAGTAGAGCAACGTATATTTTGGACAGATTCCGAAATTACGCTACATTGGATAAGGACTCATCCATCAACACTAGCAACCATTGTGGCAAATCGGGTGGCAGAAATTAAAGAGTGGACGCCAAGTTGCTCATGAAGACATGTCTCTACCAAACAAAATCCAGCCGATGCAGTTTCCAGAGGATGCAACGCGGGTGAACTGAATAGTTCCATTTGGTTCACGGGTTAAAAGTTCCTACTGGAAGAGCAGGCTGCTTGACCAGTCAATACTCATTTTGAACTATCGCTGAGTGATGGGGTACTGGGAAAGCAAAAAACGAAATGTTAATAGTTGTCGAAAAATCTCAAAAAATTGGGATGGAGATAATCGACAAAGTTTCGTCACATGCAAAATTAGTGAGAATTTTTACACATATTATGCGGTTTATTCGACGACTTAAGAATAAAACCGAAAAATTCGAAAAGGTAGCTACGGCAAAAGAATTACAGTTGGCTTTTCTAAAACTAATAGAGATTGTTCAACACTACGAATTCAAAAAAGAAATTCGCAAGTTAAAACGCAAAGTCGCACTTTCGTCAAACATGCAAAAACTAAATCCATTCCTGCATGAATATGAAGACAATATCTGCACATTTACTCTACTTCGTGTGGGTGGTCATCTTCTTCATGCGCCGATTGAGTACGCTTCTATTAACGAAAAATACTACTTTTATCAAAGGGTATTTGCGGTACCTTTACATAAAGAACTGCCATGCTGGTCCGAAAGCATTAGTATGTCTGCTTCGACAGAAAATATGGTTACAAGCTAAAACTAAAAACATTTTGAAACGACAACTGATCTGTCTTCGGAAACTTTAATTCTCGCCCTTAAAAGGTTCATCTCTCGAAGAGGAATTCTGAAGACAGTCACTGCGACAACGCGAAGAACTTCGTGGGAGCTCGATGGAAACTCGAAGAAGTTCGCAAGCAATTCGAGCGAGGCAGAGAAGCAGTACACCAGTTCGCGGCAGAGGAAGGGTGCAGCTTCGACTTCATACCACCGAGGGTCTCTCACTTCGGCGGTCTATGGCCGTGAAGTCAGCCAATTGACTTCTTCAGCGAACCGTGGGGAACGCGCTACTCACAATCGAGAACTGCAAACCGTACTAAGCGAGGTAGAAACGATCCTGAACTCAAGCTCCATTGCTCCATTTAGCGCGGATCCAAGCGACGGCGAGGCGTTCACACCCGCACACCTGCTAATCGGCACGTTGCTGCGAGAACTTCCGCC
Organism: Eristalinus aeneus; assembly: GCA_955652365.1. Taxonomy (NCBI): domain Eukaryota; kingdom Metazoa; phylum Arthropoda; class Insecta; order Diptera; family Syrphidae; genus Eristalinus; species Eristalinus aeneus. The sequence continues at coordinate 10,474,538 of OY019132.1, read as the reverse complement.
GAAACAAGTGCAGCTTGTATGTTGTCTCAAGCAGCAGTTCTGGCGGAAGTGGTCAACGGACTACCTAGCCGGCCTACAACAGCGCAGCAAGTGGGTCCAAGAGCAGCCGTGGGAAAAATCGTCGTCGTCCACGAAGACAACGTGCCACCACAACAATGGACGATTGGACGAATCGTCACGGTCATCGCAGGAGAGGACGGCAAGGTCCGAGTGGCGGACGTGAAGATCAGGGCGGCGTAATTAGGCGCCCCATAGTCAAACTAGCGGTTCTACCGGAAGAAATTTGAACACTAATGTCCTTTAAAATTTGAAAATTAATAATTGTGAATTAGTCATAAAAAAAGCAAAGAGTAATTGGTCTAATTTTTGAATTCGGCGCCTATCAGCCATATTTATTTTAAATTAAAATCGAAATAAATGTAAAAACAGAACAGGAACAAAAACAAACGAAATACAGATCTCTCTGTAAATCGTAACCGACAAAAACACACGCGTTTCATTTTAAGCCGTAATTCATATTTTATCCGCAGCCCGAGAATTTTTAAACTAAAAACCGAAAAGTAAGAAATATTGTGTAGAATTTTCATAATTGAATTATATTAAAATTATGTGTTACCGTTAACAAACAACTTGCTTTAGTTATTTCTAGTCTGTTGAACATACGTGACTATGTCTGATGAATTGACGAAAATGTGTAATTTATAAACTTTTGACATTATTAAGAACTTACGCGACGGATGTAGTAGCTCAACTCTTAATTTTTCTTTCTCCGTCAGCGTTGACAATCGACACATTGTGACATTTCAAGAGGATTTTTTTGAATTTTATATTAACGTTTGTCAGAGTAAGGTTGAATGAATTTTGAATAGTTAATAAAACATTTCTTTTATATTCTCAAAGGCGTAAAAAATTATTCCAGCTCGTCATTGTATGGTTTTTCAAAGTTTAACGCAGTAAAATCATGCACATCCCGATCTATGTATAAAGTATGAACCCAAAATCGAGCAGTTTCATTAAGGACATTATTTAATCCAATAACTCGTCTGGAGGCATTTTTGCAAAAGAAATATCAGACCGCTCTTAATTATAAAGCAAACAAAAATACCTCTGACATTTCATACATCCGATTGCTTTTAACGAATTTCTACGAAAAATTGTTTCACAAGTAAGGCAGAGTTAGACTCTCTGCAAGAGAGATTATTACCAGAACTGCTCAAATACGAATTTCTGTACACAAATGAATTGGAACCTAATAAGCCTTTACAAATTACCGTCAAGTTCGTGAATTGACAGAGCGAAATCCGCTCATCGATCAGCTGTTATGTGTGCGCTGTGCATTTCCTCGTTCTCTTATCCACATCGATATATATATATATATATATATATATATATATATATATATATATATATATATATATATATATATATATATATATATATATATATATATATATATATAGATATATATAACAATAATAATGTTTTAAAATGTATTCCTCAGTTTATTCTTTTAAATAATAAAGCCATTTTGCTGCTGTTTTTAAACCTATTTAAAAAAAAGTTTAATTTCATTGTGAGAAAATGCAGAGATTGTGCGTTTTACGATTTTTGATGATGTGAGACATTATAAACGCGCGAGTCTCATCCTGATTTGAAAACACAAAAGGTAATAAAGTATGTCTAACAATCCACATATTTGAATGTTCTTCGTAGCAGAATTTTTTTCCCCATAGATAAAATTTTCATTTTCAGTGTCGTGTAAACACGTTTTATATTTTATTCTCAAACTATCTCTTTCTAATAATTGATGCAGACATGGGGTTTTGTGTGTAACTATACTGTCCATTCTTTTTGACATGTCAAGACATTGTGAATTGTTGAAGGGGTAGTGAGAAGTGTGACGGAGACCATAAATCAGCATTAAGATTTTGGATAACCAAATAAGCTATGTAAATTTAGAAACTCTCATTTTATAAAACATTTCAACTACTTGCTTTATATGATTTCGTTGGTAAAAGACGTTGAAAGATATATTTTAATTGCGCTTAGATGTATTTATAACTTCGTGAGGAACACAAACAAAATGTATGTATTCTTATTCAGTTGTCTGACAGAGTAAGAATATATACGAAAGAGATGATATAAGTACAAAAATCGGCGTATGAAGAGATCAGGAGCAGTACACGCTCAGAACAAAAAAAAACTCTTAGAGGTAGGTAGTTGTGTCGTGTTTTTTGTTTATATTTTGAAAAAAAAAATTAAATGGTTGAAGCATTTTTTGGATCCGCCGTAGTTGTTCTAATTTCACCGACTTGTTCAGTTTGTTTTAACTCATAAAGCAAATGGTATCTTGATGTTTTTTTTCTTAAAATGTCATAACTGCTTTAATTAAACTCTTTTCAATTAGATTTATATAAAGGTGCATTCGCAGATATGTGAAAGAATGTTATTTAATGTATAACAAAATTCTAGTATTTTTTGTCAACGGACATTATAAAAAAATATTGTCTTTATTCTACGTTACAATGTTGAAAAAATTTGTATGAATAGGATGAATGGTGGGTATATTGATTTGTGCTGAGTATATATTTATATGCATATAGGGACATATGTATAAAACATGCTCGGTATTCATAAAAGTTAAGTATACCCACACAAATTGTTTATATATTTATATAGCCATGTTCGTGCATTGTATGCCATCACTTGTAGCCATCACCATATAACCCAGCATAAAAAGCGCCTTAATGCTGTTGATTTTTAATCTGTATTGAATTCATGTGAAGTTTCAAAACTCGTTTAATTGTACCCCAAACTTTTGAATTCCTATTTCGTTTTGACTGTCGAATTTACTGGATCGAAGAACTTTTAAACTATAATGTTTTGGTAATTTGGGTGGGAGTCAGGCTTCATGGCATCAGAATCCTCAAATATTCCAACAACAATTCGATAAGCGCAAAGTTTTAGTTTCTCTTTAAACCTCCTTTCTTACTTTCTTAGCTTTAAGCTCCTATAAAACTTTAGACAATAATTCACTTAATATTATTCACACTTCAAAATATAATTAACCTGTAAATTTGTATTTGCCATTTGAGACACAATTTTTCGAATATCTGTTTCAAAAGTATGTAACATATTTCCCTTAAAGAGGACCACTTTCTTTGCGTTGTACGTTGTTGTATAGTTCAAACTCCATTAGCAGCTGTTTTTGGAGGAAAAACAAATGTGTTCAACAAAAAAAAAAAAAAAACGAGCTACGCCAGACAGAAGAAAGGATATTCATCGTATGTTTTGGATTTTTTTTTTGGAAAAGAATTCTATTCAATAAACTTAAAAATAAGGAATCTAGATTAAAAATTATACAAATAGTATTCTTTGAGTGATGCCAGCAATAGGAAAGTAGTGATGCCTTAAATTAACGGGAGGTATTTATTCAAGGAATCGAATCTGGTAAGTGTTGCACTTATCCACTACGCCACGGCGGCCACCCGTAGGAACGTTATCAAATGGTGGACTTGAATTTCATTTCAAATTTGAAATGAAATTTAATAATTTAATAATTTAATTTGTGATGTTGGAATATGTGAGCGATATTTGGGAAAACATCCTGGACGGTGTCAGTACATAAAGCACGAAACTTTTACACAAAATGTTAACAGCAATAAAGTAACTTTTGACGTTTAGATGTTGCTTTCTATTGGATCGTTTTGTACCTCACTTAAATCCAGTGCCGTAGTATACGTATTTACAGAAAATGTACAACTTTGAACCTGGCATAGGTTCATTGGTAAATGGTTTTAAAATGTTTTCTTAAAATGTGTTAGTTTAACATATCATATGGAAACGGGAGAACGACGGTAGCCCGGTTTATAGGCACTTTGATGTTAAAGGAATAGTCCACCGCAGTCACTTGATCTATTGCGCTCTTTTGTCAATACCTGTGCATTTCCATCCTGGGTTTTGCTTTTGTTTTTGTTTTTTTTTTTTCACGGGTATATAAAACCGTACCTACATAATTTATTATAGCCTGGTATATTTTAAAATGTTGAGACTGGGAGACAGTTGATTTTTTCTTCTGTAAGTAGGTATTTGCTAAAGTTTTTCAGAGTCTTTGTAAGTCTGCAGTGACCTGTAGGGACGCAAATTAGCATACGAAGGCTATTCTTTGTCCCTAAGCATACTTTACATGAGTTGTGGTCACTGATTGTGCCCTCGGTTGTGTTAGTTTCTGCTGATCATCAGCTCAGCAGCTCGTACATCCATCTTCCGACTGGAAAGTTAAAAATTTTTTGCTTTTTATTTTGCGTTTCGGAAACACTGCACTTTTAGGCAGAATGCCTTGTTTCTGTAGATCTTCCCGCTCTGAACGCATGTTCACCCTAAATACAGTTGTTAACAGCTTTCTCCATCGTTTTTAAAAGAAACAATTTTATGATTTTAAACAGGTAAGGGTCTTTCCAGCCAACTGATTTGGTATATAGCTATCGCTGGACTAATAAGCATAATGATTAGGTACTGCAGTAGTTTGCAAATCCCTTTCTGAAGAATTAGTCTACACTCGGAGAGTTGAAAGTTTTAAAAGAATTTATTTGTATGAGATCAGTGTCAATTTTTAATTTTTCGGGTTTGTGCGTTTAGCTGCATAGAACAATACATAACAACAAGTTATGCAAGGCCTCCCCTATTGCTGCCAAGGACCCAATATTTTTGCTATCCCTTCAATGCGATTATATAGGACTCATTTCGTGCTGCTAGCCAATTCTTCATGTTCAAACTGAGGAAGGATGGTAACAGAATGAGTGCGTGATATCTACTTCCCACTCTTAGCAGTTAGGACCCCACATTTTTCAAATGACAAGATTGCTTTTAATCTCATCTATTTCACCGTTTGTTCTTACTCCGATCAGCTTGCCTTTTGTATTTTTCTTAGATTGGGGCAGTTGAGTGACAGTAAGATATGTTTGCTACCTCTTTTTGATCTGATAAAGAAGTCTTAATCTGCGCCATTTGCTTTTCCGCTTTTTTCGTCGCGTCGTCAGGTTTAAAACCCTTTGGCAAATAGCGAAGGCGCTACCCACAGCAAGTATATAGATAGATAAAAGATTGTGGTACAAACAATACAGGTCATCAAGTCGTAATTAGTTATTTGGTCTCGTAATTTTATGTTTTGGTGACGTAAATTATTCGACGAGATCAAATGATTTTGGGCTTTTTGTAAGTTTGTTTTCTACTTAAGAAACTGGTGCGAGAATAAAAATCCTATGCTATATCGTTATACATCTTCATATATTCATAAAATGCCTGTATTTTAGTTTAGTCTTCAAATATTATGAAAGGGATGGCGATTAACTTGTAGCTATATTTTACTCGCACACGATTGATTGATTTATCGGTAATCATTTATAGAATAATAACAGTAACAGTAGTAATTGGATGGTATTGTGGCCGCTGTGGTATAGTGGGTAGTGTGCGACGTTCACACGCCGAAGGTCCACGTTCGATTCCCGGCTAGGGCCTGGCCCCCTGTGGATTATTATTATATTAAATGGATGGCACGACAGCCCATATAAAGAGCAGGCCATAGCTTACTACTCGTATTTCTGCGCGCTATTATCTCACAAATAGAAGGGACCTACAAACTATACACTCCAAACGGCGAAGTTTGAAAATTTTCTAAAGATGTGCCGTGAAAAACTCGAGGGGTTCAGCCGGGTATCATTTATACTCTTCCATTAAAATTGTATCCGGTTTTTATATATTTTTGAATTATAAATTCATATTTTACGATTTTTATTTCTCATGAAAATTAATCAAGTTTTGTGTTAATTTATAAACATAATTTTTTAATTAAAATGCAAAAACGTACTATCTGTTCTTAAATCAATTTTGATATATCATGCTAAATCATGCAATATTGTCCGTATATCTGCTGAATATATTTTTTTAATGTACATACATGAATACTTATTTTATATTTGCAGATGTCAGCTCTATATGAGGTGCCCATGAAAATCATTGAAAACTTGGAGAAAGAGTTTCAAAAGTTATTAACTTTTATTGAAACTCTTAGCAAAGACAAACAAGGAATTGAAACACATATCACAGCTTTGACAAAGGTTTCACATGCCCATATTACAAGTAATGATGTGTTAGAAATCAAATCAAATTGGGAAATAGTTTGTGAAGTAACTAAAAGCTTGTGTAAAATAGTAAAGAAATTGCAAAGCTCAGCTAAGAATGAGAATGAAGCTATGGACACACGCTCACTAAATTGCGATGCGAAATCAATTTCCAACAATAGTATTGAACATATTCACGATCCATTGAGAAATTTAGAAGATAAATCCAACAGCACTCTTATGTGTGATATTAAAGAAAATATTCTGCATTCTGAAATTCGTGTAAAAACTGAAAATATTGAAAATGTAGCAATTTTAAAGAACACTGATGAAAAAAAGAAGGGCAGTATTCGCCTTGTACCACTTCAAAAATTGCTTTCGATACCAGATGCCAGTTCAGCAATATGCGAAGTAACTATAATTGATAGTGATGGCGATTCTGATAAAGTCAATATTCCTTTGAAGAGCGACCAAGGTGAAGTTTATGAATTAAGTGACTCAGAGGTTGAATTAATGCAAAGTGATAGAAAGCATGGAAAATCAAGAGTAAAGCCTCGTAAAAAGTTTACACCTGTAAGGAGTTCAAGTCAAGATTTACCACTAAAAAATGGGAGTAAATCTTCCTTTAATAATATTAAAGAATATCAAGTTATTGAGTCCAACAAGAAAGATTACGCAATTGAAGATCAATTGAAAAGTTTTTCAAGTGTAGATCAATTCAGTGATAATGTAACAAAACCTTCGTTAACAAATAAAAACAGTGAGGTCGAATCACTTACTGAACCTAATGATACTCCCATCTCTCCTGCAACATCGTTAATTGAACAAAATAAAAAAACAGACGAAAATATTCATCAAAACAGTTTAAAGAAAATGAGCAACAGTCTAAAAAAACGTTGTATGGTTCGTATTAAACGAACTGCACTGTTCACTACCAACTGCAATAAATTAGATGTATGTAAAAAAGTTTTTCGAAATAATGAACTTTTTTGTGTTTTATCCATTGTATAGCAATGAAACGATGTGTTATATTTAATATCAATATATACTAGTTCCTTTTCCAGTCAGAAGTTCTATTGTACTTACTTATTTTTATTCGTATTATTAAGACCTTTGTTTAAATCCAATACGATGGAATCTGCGAGTATTTTTGTTGAATCATTCTGGTTTAATACTAAAAAATCGAAATAGGCAGTTTTGTGCACTTAATCCTGGGTATACACTCATAATAATTTAAATTAATTTTAAAATTATAATTTCGCTTATTTGATACGTTTGGTAAGTTTATCTGAATAATTCATAAAGGAATTCAAAATTATACCCTGAGAAGTCCTCCAAATACGTTTTGTGTATATATGCATAACGTGCTATAATCAGGAACTTGTTTGTAATAGCCCCAGAGTATTTCGTTTTATCTTAGGTAAATGTTTGCAATTGATTGAGAGATATTGTATAGGCATTTAACTCAAATACTATTTAAATTATATTGCAATAAAATTATATTTCCGAATTTCCAGCTAGCTATACAAGGTGCCGCCTGTGCTGAAAGTGAGAAAAAATATATCGAAACTATAAAAAAAATAAGAAAAATGAATAGTGATTCTGAATCTGAGATAGAGAATCCGGACGAGCTTAACAACAGTAATGGTAATGGTTCATCAAGTGAAAGTGAAATAGTTATAATACGAAAAAAAAGAATTTTTCAAGAAAAGATTGAACCTAGTAGTGACAGTTCAAGTTCTGAAACAAATAATAAACAATTGAGCACAGTAGTACGTAAAAAACGAAAAATAATAAATAAGAACAATTCAAGCAGCGGTGATTGTAGCAACGGAGATCATAGTGAAGACGGCGATGAGGATAAGAACAGGAAAAGGAAAAAAATTAGAAAATTGATCAATGAAAAGAATTTGGAAGATGGAACTAAAAAAGCTACAAGGGAGGAGGAAGAACGAAAGAAACGTATTGAAGAACGGCAGAGAATGGTAAATAAATCAAATCCTCAAACATTTTTAATACGTTTTTTTGTATCTTACAGTATAATCAAATTTACAAGAAACCAGAAAATGTTGAAGTCAATGAATTAATTCTCGATTTTGATGAGGCCACAAAAAAACCACTGCTTAAAGTTGACGATGGGTTATTAAAAAAATTAAAGCCACATCAAGTCAATGGCATAAAGTTTATGTGGGACGCCTGTTTTGAAACTATTAAAGATTGTCAGGAAAAACCAGGTTCAGGTTGCATATTGGCTCATTGTATGGGTCTAGGTAAAACCATGCAAATTGTAACCCTTGCTCATACCTTGCTGATAAACTATGAAGTTACGAACGTAGAACGTGTGCTAATAATTTCACCTCTAAGTACTTTAAATAATTGGGCAAGAGAATTTAGTCATTGGATGAGTTTCGCAAAAAAAAAAGATGTTGAAGTATACGATATGTCTAAATTTAAAGATAAAAATACAAGGGTATTTAAACTAAATGAGTGGTTTACCGAAGGCGGTGTGTGTATTGTCGGTTACGATATGTACCGGATTTTATCAAATGAAAAAACAAAAGGTCTTCGTAAAAAACAGAAGGAATCTCTACAACAAAGTCTTGTTGATCCCGGCCCAGATGTTGTTGTTTGTGACGAAGGTCATTTGCTTAAGAACGAAAAAACTAGTCTCAGTCAAGCAGTTACTAAAATGCGTACTAAACGCCGCATAGTGTTAACCGGGACACCCTTACAAAATAACTTAAAAGAATGTAAGTTACGATACTTATCTTATTCAATGTTATGTTTTAATTTATGCCATCATAGATTACTGTATGATTCAATTTATAAAACCGAACCTATTGGGAACATACAAGGAATATTTAAACAGATTTGTTAATCCTATTACAAATGGTCAGTACACGGACTCCACGGCTCGTGACATTCGTTTGATGAAGCATCGTTCTCATATCCTTCATAAAATGTTGGAAGCGTGTATACAGCGTCGAGATTATTCAGTATTGGCTCCTTATTTGCCACCAAAACATGAATATGTTGTTTTTTTAACATTGTCAGATGTACAGAAACAATTATATGCATATTATATGACAACTCAAAGAGAAATTATTGGTGAAACGAGCGGAAACGCTGGGAAAGGAGCAAAACTTTTCCAAGATTTTCAAGACCTTAGAAGAATTTGGACACACCCTATGAATTTAAGAATGAACAGTGATACTGTGATTAGGAAAAAGGTAGGAAATACATATGAATTTGGCACTTGTTAGTATTTATATATAAATTTACAAATACAAGCTTATAATAAATTCCATCATAAATTGCCATGTCTTCTTTTTTACAGTTAGCGCGATACGATTCAGAAGATTCAATTAAAGATTTCATTGATGACAACTCGGATGAATCTTCTTTATCTGATTCGGATAGTTCTTCGGGTGAAACAGACGTTTGTAAGATAAGGACACGTAATACTCGAGCGACAAGAGAAACATCAGACAATGGTAAGCTTTAGGAATAGAAATATTTAAATTGGTGTTAGTTTTTAATATTTGACATATTGACGTCCATGGCGAAGGTACTAATCTGTAGGAAACAATATTTTTGCTTCAATGATACAATCAAAAATGCAAATAAGTAAATAAAGAACGTAGGGAATAGAAAACAATAGTAAAGAAAAGAAACTACGCTATGAAAAATACAATTTTAATTTGTTTTAATTTCCTTAAACAATATTGTTTGTTAGCCACATGACCAAATGAATATAAACTCTGAAAAGTATAACCAAAAATATACCTTTGGCCACACATTTTTTACCAAGTTTGGTTGAGAGCATTTTATTTTGGTAGAAAGAAATATAAGAATTAATACTAAAGGTCATGGGTTTCTTCAAAGGTAATAATACATTGTACATTGTTCAAAGACTCCTTCATTCAATATCGCCTTCGAATCCAAAGATATTCTTTGAAAAATGTTTAAAGTAAAGTAGTAGTAGCAGGGTTTACTTTGTGACCACTAAATTGAAAAGTATTAATAATTTAATATAAACTGTTCTTTTTCGTCCAAATGGCATTTTGAACATTTTCTTTTAGTTAAAGTAATGCCATAGATACATATGTCTGAAGTATTTCCTATATCTAAGGTAATTAGCAAGTTTTATCCGACATAGGAAAATCTATTTTCGCTCCCTCGATGATGATACAAATACGTTGTCCATTAATAATGCCATTTTAACTCTAATTTGCTCTGGAAAAAAGTGGATAGCATTTTTTTAAAAGTGAACCAGAATTAAATCCTTCCAGGTAGTTTCTAATCCATTGAAAAAGAGATTTATAGGCGTCGTAAGAAACGCGTTCTTCGACAAAAGAGTTTAACACTGAACTCTATCAATTGCTTTATTTCTATTTCCTAAATTTTTGTTCCACTTTCCGGTGAAGTATATCATCAGGCGGTTTATCAGCGTTTCCATGATCATAAAAATGAACGTAAATACTATGGATCGGTAAGAGGGAGGTGGTGAAGATTCGCACTTTGACGGAACAGGCTGGTAAAATACTACTTTTAGATTAAAAAAGCTGTCGCAGTGGTTTTGGTAAAGAAAAACACCTTTTAAAAGAACAAATGGGTATAACATCCGGGCCAATGGATTTGTGAATGTTGAAATCCTTAAATACTCGTACAGTTACGAGTGTGAAAGTTGATTTGATCCGTGAGAAATTCACGCTCCCACGTTCAGGCAGAGGTAGAACACAATCTTGCATCATTATCAAAAGAGTTCATATCTGGAGTTAGCGTTGGGGTTGGACACGAGACTATAGTCTTTATGTTCTTCCCAAATGTCCAAATTATTTTGCCACCCACTTTTTGCTTCAACTTTAAATTATTATTATTATTATTATTACAAATTATTAGGATATAATTTAAATTATACACTAATAAGAAGGAAAACAGTGGACACTAGCTGCCAAGGCTTTCGGCTCTTCGGTTAAATTAGATATCTATGCTAATTTTTTTTTTATATAGGTAAAAATTGTGGAAATGTTATGATGAGTTGGAGATTTGAGCAGGAGATGAACTGGTGGGTTTGTGGTGTTGTTGTGTGCAGAACCCAGTATATGGTCGACGTCATACCGTCCGTGGCAAGTGTTGCATGTGGGTGGAGGTGTGCCTTTGAGAAGGTGTTGGTGTGTATGGACTGTGTGCCCTAGTCGTAATCTAGCGAAGATGGTGTTTTGAGCTTTTGAGGTGGTGGTGGGATAAGATGGACTGCTGCGATCTGGACTAAATAGGGTGTAGTGATGGTGGTAGTTTTGCCAGCTTGACATAAGACGGGTGTTGAGATTGCGCTTTAGTTACCGTAACGCGTCAGAAATGGTAGTGGCGTCAAACTGGTACGTTGGAGCACGGTGAGCAAGTCCTGCTTCATGGTCTGCTAGTTCATTTGCCTTTATCCCTACATGGCTTGGGACCCACATAATTTTAGTTTTATTTGCGGACTTGGCGATGGAGTTACGGATATCCGATATGATTGCTGAGTCTTGATTAAGATTTCCAACCGCGTTAATTATAGACAAGCTGTCCGAGCAGATCACAAATTTCCCCTTCTGGTAAGTGGCGATGGTAATGGCTTTATATATAGCTAGGTCTTCTGCTGTGAAGATCGAGGCATGGGTAGGCAGTAAACCTCCGATGATCAGAAATCCATTTTCCTTTGTGACAGCAAAAGAGGTACTGTTATTGATTTTAGAGCCATCTGTAAAGATAAATTGCCAGCCCTTTGTTTTCAGGGATGAGGGAATACGACGAAATGCACTAAGATAAGACTCTTTCGGCGTGTTGCTTTTATCGAATAGCGTTAAGTTCAGAATTAGTGAATTTGGCTTTAATGTCCATGGTGGCACAGTGGGAGTGTGTTGGGTTAAGATTTTCTTCGGAAGGTTCAGATTTCCAGCAACTATCAGAGATTTTGATAGCGAGGACTGCACTCGTTTTGAGTATTTCATGTTTTTAACTGTAGCGAAGTCTCTACTTGTGATGGAGTTCTTGGTATGAAGGAGTTTTAAGTACAGCTTCGCTTGTGCGTGTTCCAATCGCTCTTCAACAGAGGGTAGACCTGTCTCCACAAGGATGTTCATGATAGGGGTTGATGCTACGACGGGCGGCTTGATGGTTTGGGGCCTTGATGATGTTGATAGTTGATTTAGGTGCATTTCCGTAGATACACAACCCGTAGTCAATCTTGCTAAGCAATAATGACTTAGAGATCTTACTTAATGTATTGGAATGAGTGTTGCATTTTTTGTTTGCTAAGAAGTTCATAATATTGCCCTGGCAGCTAGGTTTTTCTTAAGGTTAACACAATGATTATACCAATTATATTTGTTGTTAACAATTAGGCCAAGAATACTTAGGTTATTTACACTAGTGATAACTACATTATTAACTCTAAGAAAAATATCGCTGCTGCAATTCTTTTTCCGACAGATGTGCAAAATTTTGCATTTGTCAAGAGAAAGATTTGCCCCAGAGGAATTCGACCATATTAAGATGTCTTCAAGTAATACTCTGAGTATACTTTTTGTCTTACACATATCATTGTGTTTGCAAAGCACGAAAACATCGTCTGCATATATGAAATGGTCGAGGTGTTTATGCTTATTTATTATGTTTGATAGTTCGTCAAAAGCGATTATGAATAACACGACCGAAAGTGGGGAGCCTTGGGGTATGCCGTTAAAGAGGGGAAGGATTGAAGAGAAACAGTTGTTGACTCTCACACAAATTTTCCGGTGGGATAGAAAGGAACGAATGTAGTTGAAGATTTTTGGGCCAATACCCCAGGATTTTAGTTTTGTTAGGACCAGGTGAATCCCAACTCTGTCAAATGCCTTTTCAAAGTCGAGGGAAAGGATTGTTGCGTGGTTTCTGGCGGAGAGTGCTTTGGTTATGTAGAAATCTAGGTGGGTGAGTGCATCGGCACAACCCTTGTTGGCTCTGAACGCAACTTGGTTTTGGCTAAGAAGTTCTTTGGATTCAATGAACCACATTAAGCGTTTGGCAATTATTTTTTTCTAAAACCTTAGAAATCCAAGGCACAAGGGAAATGGGTCGGAAACCTTCTATTACACTTATATTTCTGTTTTGTTTGGGGAGGGGAAGTACTGTTGCTGTTTTCCAGTACTGAGGGATTGTACCAGTGTGCAAGATGGTATTGTAAAGGGCAATAAGTCTGGATTTTGCTTCAAGTGGAAGATTTTTGAGCATGGGGTATGATACTCGATCTTTACTGAGTGTTTTACCTTTGAGTTTGGCCAGACAACATTCTAGTTCCAGAAGGGTAATATCTGTTTCAATTTGTCTGGCGGAGTCAGCAGGAGTGTAGGAAGCAGTTGCAGTTATATCTTGTTTCTTTTCGACTCTAAAATTGGTGGGGAAATACTTATCTTTCGAGGAATTCGACCAATTGTGGGCAAAAAAGTTACTTATATCTTGTGGTGAAGTTTTACAACCTTCTGGTGTTGATATTGATTTTATTGAATTAGCAACAGCGTTTCCAGTAAGGCAACGGATGGTATGCCACAGTTTTTCTGGTGTTGACTTGGGGTTTAGGGTAGAAGTGAAATCGTGTAGGCATTTCCCTTTGCTCTCCTTAATTGCTCTACGAAACTTTGCATTCGCCTTTTTGTAACATATTAGGTTTGTGGTGCTGGGATGTCTTTTAAACATTTTCCACGCTGTCTGCTTTTCGGTTCTTAAGGTGGCAAGTAAGGAGCTCCACCATGGCACTACCCGGTTTTGGAGGCGTGGAGAGCTTTGTGGGATGGACATGTTTGCGGCTGTTCTTATGGCTTTGTGAAGCGTAGCGGCATCTTTATTGATATTAGCGGAGACGGTATTACGTGACAGAAAATCTAAGATGTGCTTGTTATAACAAGCCCAGTTAGTATTGTCAGTTTTAAATTTCGGGTTAGAAGGTGGGTTGCCGCTTCCCGGGCCAAGAACAATAGTGGAAATAATTGGAAAATGGTCGCTGTTATAGAGATCATCCAGTATTTCAAAAGAAACTTTTGTGTAAAGCTCAGGAGAACAACAGTTAATGTCCACGTTAGTAAGGGTTCCACGGGTGGAGAGGTGAGTGGGAGAACCATCGTTTAGGATGATTAGGTTAGAGTTATTAATGAATGATTCAACCTCCCTGCCTCTAGTATTGGTGGTATTTGAGCCCCATAAGGCATTCCAGGCGTTAACATCACCCACTAGGATAAACGGGGAGTGGATTTGGAGAGTTATGTTTTCCAAGTCACCAGTGTAAATTTGATTTTGAGTTCGAATTCGAAAGCGAGTGCTAATATATTTGAGCTGATGGGAATTTTTTTATGAGGTATGTTGTTCTTGATTAAGACCGCTATTCCTTGTTTTGAAGAGGTATTATGGTAGTAGTTGTGGAAATATCCAGTGAAGCCACGAGGTGTCTGCGGTGTGAAGGAATACGCACAGTGGGTCTCTTGAAGAGACACAACACATGGTCTTTGTTCTTTGGTTAAAAGGTTTAATTCGTCGTAGTTGTTGACGAAACCTTTAATGTTCCATTAAAGGATTTTAAAAGTGCTGTTAGAATGTGCTGATCACTGAATACAAGCGATTCCGTCCACAACTCGACCGGTATGGACTGCGACCCTATAGCTGGACTATTGTGAGTAGGATTGTAGGTTGTCATCTGAGTCAGAGGGGGAAATGAAGTAAGAATTACTGTGGATAAAATTTTTGGTAATAGAGCTAAGAGGCGAATCGAAAAAGGAGGGGTTAAGGGGTTTAGAGATCGGTGGAGATGGAAGTGGACGGTTTTGTAGTGTGCTAGTATTGATTTTTCATACTGAAGAAGTTGCAGTTTGTTGAGAGTTAGCTGAGGTTGTTGTTGGTATTGAGGGGATATGACGTGTGGATGTTGTGTTTTTGTTACCTATTGGATTGCTTGCGGCAGAGGTATAGAGCGCGCTGGAGATGGCCACGACTGATGGGCGGCTTATGTCTACTACTGATTTGCTCAGTTGCTTGGTTTTATCAGCGTATGATTGATTAGAGACAGGAGAATGTAATTGGTTGTATGTTCTTTTGGCTTCAGCAATTCTACATTTGTTTTTAGTTTTGATTTTCAAGATTTCTTTGGCTTGCAGATATTTTGGGCAAGAGGTGGAAGAAGAAGGGTGGGCTTCTGCACAATTGGCGCACAGAGTACGCGAACACAATTCCGGTTCATGAGGGGAGAGACTACAATTTGCACAGACTTTGTTTTTAGAGCACCTTTTTGTCCTGTGGCCGAGTAGCTGACAGTTACGACATCTTATCGGGTTAGGGATGTATTCTTGCACTTTCGCTTTGTACCAACCTATACTTACAGTAGTGGGAGGCTGATAGAGATCAAAGGTTAACAGAACTAAGCCTAGGCTAGACACACTAGGGCGTTGTGTGCCTTCAATATTTTTGGTGAATTTGTACGCGTCGATCACACCTTGAGGTTTCATTTCCGAAACAATTTCACTTACGTCAATGTTGATCAGGCAGGGGGCGTAGACAATACCCTTGAACGAGTTCAAATTGGCGTGTAATTTTGCGGACACCGGGCATTGATTTGCAATATTTGTGAAGCGCAAGAATTTGTCTGCAACTCTTTGAGATTTGGCAAGGATTAAGACGTTACCATATCTCAGTTGAGAGATGTTCTCGTACTCGGTGCTTATAGCGTCTATGGCTTTGTTCAAAACAAAAATGCTTATTTTGGACAGTGGTTGGTTTTCGTCTTTGGACGATATAAGTACGAAACGCGGGTTTTTATTATTGGTACAAGTGGGGAGGGCAGGGAAGTCTACAAGAGATATTGTTTTATTTTTTTGGACGGGGTTCGAACGGAAGCGTATCAGCATCTGCCAACTCGCTAAATCTGTTCCCGGGTTTTGTTTTATTAGGCCCCGGGGCCATGTTGGGGGCGGACAAAATTGTCTTACGCGTGGGAAGTATAAACACGAGGCTTATGAACAACGCAAAAAACAGTCGGCGAGTGAGCGAGAAAGAAACACTACTCGATTTGAGCGCACTGAATAAATCAACTGTCAAATAGTCACCACGATGTTTGCTCTAGGAGAGCTAGACGGAGACTGTGAACTTTAAATTTTAGGGAAATTTATCATGTCTTATTAGTGTATCGCAGTTATTTCGGACTGCGAAAGGTCGGAATTTTTTTTAACCTGAAATCCTCTTTGCACTTCTTGATATATGTACCAGGCTTTTGCTTTCAAACTTTATACTCTTCACTCTTACGGCTTGAACGATTTCATATAAAGTAAGATAATGTTTGTTACCGTTGCAGCAGCTGCATCTATGTACGTCATTATCAAGGAAGCATAGTGATCTATTAAAATTCCTAAATATGTTATGTTTTCACTAGTTAACTTTGTCGCAGAGTCAGTCAGCTCAGTCAGTCAGGTTGAAAACGAGAAATTCGTTGATACCAGGCAGAACATTGATTATATTTTGATTGAAGTTGGAAAGCATCATAACCACGCGCGTAAATAGAGAGATCGTATCAAGCTACCTACAAGCATGACCACATCATTTAATAGGTATTCTCACCTACCTGTGTTTCACTTAGCCCCAAACAGCTAGTTTGTAGCCCACCAACATTTCTCACCTCGTCCTGAAATTGTATTCTTATATCGGTCACAGACATTCAGCTACCAACTTACAACTCAATCAACACTTTTTTTTACATTGATTTGAATTGGTATACTAACAACTTCTTAATCCGCTTTGTCAGATGTTAAATCTGGAATATCCAACAATGGTTTGTGAAGAGAGAAGGGAACGGGCATTTTTAACTTTAAAGTCAGATAATTTCGCCTAAGATGACAAATGTGTTTGAGATGGTCTAAAGTAAAACAATGTGTTCTAATGAAACTATATGAGCAATCGAAGAGACAGGCCTTGTAGCCTGTGATGTTAAAATGTGGGAAATGTGTGTAACTTTTTTCGATTTAAGCTCACAGATTTGTTTGACATCAGCTCCGTTTTTCGCCGCGGTTGAAGGTTAATTCAGAACACTTTCAAAAAAAATTAAGAGTTTTCATCATACACAACACTTCCAAATATGTGCTACTCTCTGCGATTTAAGCTGACAGATTAGTTTGGCTACAACTACATATCTCGTCACGGTTAAAGTTTGATTTTTATTACTTTTAAATAAAATCAAGAGTTTGCATCATACACAAAACTTCTATACTTATTTAGCATTTCTTTGTTTTGGAGGAACCACGTACATTTAATACATTTCATTGAATTCAAAAAACTTTTAAGCCAAAACCAAGTTGCGTTCAGAGCCAAAAAGGGTTGTGCCGATGCACTCACCCACTTAGATTTCTACATAACCAAATCACTCTTTGCCCGAATTCAATCCAAATCACAATTTTCTCCCTCGATTTTGAAAAGGCTTTTGACAAGTCTTTTGAGTTGGGATTAACCTGGTCCTAACAAAATTCAAAGCCGGCCCAAAAGTCTACAATTACATTCGTTCCTTTCTATCCCACCGGAAAATTTGTGTGAAACTCAACAACAGTTTCTCTTCAACCCTTCCCCTCATAAACGGCAAATGACCCCAAGGCTCCCCACTTTAAGTAGTTTTATTCATAATCGCTTTTGACGAATTATCAAGCATAATCAGTAAGCATAAACACTTCGATCATTGCATTTACGCAGACGATGTTTTCGTTTTGTGCAAATACAATGATATGTGTAAGACAAGAATTATGTTAACAGCATTACTTAAAGACATCTTAAGATGGTCTAATTCCTCTGGGGCAAATCTCTGTCTCGGCAAATGTAAAATTTTACACATCTATCGGAAAAAGAGTTGCAGGAGCGATATATCTCTCAGAGTAAATAATGTAGTTATCGCTATTGTAAATAACCTAAGTATTATTGGCCTAGTTGTTAACAATAAATATAATTGGTATAATCATTGTCTTAGTTCTAAGAAAAGCCTAGCTTCCAGTGCAAATATAATTAACAAAAAATGCAACAGCCATAATAACACATTATGTAAGTTTTTTAAAATCATTATTGCTTAGCAAGATTGACTATGGTTTGTGTATCTACGGTAATGCACCTAAATCAACTATCAACGTGATCAAGGCCCCGTAACATTAAGCCGGCCGTCATAGCTTGTAGAGGCAGGTTTGCCTTCGATTGAAGAACAAATAGAACTCGCACAAGCGAAGGTGTACTTAAAACTCCGACACACCAAGAACTCCATCACAAGTAGAGATTTTGCCACAGTTAAAAGCATGAATTATTCAAAACTAGTGCAGTCCTCTATATCAAAATCCATGATAACTTCCAGTAATCTGGACCTTCGGAAGAAAATGTTAGCCCAACGCTTCACTAATTCTAGACTTAACGCTATTCGATAAAACAATAATTCGAAAGAGTCTTAAATTGGTGTATTTCGTCGCATTTCCTCATCCCT
The DNA here is from genome assembly GCA_955652365.1 of Eristalinus aeneus. Taxonomy (NCBI): domain Eukaryota; kingdom Metazoa; phylum Arthropoda; class Insecta; order Diptera; family Syrphidae; genus Eristalinus; species Eristalinus aeneus. The sequence continues at coordinate 10,455,914 of OY019132.1, read as the reverse complement.
AAAAACAAAGGACTGGCAATTTATCTTTACAGATGGTTCTAAAATCAATAACAGTACCTCTTTTGCTGTCATAAAGGGAAATGGATCTCTGATCATCAAAGGTTTACTGCCTACTGATGTCACCATCTTCACAGCAGAAGTCCTAGCTATATATGAAGGTAAATTTGTGATCTACTCGGACAGCTTGTCTACAATTAATGAGGCAGGAAATCCCAGACAAGACACAGCAATCATATCGGATATCCGCACCTGCATCGCTAAGTACCCAAACAAAGCTAAATAATTTAATATAATATATAATAATATAAAAATAATAATAAAAATAGTAATAAAAATAGTAATAAAAATAGTAATAATAATAATAATAGTAATAATAATAATAATAATAATAATAATAATAATAATAATAATAATAATAATAATAACAAAAATAATAATAATAATAATAATAATAATAATAATAATAATAATAATAATAATAATAATAATAACAATACTAATAATAATAGTAATAATAATAATAATAATAATAATAATAATAATAATAATAATAATAATAATAATAATAATAATAATAATAATAATAATAATAATAATGATAATAATAATAATAATAATAATAATAATAATAATAATAATAATAATAATAATAAAAATAATAACAATAATAATAAAATAATAATAACAATAATAATAAAATAATAATAATAATAATAATAATAATAATAAAAAAATTATAGTAAAAAATAATAATAAAAAATAATAATAAAAATAATAATAATAATAATAATAATAATAATAATAATAATAATAATAATAATAATAATAATAATAATAATAATAATAATAATAATAATAATAATAATAATTAAATTTTACTTTGAGTATTCCAATGAACAATTCTTCCACTTCTGAAAACAACAATAACTAAAACATCAAAATTCATCAAAAGTTTATTATAACGCTTATTTTAGAACCAATGTTATCAATGAATTACCTTTACTCTAGCAGTATATGTGAGGAGGTTTGGGTAGATACTGTATTCAATGGGTGAAGCTTATAGAACTAACTCGGCAAAGTGATTTTATATATGTACTTTGCTTAGATAAAGAAGTCGAGATAATAACACAGGAAACCAACAAAAGTTGGTTATAACATCATTTACACCGAGAGTCAATCCGTCGTTGTTGTAGTTGCAAATTCCAACCATGAAGAGTCTAGGTTCGATTCCTAGCTCAAACACGAATGTTTCGAATTTTTCACTGCACCACCTTTTTTGATCTGCTGACAACACTCAAAGGGTAATAACTGTCCAAGAAAAAGCTTCTCAAATTTCGCAAGCTAGGTCCTGGTCCCCGTAAGGACTGTCGCGCAAAACACTTATTACCTAACCGTATACAGTCGTGTTCATGAAAATAACAGTAGTTATACGACTTAGATAATTAGCAACATATTTCTAAGAAGATCCTTTTTCCAAATGTATATCCGGTTTTATTTTATTTTCCGGTAACTAAGATGCCATACCAGAAATAAAAAATAAAAAATAAAGGCTTACTTTCTACTTTTTTCATTGAAATCTGTTGATTGAAGTCTGTTTATAAAAATAAGAGTGTTTTTTGGTTTTACCATAAAGTGGCTCAGAAATTGTTGTTTAGAGTTTAAAAAATATTTGTGTATTCTTGTTTGGTAAGTGAATGTTTTTGTATATGTTGTCTCTTATTAACATACTTTAAAGTTAGAAATATGGGTCGATCAAAACATTGTACCGAATATATGCGGAATTTGATCAAAAATTGCGTTCGGAGGGAAAAACATATGCTTCAATCCAGGAAATCATAGGATGTTTAGCGAAAATGGTCAGCAATGCGCTAAACTGGAAAGTTAGGCCCGAAACACGCGGTCTGAAAAGAGTGACGGCTAAGCAAACTGACCGAAAAATTATCAACATGGCAAAGGAGAACCCTTCAATAAGCTCCAGACAGATAAGAGATGAACTCCAACTTCCGGTGAGTGCTGCGACGGGTAAAAGACGTCTTCTAGAGGCTAAACTACCACCTCGAAACCCGCGAAAAGTACCGCTTTTGACAAAAAAGGATGTGCAAAAAAGATTGGAATTCGCAAAGTTTCACAAAGATAGGACTAAGGAGAAATGGAGGAATATTCTGTGGAGCGATGAAAGCAAAATAGTCTTATTTGGATCCAAGGGTCATCGGGAATATGTAAAAAGACAAAAGAATAAAGAAAACAATCCCCGTTATACAGTTTAAACTGTTAAACACGGAGGAGCAAAACTAATAATTTGGGCCTGTTTTAGAAGAAGTTATGCCACTAGTTTGGGTATATCAACAAGATAATGACCCAAAACAGATGTCAAAACGGGTAAAATCTTGGTATGATGAAAAAAGAATAACCGTTATGGAGTTGCCAGCACAATCCCCTGACCTAAACCCCATTCAGAACTTGTGGGGCAATGTTAAAAATTCTGTCCATGGGCCCAAACCAAAAAACGCCAAGGAATTGTGGGAGATAGTGCGAGACTCATGGGAGTCTATACCAGTTGAGAGATGTGGGAGTCTGGTGGACTAAATGCCACGAAGATGCAGCGCAGTGATAAATAACAAATGCTTTGCTACAAAGTACTAATGGTAAGTTGTAAATAATAATGATTTCATATTGTTTCATTGATTTTTGTTGTCTAGGTACTTCTAAACACTGCTATTTTTATGAACAACTGCGAAATATTACTACGATAAAAAAAATAGTTTAAAGTTATGAACAACGTTTATTTTGCGATATACATGTTAAGACTGAAATACTTTACTTTTGTATACGTTTTTTGAAAAAATAATAAAACAATTTGAATTAAAAGAAAATTATTTGTCTTTTTTGAGGAGCACTGCTATTTGTATGAACACAACTGTAGGTAGTGACCCACATGAATTTGCTGACTGCATGTCCAAACTCGCACACCGTGCCCCAATCTACAAGTCTGTCTTCTACACCAAATCTGACCTTCAACAACGACCTTAAGAAAAAACAAACTTCGAGTTGGAGTGTATATAGTCATCACTACTGTAAAATCAATTTCGACAGAGCATACCCCACGAGGGGCGTTCAATATATTCTCGGTATCGGGGTGAATTCTATTGTGTAATACTAGTATTTTTGTGCATTCATGTAAAATTTCATATAAACGTGATTATTAATTCGCGTTTTATCTCTAGTTAAACAGAATCATAATGGAAACTGAGACGATGATGGTGAAAATTGAGCATCGCGCTGTAATTAAATTTCTCACTAAGCAAGGAAAAAGTCAAAAAACTATTCATGGTGGTGGTGGTTGTTTTCCAGGGTTCCGCACCTATATTAACAACTGTGCAAAAGTGGTCAAGTGAGTTCAAGAGATGCAGAAGACGAGCAAAAAATAAGGTGAAACCATCAACACCACATCCTACGCTTCCATATTGCATAATTTGCAGGAGGAAATTAAGAAGAAAAGACGGGGTAAACTCGCAGGGGGTGTGTTGCTTCTTCATGACAATGCTCCTGTTCACACAGCTCGAGTTTCCAAGGCTGCTGCACCAGATTGTGGTTTCGAAGAAATCCAACACCCACCCTATAGTCCAGACCTTGCCCCTAGTGATTATTTCCTGTTTCTGGATTTTAAAAAAATGTCTTCGTGGAAAAAGATTTTCGGATGATGAAGAGTTTAAGTCGGCAATAAACGGGTATTTTGCAAATCTATTTTTTTTTGTGGGTTAAAAAAAGCTTATTTCAAGATGTCACAAATGCATTGGTGTTAGGGGAGATTATATTGAAAAATAAAAACAATTTAAATTGAATTCGCACAATCCTTCATATCAATACCGAGAACATATTGAACGCCCCACGTAGAATTGTGGTAACGTCAAAATATAAAAAGATCTCACATCAAAATTAAATTTGAATTTCTTGTTTAAAAAAGCCTCAGTTCTTGAAAATATAGAATGGATCTTTATTTTTCCACACAACAAAGGTGAATTTTTTTTTATAATTGACGCGTGCAAAAGGGGTTGCGAGTACCCTTAAGTGACCGGATCAAGTCACAGCACGGGCCGAAGGTATAGAGGAAGAGAGGGAGAGGAGGTACCGATGCACATTGGTTTTAAATGCCTGTGGATTGTAATGAGGAGGAAAATTCGAGCTGGGAAGAGCATTCCAGATTCGTGTAGTGCGGCTAAAGAACGAATCTCTGAATTTGACTGTACGTCCGAAAGAGGGCTTGAGGGTGAATTGATGGGCATTCCTAGCGAGGCGCGTATTACGGGTGAATTCTTGAAGGGGAGGAATGCAACTGGCTAATTCATCTGAGCATTTCTTGTTAAAATAGCGATAAAAAAGTGACAACGATGCGACATTACGTTGGTGTTCTAACGAGTCAATCGACTTCGCAATATTACTGTCACCTATAAGTTTTATCGCTCGCTTTTGAATTCTATCCAGCAGGTGCAGGGAGGTCTTAGAAGCACCTGACCAGATAGGAGCGTTATACTCAAGTTTTGGGTGAAGTACTTCTTGCATCGTTTAAGGAAACCTAGACAAATACAGTTTTCCACTTACTCGGGAAGAGCCCTGAAGAGTAGGACAGATGGAAAAGCTTACGCAGTGGTTTTGCCAGCGTAGAAGAACACCTCTTCAGAAGAACACCTCTTCAGAAGAACAGGGGGTATACCATCAGGGCCAGCCGATTTGTGTATGTTTAGATCTTTAAGTACTCTTGCTACTGTACGAGTGCGAAAATGGATTTGCCCCATGGAGAAATTTACGCTCTCAAGAACAGGCGGGGACGAAGTGCTATCTGGCAGCGTTGAGCTAGCTGCAAAGTGTGCAGCAAGCAGATTAGCTTTGTCCAAAGAGCTGACACCTGGAATGTTATTGCAAATGAGCGTTGGGATCGAAGACGAAGCTGAATTCCTTATGTTTTTTACGAAAGACCAAAAGCTTCTGCTACCCTTGGGGCATTGTAGAACTTTTTGCCTCAACTTTTGGTCAAAGGAGAATTTAACACGTCTTATTAATGCATTACAGTCATTTCGGATCCATTTGAACTTTTTCCGGGCTTCCTCAGAAGGGTTGGCTTTATAATCCCGTAAACTCAACTCTCTCATCCTGATAGTCTCTTTGAAGCTCAGGTCGTACCACGCGTTTGCCTTAGGCTTGATGCTCTTCAGTCTGTGAGGAATGAAGGACCTCATGCCCAGCGAAATAATGTTTGTGATCGCATCAGTAGCGGCATCCACGTCACTATCGAGGAAGTATAGTGACCAGTTAAAATTCCTAAAGAAGTTGTTAAGTCCGCTCCAGTTGGCTCTCTCGTAGAGCCATACTGTTCTTTTCGGAATTTGTTCTCTAACTGTGTGGGAGGAGTACGAGAATTTGGCTGACACGACACAGTGGTCGGACGAGCCTAGAGGCGACAATATATCAATTGAATATTTTTCCGGATGAGAGGTGAGAACCAGATCCAAGGTGTTAGCGGTATGATCTGCAATGTCAGGTATTCGTGTTGGCTCATTCACAAGCTGGGTTAAATTATTTACCTCAGCAAAGATTTCAACATACCTTCCTTCGGGTGTTGTCTTGCCTGAATGTCGAAGCCAAGTAGAATTGTGTACATTAAAATCGCCCGCAATAGCGATTTCAGTGCGAGGGTACAGGGATACAATTCTTGTGATGGAGTCAGACAGCGTATCAAACTCATTATAAGTTGAGTTGCTGTCCAGGTTTGGACTTATATAAATAAAGCAGTAGTGGATTAAATGCTTACGGACAAAGAGTTTTAACCACAGAAAATTAGATTCCGGATTGGAACAGTGGCCATATTGTGGTTGAATTTGGTAAGCAACATCACTACGCACATAAATGGCGAGACCGCGGTGTAAAAAGAATAAGGGCACCAAGCTATATTCAGGCAGGTTCAAATCCGATAAATCGGTATTCTCACCCACCTGTGTTTCGCTCAGCGCCAAGACAGCTGGTTTGTGACAAGAGAGGTGGACGTAAACGGCAAAGAGATTAGTTCTCAGTTCGCGAATGTTGCTCACGTCAACACAACACACAACAAAGGTGAATGCGCAAACGCAATGACGAGTGCTCCTCGATAGGATACCCCAACTTGAAACAAAAGTAGATGAAGTAATACAACTAGATGAGTAACGCCAAAACAAACTTAAAATTAAAAATCTGTCTCCAATTTTTTTTTTTTTAATTTCTGCCCAACTTTTGTTTTTTTTTTATTTGCAGAGAGCGACGTTCCTGATGTAACAACTAAAGATGATCCATCTGAATGGTGGGTTAAATTCGTAAACGAAACAGAACTGAACAACATTTACCATTCCCCGAAACTCGTACTTCTTATGACATTACTTGAACGGTGCGAGGAAATTGGCGATAAAGTCCTAGTTTTTTCACAGTCCCTCCAATCGTTGGACGTAATAGAATATTTCTTATCAATGATCGATAAGAAGACTAGGGGGGAAGAAATTGATGGTAATGTGGGAAATTTTAAAGGCAATTGGCAGCCAGGAATAAACTATTTTCGACTTGACGGTTCGCGTACTGTTGAAAACCGTGAAAATATGTGTAAGAGCTTTAACAACGTAAGCAATTTGAGTGCACGACTTTTTCTTATATCAACCCGAGCTGGTGGTTTGGGCATAAATTTAGTAGCAGCAAATCGCGTTGTTATATTCGATGTATCTTGGAATCCTTCTCATGACACACAAAGTATTTTTCGTGTTTATCGATTTGGACAGACGAAACCATGTTACATCTATCGTCTAATTGGTTTGGTATGTATCACATTTTAGTAGCCTTATCTTGTGGCTTTTATTTTATTTTAATTATAGGGTACAATGGAACAAAAAGTATATGAACGGCAAGTTGCAAAGCAAGCAACGGCCAAAAGAGTTATAGACGAACAACAAATCAGCAGGCACTATAATCAAAGCGATTTACAAGAATTATATTCTTATGAATTGGAGCCAAGCACCCCAAGAGAGATACCTATTTTACCAAAGGATAGGCTGTTTGCGGAACTTCTCAGCAATCATGAAAAGGTAAGATTTCGTATAAAACAATGAAAGTATAAAAATAGTTTAAATAAACCATTCATTTTTTTTTTTTTTTCAATAAAATTCATTTTTTTTTTATTGTTATATAACCCCAACATGTTATACAAAATGTCGGAATCATGAAGCCGCAAAGGAACTTAATTTTTGAAAATCTATTGGTGTGTTTTTCTTTTTTTTTTTGAAGTTTGGGAAACACTATACTGGAGCAGTCAGACTCAAAATCTTGTCTACCTGCAAGTACAATAAACGGCCTAATTTTTCAGCTCCAATTACATCAGTACCATAGAGACGGCATCCGATCTGGCCAATGGCTGCACAATGAAGGAAAAAGTGTTTTACAGTGGCTTCATAATCTCTGTCAAAAGTAACAGAAATGCCGCGGATCTGTTACTAACGTTTGTTCAACCTGTATCCTGGAAAACCATTCCATATCTGGTTGGAGGAATGCAGGCACCCCTAACAATGGGTTCAGGCCCTTTGCGCGATCCTTGCCTAGCAACCTCGTTTCTCATAACTATGTGTGTCCCGAACCCAGACACGTTTTAACGAATTTTGACTCTTGACCAAATTATGGGAAGATTTGAATTCCTGAACTAAATTGGAAGTGGTTAGAGGGTTGAATAAGGCCTAGGCCAGCTTGGTTGTCACTGCAGTTGTAAGTACTTCACCCTTTCCTCCTGTTGTCCCCAATATAGGTTATTTCCATTAACGATCGCAAAAGTTTGAAGTTGACCGTGAAGTTACCTAAAGACGTGTAAATTCTATTGCTGTCCTTTTCACGAAGGCCTCATCTCCTAACCTCTCCATCCCGTGGAGGCGGTCTAGGAATAGCTCCTGTGCTGCCAAAAACTCCTTTACAATGCCAGATAACTGACGGCGCCTTAAAAGTTTTCGAATTAATATGTTTTTTCCAAAGATGTTATCTAAGATAGCCCCCAGATATTGTGGCCGCCAGTCACCTTGCAGTAGCCCCGGTTTACCTATTAATATAACATATTAGATTATGGCGAGAGAGAATACTTCCCATTTTTATCTTTAGGATGAAGGCTTTTCCTCTTTCTCATTAGATTCGGAACTCTGCATCTATGGTCTGATATGGACACTCCCGAAAGAACCTCACAGTTTGTCATATTTTTAAGGTATTTCTTGGATAGCGTTAAGTCGATCACTTCCTGTTTTCTTGTTGAAACAAAAGTTAGTTGCAAGGCAATAATACTGATGTTCAGGCAAGATATGGGCATAGAGCACAGCCTTTCATTTGGAAGCAAGAGCTGCTTTATCCAGCTTCCACTACTGATCTTTGCTGTGTTTGCACTCTAGGCCGGTTATATTGTCTTCAATGCCAGCTTTCCCTATTCGCAGCAGTAAAGAGGGGTATCAAACTTCTTTTAGGACTGAAATTCTCGCTTTGTCCGTGTTGCAAGTGTGTTTGTTGTTGGTGGATTCTTCGGCACTGTTCACTGGTACTTCAGCCTTTGCTAGTTGCGGCAACGATTTCATTCGGATTAAACTCGCGGGAATAACCACTAACACTCTTTTCCCTAAAGGTCAGGGACCGTATCATTTATAGCCCGTTCATCCTTATCGGTGTTCAAGCTTTTTTTTATAATTGACGCGTGCGAAAGGGGTTGCGAGTACCCTTAAGTGACCGGATCAAGTCACAGCACGGGCCGAAGGTATAGAGGAAGAGAAGGAGAGGAGGTACCGATGCACATCGGTATTAAATGTTTGTGGATTGTAATGAGGAGGAAAAATCGAGCTGGGAAGAGCATTCCAGATTTGTGTAGTGCGGCTAAAGAACGAGTCTCTGAATTTGAATGTACGTCCGAAAGAGGGCTTGAGGTTGAATTGGTGGGCATTCCTAGCGAGGCGTGTATTGCGGGTGAATTCATGAAGGGGAGGAATGCAACTGGCTAATTCATCTGAGCATTTCTTGTTAAAATAGCGATAAAAGAGTGACAACGACGCGACATTACGTCGGTGTTTTAACGAGTCAATCGACTTCGCAATATTATTGTCACCTATAAGTTTTATCGCTCGCTTTTGAATTCTATCCAGCAGGTGCAGGGAGGTCTTAGAAGCATGCCTTGTATATTGTAGCCCGATCAGAGGGTGTGAAGTACATGCATCGTTTAAGGAAGCCTAGACATTTCGCAGCATTTTTGGCGACCTCAAATATGTGATCGTTCCAACTAATTGTTGGGTTGATACACATACCGAGGATGGAAAGTCTTTCGGTTTCAACAACGCAAGTGCCGTTCATGGATAATGGCTGATTATTCTGTGATCGCTTTAACGACAGTAGACAACACTGGGTTTTGGAAGCATTAAATTCCACTCTATTCTTATTTCCCCAATCGATTATGCTGTCAAGGTCGGAATTTAATGTGCTTAACATACGCTACCATTCCGAGTCTAAGGCCGAAGTGGAGGGACGTGAGCCAAGGAACGAATATGAAAAGCTGAGGGTACTGTCATCAGCGAAGTAATGAATAGGATTAGAAGTAGCAGACAAGAGATCATTTATAAAGATGAGGAAGAGTGTCCGAGATAAAGCAGAGCCCTGGGGAACACCAGCATTAATATGGTGAATATCAGACTTGAATCAATCCAACTTGTATTGAACGATTCGAAAGGTAATTTCTAATCCATTGAAGAAGAGACTTATCGATCCCAAAAGCACGCATTTTCGACAAGAGAGCCTGGTGCCTTTGAAATATCAAGCGCAACAATCTTGCTTTCTCCTACATTGTGCAAAGATTGGTTTCACTTTTCAGTGAGATATGCCATCAAATCACCAGTGGAACGGTTGCTTCGGAAGCCGTACTGCCGGTCATTAAGAAGCTTCCGGGACTCAAGATATTTCATAAGCTGACGGTTTATCAGCGTTTCCATGACCGTGGAGAGAAGGTACGTTAGTTCTATGGGTCGGCAGGAGGTGGGTCACGAAGATTCGCCCTTTTTATTGACGGGCTGGACAAATACAGTTTCTCACTTACTCGGTAAGAGCCCTGAAGATGGAAAAGCTTACGCAACAGGGGGTATACCATCCGGGTCAGCGGATTTGTGTATGTTTAGACCTTTAAGTACTCTTGCTACTGTATACTGTACGTGTGCGAAAGTTGATTTGCCCCATGGAGAAATTTACGCTCTCATGTACAAGCGGGGACAAAGTGCTATCTGGCAGCGTTGAGCTTGCAAAGTGTGCAGCAAGCAGATTAGCTTTGTCCAAAGAGCCGACAGGTGGAATGTCATTGCAAACGAGCGTTGGGATTGAAGACGAGGCTGAATTCCTTATGTTTTTTACAGTCATTTCGGATCCGTTTGAACTTTTTCCGGGCCTTTTCAGAAGGGTTGGCTTTATAATCCCGGAAACTCAACTCTCTCATCCTGATAGTCTCTCTCTTTGAAGCTCAGGTCGTACCACGCGTTTGCCTTAGGCTTGATGCTCTTCAGTCTGTGAGGAATGAAGGACCTCATGCCCAGCGAAATAATGTTTGTGATCGCATAAGTAGCGGCATCCACGTCACTATCGAGGAAGCATAGTGACCAGTTAAAATTCCTAAAGAAGTTGTTAAGTCCGCTCCAGTTGGCTTTCTAGTAGAGCCATACTGGTCTTTTCGGAATTTGTTCTCTTACTGTGTGGGAGGAGTACGAGCTATATCATCGGAAGCAGAACTCTGGCAAGACACCTGTTTACAAGCATGGAGATTATTCGTTTCAGGGTGCGCCCTTTTTTCAACTTATGAACGTCCGCCTACGTCCTCATTAGCGCCATCATGAGCAGATGTCGGGAGTCAGGTGTGCGTGGTCCGGAAAGGGCGAATTTTCGCTGTCGCCAGTTCGACCTGAAGTAGTAATATGCTGTTGTTACCTTTATACTTGACTTTGTTTAATACGTTTAAAGACGAGACGTGTCTGGATTTTGATTCGACATCGCAAATTCGATCTTTGTTCAGTAGGGGCTGTTTAATTTACTCCTGTATTAAAAACTTAATATATATAATATAACAGTTTCAATTTCAAGTGCAAACTTTCAGATCTTACGCTTGCTCCCTATAATCCTTCAATTTGAGGCGCAAATAGCAGTACAAAGTATCATTCGATTCAATCGAGAAGCGCCTTGAAAATCGGTACCATTATCGGAGTTTTCATTTCGAAACGAGGCTACGAAGAGCAGTTAAATATGCGTCGGTGCTTACATCATACACTAATTCCAAAATAATGTCTTCAGTTGACATGCATACAAATAGTAGGTCTGTTCCAATTCACTTGTGTACAGAAATTCATAGTTGAGTAGTTTGGGTAAAAATCTCTCTTGCAGAGAGTAACCTTACCAAAACTTGTGAAACGACTTTTTGTGGAAATTCGTAAAGAGCTATGTATGAAATGTCAGAGATTTTTTTTGTTTTGACTTTGACAACTATCTGCTGCCCACAGATTTTTCTTTGGTAGCAATTCGTATGGAAGGGAAATATTTTCCCCCCACACGCGTTACTCTGCAAGTGAATGCAATTTTTTTGAACATTTCCCAAAAACGTATTAGAAGTTCTACGAGGGATGACGAGTTCATCCATCTATTCGTTAAAAATAATATACTAATATACTATACATCTTCAACTAGTACATCTTCAAAAATTGATCAACCGAAGTATACGAATTTTTTCAAGCCATTACAAAGTGGTATTTTAGCTTTACCTATACAATTTACGTTGTGTACATCGAACGCGGCACAATTAAGATTAGTAAACTACAATCTAAACACAAATCCATTTTTAAAACTGTAGTATGGGAATTCGAAAAACACCATGTATTCAGGGAACCATAAATCAAACATCTTAAAATGTGCAAACTGTAGTGGATCGCACAAGTCGACTGACGCAGCGTGTTCTAGCCGGGTGCAATTTGTTATAATTCAGCAGGAGATCTCTAAGGGAAACATTTCCACTTCTTCACAACTATACCAAAGACTTTCTTCCATTAAATTGAATTATTCATGAGAATATTTTTATTGAAAACAAAAAACTAGATAGTAACTCAAAAAACAGGTTTTAAGCAGCATAAATGAAGGCTGCATTTTGAGCAAACAAACTGTGTTTGTGATTTTTGTAAAATTTGCACCACCTTTTGCCACAATCTTTGCCTAACCAGATAGAAAGGTGACCAATACTGTCATTGTCGTCAAGTGGATGTTTAGCTCTTCCTCAAGCTTTTGAACAACCTGGTTATAATTTTTTTTGTTGAGTTGCGGAACACGATGTTCTGTACTGACAATTTGGTTCTGGTGCCGGGCGAAGAATCCCACGTTTTGTTATACATTTTAGAAAACAAGCTAGAATTTCTTCTCGAAATTTAGGTCACTCAAGCAATTCTTTGTCTTCAGCTGGAACATTGGATGAATCGTTGCATTTTTGCGTCGATATACAATGTAAAAGCTACTTCATTTACTTATTTCAACCGCCGTTGCCGCCATATGATTTTTGAGAAATCGTTTGCATATGCATACGCAATAATATCAATGTTTTTAATGCACTCTGAAATAAATTGGTCATCTTCTTTAATGTTATTTTCTCTTTCCATTGACCATTGCAGATTAATTCATTTCTAGAAAAGTTTGGAGAAATTATTAAGAATGCCGCAGAGTTTTCAGTTCTTAAAAGCAATTTTTCTAGGGCCCAGACACACTCCTTGCCAGACCATATTTTGAGATTAAGTGGAATGCGTAACGGCGTTAGAAGATAGATTCGATATAGGCTAAAATATTTAAAGGAAGATCTAAAGATATGTTATCTTTATTATATTTTGATTTGTACGGTTCTACTACAAGTGCCCTTATCTGATGTGCTGACTTTCGTACGCGTAGAATAAGATCAACTGTTTGATTGACAGGATTAAAAAGCATTACACCTATCTGGAAAAATATCTAGTAGTCCGTCTAAGGTGCAATTGTCATCTGAACTTCACGAGCCCAATTCTGCTTTGTTTCCAAGTTTAATTTATAGAGCAACAAAAGTATCAACCAAGGATAATTTTTGCTATCAGAGAGATTAACCAATCTTTATAATTTTTCCTGAACGGTAACTGAACATTGGGTGATGAGTTATCAGATTTCATATTAAGTTTCTACATAAACGCACGCTGTAATATGGGGAGTTTTTTCACATTCCGTTACCACATTGTTATTCACATTGTTATTTGCCGCTCCACGCTCACGAATTGCTTCCTTCAAACTTGATTACGCACTGTAATATGTCTGTTTGTAGTCCTCAAATTCAAATTTTCGAACTTAACATACTCAACATCGTTCGTGGTTATTTTCAATAGATCATTTAATTTAGAAAGTTTACTTTCTAACATCTCGAGTGATGTATATATATAGATTGTTTCAATAAATGACCTGCAACCTCCATTTGATATTACCACAAACACGAATTAGACTACTTGTCATTGCAATAACTAAAAACAAACAGTGAAATAAATTTATTATTTGTCTTATTAATAATCAATCATAATCCGGGTTCGGAAGGGCCAACATTTTTACTTTGTAAACTTACGATGCAACTTAATTATGCACTGAAAGAAAAATACATGAAGATAGTTTAATAACAAACTTGTAATATTAATTTGTATAACGGATAAATCTACAGGACGATATGATAGCCAGTACTTATTAGCCCGTTATTTTTCGGTGCGGCTATCGATCCAAAAAAAAATTTACCAACAACATCAATATAAAAAAAATTGTACGAAAGATCGATACAATCATTGAGTCTTTCTATGAAATATTTAAACGGCCGACCCGATGAGGCATTAAATCGTTTTGCATCAGTTGAAAGCAATGCCTGGATAACATGGCGGTTGGTTGGTTGCATAAGTAGGTTAAGACACACTTTTGCTTTGATAGCAGAATTACTGGGTGAATTACACATCATATACACATACTAATACAAACCAACACACAACGTCCTCTGTAAATTTTGAAATTATCTGGTTTGTACATGTTAATTTTATAGCACTTTTTTCTTGTAATGCAATGAAGTTAATTTTTGTAATTCATTGAAGTCAAAGGGGTCCCGTTTCTTGTGGACATGGAAAACGAGACAGAGATTCTACTCATCCGGGATGCTTTCCTTGGACCATGTCTTACAGATAAGCTGGTGCATGCGACCAACCAGATCATCCCCAGCTGTTTTAAATAGTTCTGACTTCAGTTTCGGTATAACTTGACTTGAGTTCGTCTGAGTCGCGGTTACGGAATTGTTGTCTATCATCGTCCAAATTGAGCAGAACATTCTGGCTTACAACGTGATTTGGGTCGTTATCGCCGTTTAGGAGTCTGCAGAAATAATCCTTTTAGATTCTCAGCACAGTCTTCGACCCTTCAATTAATTGTCTGTTGTGGTCCTTACAGGCTTCGGTGTTTTACCTTTCAATAAAACCTTACATGCTTAAGTGTTTTACCTTTCAATAAAACATTCGAGCTTCATTCCTGCCCTTATACTCTTCCATCCCCTCGACTGCTTGCGTCTCATGCTATTCCTTTTTCCTTCTGCCGGTTCTCTTCCCTTCTACTCTGTCCGCAGAGCTCACGAACAGCTCTCGTTGCGATCGAGCTTTCCGACGTAAATCCGTATTGGCCTATCTCGACTCCGTTGCTCTCTTAATATCCGGGTTATTATCTTGGCTACAACAAAGAAATAATTTCAGTCGATGTTGGCATCTCGAAAGGTTCGGACATCGAGTATATTGGAGGAGTGTCTGATTGATCAGGAGTTCGCCTGATCTTTTTATGCATGTTTAGGTGTGGGTACTGTGTTAGCTGTGCTAGCAATAGTTTCGTTGTGTAGGATATGTTTCCCGATGACTCCCTTTCCCAGGTGAGTGTTAAAATCTCTTAGAATGATGTAATAGCTGGGACATCGATCCTAGGTGATCAAAGAAGTCATCCAATCCGCATTAAGGCTGATATTACCGAATGAAGGCTTGATGCGCAGTGTCAAGTGCCGTTCTCTTACGGGGTGGAAGCATTCGATTTTTTATTTCAGTCTACCTCGAACAACAAAACCACATCCGCAAACCGTCTTTTCGTTTGTTTTTGTCAGGCCCATCCAATCGCACTTTCTGGATGGCAGTGATATCTGCATTGTAGCAGTCCAGAGCCTCGGCAAGTTCTTCGGCTGCACGTGGTTTGTTAGGGAACCTCACATTTCACGTGCAAAAGTGGAAATCACTGTTCATAAAACGTTTGCCGGGGTTGTAAACAGTTGATCCATTCATATCCAAGCCATTTCGGCGTTTCTGAACACTTTAATGCAGCAAAAAGTTTACCTCAAACACAACCCGCAGGCTGGCCAGGCCCATTATTTAACTCTCAGGCTGAAGGGTTCGCTGCATATATTACTTCACCACTCCCCGGGTGTTGTGATGGTTGTCCAGGGGGCGCTACTAAGAGGATCTATGTATATCAACTTGATCTGCGCACTAGTAAGCATACTGTCGACAGCTCGCTTTGGTGAGCGCGATCAACGACATTGCCTCGTGTGCACCAGCCCATGCCCCTCAATAATAAGCTAGACTATTTGCCACTAAATGGGCAAGATGCAATGTATGTTCCATCTCGGTAGGAAATTAGCATTTGCAGAGTACAGTCGAGTGAGACAGCAAAAGTGTAATTTTTTCCTTTTTTGTTTACATTCGAAGTGTAAAATAATTAGCACCCACGTGGGTTTTTTTTGTTCTTTACATCTGATTAACCTATACCTATACGTGACTATAAAATCAAAAAGAAAATGCACCGACCTTGATTTTTCAATACTACAATCGCGAACAAGTAATGACGACAACATTCCTCGATACATTATTATATCTAGCTTAGAAAAGAAAGATGAATGCCTTCGCTCATTGACTTCCTACAATCATTTTCAAATAAACCGCGGCCTGGAATATATCTAAAAGGATGAAGATCCATGAGAAGTAAGTAAAATCCATGTGATCAGGCGATCATTTAGTCAAAGTCTCTAATTTAACAACCGCCGAAAAATTTTCCCATTTTCCCAATTCTTCCATTTGTTCTTATCCGCCGACCAAATAATGTTAAGATTGGGTTGGTAAATTGTAAGGTAGAAGAAAACATCCCCCATCCAATGACATGTAAATACTGTCAGAAACTAGATCAGACAAAAAATTACTGCACCAATATCGCTGTCTGTAAAGAATGTTGCCTCTCTCCGCCTCATGACGTATGTACACGAATTTACTGCATTAACTGCAAAGAAAAAAGTCACACGTCCTACGACTATACTTGTCCCAACTTCCTCCGATATAAATCGGTTAACAAAATTAAGGCCGGCCGACGATGTACAGTACGCGAGCCGTGGTAAAGGATAACCCTTCCTTACACCTCTTACCACCCCTCACCAAACGTGGACCTAACTCCACTATGGCAGAAATAATAAAAAATCGTGGCCTAGCAAAAAATGTAAATAAAGAATCCTCACAAAGTCAATCACAACCCACTGCTCAGGCAACAAACCAACAAAATCCTTAATCTCACAACACAAATTGCACTCTCTCAGCAACAACAAACCGATATACAAACCAAAAGAACATACACACACTTCTTCTTCTGCTTGTGGCGCTACAGTCCGGTATGGACCTGGGCCTCAACCAACATGCCTCTCCAGCCAGCACGATCTTTCGCCAGCTGTCTCCAGTTGCGCACTCCAAGTTGGTTGAGGTCCTTCTCCACTTGTGTGCGCCACTTAAGTCTAGGTCGTCCTCTGTTGCGTTGTCCCAATGGCTCGGATACAAAGACTTTTCGGGCCGGAGCAGTGGTGTCAATACGCTCTACATGGCCTAGCCATCCTAAGCGTTGTATCCGTAGACGCTTGACCAGGCGCATGTCGCTGTACAGCCTATAGAGTTCGTCATTAAATCTTCTCCTCCAGATGCCATCAACGCAAACAGGACCAAAAATCGCATGCAAAACTTTTCTCTCGAAAAGACTCATCCGCCTTTGCTACCGTCCAAGATTCTGCGCCATATAATAGGACGGGGATGATCAAGCTGTTATATAAAGCGAGCTTTGTCCTTCGAGAGAGGGCTTTATTATTCAATTGCCTCTTGAGCCCAAAGAAACAGCGATTGGCAAGAGTGATTCTGCGTTTGATTTCGGTACTGATGTTGTTGTCCCTCTTTACCGCGGAGCCGAGGTAGATGAAGTCCTTAACTACCTCGAAGTTTCTGCTGCCTAGTGTGACGCTCCGTCCGAGACGTCGATGTTGTGTGTCCTTCCTTGATGACAGCATGTACTTAGTTTTGCCCTCATTTACCGCAAGACCCATTTTAGCCGCTTCCGCTTCAATGCCAGCAAACGCCTCATTGACGGCTCGCTGTGTTCGTCCAATCACGTCAATGTCATCAGCGTAAACTAGCAATTGAACTGACTTCTGGAAGATCGTGCCTCTGGTGTTGACTTGTGAGTTACGCACGATCTTCTCGAGGATGATGTTAAAGGAGTCATATGACAGTGCGTCGCCTTGTCTAAAACCTTTTTTGACATTGAAGGTCTCGGTGATTTCGGTACCGACCTTGACGGAGCAGCGAAAGTTCTCCATCGTCATCCTACACAGTCTGACGAGTTTGGTAGAAATACCAAAACTAGACATGGCACTGTATAGCTCGTCTCTATGCACACTGTCATATGCAGCCTTGAAATCGACGAATAGGTGGTGAGTGTCAATTTGCATTTCTTGGGTCTTTTCCAGGATCTGCCGTAATGTGAAGATCTGGTCTATTGTGGACTTCTCTGGCCTGAAACCACACTGATAGGAACCTATCAGGTCATGGACAAATGGTTTCAGACGCTCACACAATACGGCAGAGAGGATCATGTATGCGATGTTCAGGGGACTAATCCCTCTGTAGTTGGCGCAGTCAAAGGGGTCTCCTTTCTTGTGAACCGGGCAAACGACGCTGAGTTTCCACTCATCGGGCATGCTTTCCTCCGACCATATCTTACAGATGAGCTGGTGCGTGCGCCCAACCAGGTCATCTCCAGCTGCTTTTAATAGTTCTGCGGACAGTCCGTCCGCTCCAGCAGCTTTGTTGGACTTCAGCTTGGATATTGCTATCTTCACCTCGTCTAGGAGTCTGCAGAAATGATCCTTCCAGATTCTCAGCACAGACTGCGACTCTACACTGATATGTAAACATGACCCAGACATTGTAGTGCTACAGGTAACATATATCGTCAAAAAATATACATTTTTATTAAATATACATTTTATTAAATATACAATTTTTTTTTAAAAAATAAAGAACTGCAACGTATTTAATCACTACAAAAACTTTCAATATGCCAAATCACATGGCAATTATACGGTCATCTTAATTAATGCCAACAATACAAAGAATATGGACTGGAGCTTATTTGAAAATTTATAATACTCTTTACTTGCCACATCACCAATTTCCTCTAACATCAATAGAGCAGAAGCCTCAAGGATGAAAAAGAGCATATATATATATATATATATATATATATCGTCAAATATATATATATATATATATATATATATAAATATATATATATATATATATATATATATATATCGTCAAATATATATATATATATATATATATATATATATATATATATATATATATATATATATGTATATATATATTTATCCTTGAGAGAGAAGGTTGGTTGAGGTTGAGATC
This sequence comes from Eristalinus aeneus, assembly GCA_955652365.1. NCBI lineage: Eukaryota > Metazoa > Arthropoda > Insecta > Diptera > Syrphidae > Eristalinus > Eristalinus aeneus. Next base: position 10,437,078 of record OY019132.1, on the reverse strand, counting down.
ACTCAGAACCAGTGGATATACCCCAATCTTTCCATCTATGTTTAATAATGATATTTTGGAAAATGATCCCCAGACCATAGCGCACAACTTCGCAAATAAATAGAAAAATTACAGCTCTGATTGCTCTTACCCGACTGTAGTGATTCAGAAAAAAGAAAACTTTGACATTATCAACCTTACACCAAACAATGACTATCCGAGCTGGTTGACAGACGAAATATCAATGCCAGAACTCGAAATGACCCTCCAAAACAGAAAGGAAACTTCACCATGCAGAGATAAAATTACCTACAAAATGGCAGGAGCTTATAGCCTAAAACAGAGAATCTGCTCGTTATATAATGAAATGCTTAGAAGGGGACAGATCCCTCACTGTTCCCATAAAAGGCCAAAGTTGTCATCACTATGATTTATACCGGTCCATTTCACTTCTTCCTGTTCTCTTTAAGATTTTTTAAAAAAGCATTGCAAGACGAATAGGTTGGGCAATCGAAAACAAAACAAATCCGGAGCAACATGCTTTTAGACATAATAGAGGAGTCCATACATATGTCCACCTTCTGGAAAATAAAACAGTTGAAAACCTAGCATTATCCAGATACTACTTTCGATAGATTTGGAAAAAGTTTTCGGCAAAACCTCTTATCCAACAACTGCATCAATGGAGTATTCCTAAAGAACTCTTAAAGGTAAGGGTCAATGTGGACGGCTACAGCTGGCACATTGTACATGCAGAAAATGGTATACCACAAGGTTCCCCGGTTACTGAGCACTCCAAACGCTCTCTACAGCATGCGATTCTCACTTATTTCTGAGGCGCTGTGAGCATTTATAGCACCCATCTTGCATTGACCTTTGAAAGGTTAAGATGGCCATGACCAAGAATGGTGTGAATGGTACCGGTTGAAAGCTTGGTGATTTCTGCCATCATTTGCACCTTTATTCGGGCATCCTCAAATACAAGTTTTTCGACTTATTTGATGCTTTCTCCCGTACAAGCAGTAGCCGGGGCGCCGGAGAGGGGGTCGTCTTCAATGCTCTCTCTGCTTCTCTTGAACTCACTTGACCACTTTTGCACAGTTGATAATGAAGGTGCGGAACCTTGGAAAACAACCACCATCTCTCAATGAACAGTTTTTTGACTTTTTCCTTGCTTAAAGAGAAATTTAATTACAGCGCGATGCTCAATTTTCAGCACCATCGTCTCAGTTGCCATTATGATTCTGTTTAACTAGAGATAAAACGCGAATTCATTATCACATTCATGTGAATTGAAATTATATGAATGCACTAAAATAATAGTATTACTTGATAAATAAGTCACTTTATATATATACCCACAGCTTCATCCCGATACCGAAAATATATTGATTGCCCCTCGTATTATCAGATAAACTCCATCCACTTCACGAATTAATGCTCTGCACCCAACCGGTCATTAGAAGGCAAAATAAATTAACATTAGCGATGAAACGTAAGCAACAATTGTGGCGTATTGCTATCAGAGAGACATACGTCAAGACCAGGAAGCAAACCACCATGGAAAAGGCACCTACTTCCTATAGATACAAGCATCGTCAACTTCAGGAAGAATGGTACTACAAATGAAAATTACACGCAGAACTTATAGAATCTATCAACCCAGAACTGATTCATTACACTAATGAGTCGTGCACAGAAACGCTCTGCTCATACGAAGTAATTAAATTCCAAAGTACTGGTCAAACAGTAACCTACAGGCTGCACCTGTGCATTGCTAAACTGGCAGGGATTGAAAGCCCTAAACATCAGAATTAGTCCGGCAAAACACTAATTTACTTCGACCAAATTGGAATTCTGAAAGGCCTAAAAAGCGCAACCAAGAAATGGCCCTTATTAGAGTCGGCCAGAAACAAGATTGGTAGGCATATAATTCTGTCGCGTGTCCCAGAACATACCGGAATCGAGTTGATTTAGCAGCAAGAAAAGCCTCAAAATTTTCGCTCATATTAGAAATACCCAATGTCTACCAACTTGCTCGAAATCTTTGTGCAAATACCCAGAATGAGGAAATCAATGAATCATGGAACTGTACATGTTTCCTCATACCTAGAACAACCTAGACGAGTTCTCTACAACAGCAAATTTACTAGAGAAGAATGCGGCAAACTTTTTCGGATTTGAGTCGGTAAACCACTATTCTGCTGCAAACATTTATTCATTGGTCAACCTCCTGAACTCTGTCAGTACTGTGGTATTGACCTCCCCGTATGGCACAATTTCGTCGAATGCCCAAGATCCAAGCAAGTTGGTAGCGAAATGGACGTTACAAAAAATCTGGCCGAACTTTTGAACCCAGTAAATAAAGAAGCAATTAGTAACATCAAAACTGCTACGTCACATCACTCGAAATACTCGGAAATTACCAAAAAACTGGCCGAACTCTTGAACCCATCAAATAAAGAAGCAATTAGTAACATCAAAACTGCTACATCACATCACTCGAAATAACCGGAAACATGAATTCATGTATTGTTTCATTGCTCTAATGCAACTGTATATATGTAAAAATATGTTAATTCATGTACTTTTTCATTAATAATAATAATTGTTGGCGCTACAGTCCAGAGGGGGACTAGGGCCTAGCTTGCTCATCAACTACTCGTGTTGTGCGCGCTACTGTTCTCACACGAGTAGAAGGGACCTACAGTTTTTTGCCGACTCCGAACGGCGAAATTTGAGAAGCTTTCTTAGACAGTTATTACTCTTTGTTGTCAGCAGCTCGAAAGAGGTGGTGCCGTGAAATATTCGAAAAATTGGTGTTGAGCTGGGAATCGAACCTAGACCCTTCGGCGTGTGAGCGTCGCACTCTACCCAATGTATTTGAATTGTTAAGATTGAAATATTATGGATTTTATTGCCCAAATGCGCCTTACCTTTTAGAGTTTATAAATTCACTTTATAGACATCTACTTGTAAATAAATAAAAATGTTCCATCAATCACACAGTCAGAAATGCTGGAAGCCCTTAAAGCATAAAAATTAACTTTTTGACATGTTGAGAATATTGGCATCATTTGTTATGTAAAGGTCGCACGTAAACACTACGAAAATAAATAGAAGCCCAACCGTCTACTCTTATTGAAGGCTTGTTGTCAGAAACTTAAGATGTTAAGAGAAACCACCAAAGTAAGCTCATCGCAAAATGCATCGCCAACTGTACCCATTACATTAAAATTTCCAAAAAAGTATACATATTTCAACGAAATCAAAATTAAAAATCTCAATTTATTGCGCAATATGTTACATCAAAGCCATAAACACCTTTCAACAAAAACTAACAAATACGAAATAGACACCTCACCCTATACATATCCGTCTATTAGTTTTAATGCAACATGGAGTAGGAAGCCTTAGGAACATACTCCGGCTAAAATGTACAGAAAGCAATTTGTCCTGTTCAATCAATCACATCTTTAAAAGGAACAGCCGCTACAATGTAGTTGCTATCAAAGTCAAAATATGGACTGTATGTGCAACTATCCAGTAAAAATAAGACGCTAACAGCACTTCAAAAACTATTGAATGCAACTCTTAACCTTATTCTTCTTCAGTCCGGGGTGGACCTGGGCCTCAACCAACATGCCTCTCCAGCTAGCACGATCTCTTGCCAGCTGTCTCCAAGTTGGATGGGGTCCTTTTTCACTTGTGTGCTCCATCTCAGTCTAGGACGTCCTCTGTTGCGTTGTCCCTGTGGTTCGGATTCGAAAACTCTTCGGGCCGGAGCAGTGCTGTCCATGCGTTTTACATGGCCTAGCCACCTTAAGCGTTGTATCCGTAGACACTTGACTAGGCTCATGCCGCCGTACAGCCCACACAGTTCGTGGTTGAATCTTCTCCTCCAGATGCCATCAACGCAAACAGGACCAAAAATCGCACGCAGAACTTTTCTCTCGAAGAGACCAATGGCTTCCTCATGCGCTTTTAGTAGCGTCCAGATTTCTGCGCCATAAAGCAGGACTGGGATGATCAAGGTGTTGTACAAAGTCACTTTGATCGTTCGGGGGACGGCTTTATTACTCAATTGCCTCATAAGCCCAAAGAAACAGCGATTGGCAAGAGTGATTCTGCGCTTGATTTCGGTACTGATGTTGTTGTCCCTATTCACCGCGGAGCCGAGATAGACGAAGTCCTTCACTACCTCGAAGTGTCTGCTGCCCATAGTGACGCTCTGTCCGAGACGTTGATGATCTGCGTCCTTCTTCTATGACAGCATATACTTCGTTTTGCCCTCGTTTACCACCAGTCGCATTTTAGCCGCTTCCGCTTCAATGCCAGCAAACGCCTCAGTGACGGCTCGCTGAGTTCGGCCGATCACGTCAATGTCATCCGCATAAGCTAGCAATTGAACGGACTTGTGGAAGATCGTGCCTCTGATGTTGAAGTGTGAGTTCCGCACGATCCCCTCAAAGATGATGTTAAAGAAGTCGCATGACAGCGTGTCGCCTTGTCTAAATCCTTTTTTGACATCGAAAGGTCTCGGTGAGTTCGCTACCGACCTGATAAGGACCTATCAGGTTGTTGACGAACGGTTTCAGGCGCTCACACAGTACGGCAGAGAGAATCTTATATGCGATGTTAAGGGGACTGATCCCTCGGTAGTTGGCGCAGTCGAAGGGGTCTCCTTTCTTGTGGATCGGACAAAACGATGCTGAGATTCCACTCGTCGGGCATGCTTTCCTCCGACCATATCTCACAGATGAGCTGGTGCATGCACCCAATCAGCTCATCCCCAGCCGCTTTGAGCAGCTCTGCGAATAGTCCGTCCGCGCCAGCAGCTTTGTTCGATTTCAGTCTCGATATTGCTATCTTGACCTCGTCAAAGTCGGGGGACGGAATTTTTGTCCATCGTCGTCCTAATTGAGTGGGACATTCTGCCTAACAGCGGATTTACGTCGTCATCGCCGTTTAGGAGTCTGCAGAAATGATCTTTCCAGATTCTCAGCACCGACTGCGACTCTACCACTAGTTGTCCATTTTGGTCCCGGCAGGCTTCTGTCCGAGGCTAATAACCACCGGATAACTGTTTTATCTTGTGGTAAAAATTTCGGATGTCATTCCTGCCATAGCAGCTCTCCATTTCCTCTACCGCGCGCTTCTCGTGCTCTTTCTTTTTTCTTCTGAGAAGCCGGTTCTCTTCCCTTCTCTGTTTGTAGAGCTCACAAACAGCTCTCGTCGTTCGATGCAGCGTTGCCTTGTATGCTTCTTGCTTGGCTGCATGCGCCTGCCTACACTCGTCGTCAAACCATGGGTTCCTCTTAGGTGGTGGCGTAAAACCCAGCACATCATTGGCGGCCTCTTTGATGGCTTCTTGACAACGTTTCTACTTGTCTTCTATTGTTTGTGCAGGCAGCGTCGAACTTTGAGATAGTTTCAGGCAGAATCGATCGGCAAAGGCTCTAGCTGCGATTGTAGCTTTCCGACATCAAACCGTCTTGGCCTGTCTCGACACCGTTGCTCTCTCGATATCCGGGTTCTTACCTTGGCTACAACAAGGTAATGATCCGAGTCGATGTTTGCACCTCGGAAGGTTCGGACATCGAGAATACTGAAGGAGTGTCTGACGTCGATCGCAACATGATCAATCTGGTTGACGGTTGATTGATCAGGTGATCGCCAGGTACCTTTATGAATGTTGAGGTGTGGGAACCGCGTGCTGGCCACAGAGAGATTTCGCCCCGAGGCGAAGTCAACTAGCCTGAGTCCGTTTCCGGAGGTGTTGGCGTGCAGGCTGTGTCTTCTGATGACTTTAGCAAAGACTTCTTCTCTTCCCAGCTGAGCGTTGAAATCTCCTAGAACGATCTTGGTGTCATAGCTGGGGCATCGATCGTATGTCCTTTCTAGGAGGTGATAGAAGTCCTCTTTACTGCTGTCATCTCGTTTCCTCTGTCGGGGCGTGGGCGCATATGAGGCTTATATTCCCGAATTTAGTCTTGATGCGGATTGTTATGATACGTTCCCTTATGTATTGGAAGCTTAAGACTTTTTGCCTAAGTCTGCCTCGAACAACAAAACCGCATCCAAATAAGCGTTTCCCTCTCTCCCTGTAGCAGTCGCCGTGGTATATGTGGCAGTTTCTCACTCTTCTCTTGCCCGGCCCATCCCACCGCATATCCTGAATCGCGGTAATGTCTGCTTTATAGCAGTCCAGGGCCTCCGCAAGTTCATCGGCTGCACGTGGTCTGTTTAGGGACCTCACATTCCACGTGCATATCCGTAGAGCATTATCCTTTTTTCGTTTGCGTGGGTCGTCAACAGTGTATCCATCCATATCCGAGGCATTCGGTTGGTACGTAACTAGTGTTTTTTATGTGGCCGGGCAGTTACCCCGACGCACACCCCCAACCTGGAGAACCAGGCTCTTTTTTATATTTCTTGGGCGGAGTTCGCACTTATAGCTTTAGCAGGTTGAGTTCGGGTGAACAACAACCAGTACCCGGTGGCTACCAACGTGGAGGTAGAATAAGCACAATTGGTGTGTGGAAGACAGTTACAGTAGCTGGGAATCGCCAGGTTGATACCAATCAGTGCCTACCCTGTTCCCACATCACCCAGCAACTCTTAACCATAACATTTTTTTACCCCCAATTTTGAAATATGTATGTAATATAAATGCAATATGGGCTAACACACACCACTATTATATATTTTGGAAAATGCAAATAAAGATGTATATAAATTTGCATTTTTCTTTGCAAAGTAAAATAAAAAAAATATGAACTCCTAATCTTACCAAATAATGTCGCATGAACATGGCTCTGGAATTGTTGAACGAACGTCAACGGCTATCCAGTTTTGTTTAAGAGGGTGACGAGTCATGGGTATACGAGGGTTGCATTTTATATTTCGGGATTAGAGAACAAAAACAAATATTAATCCTCGAAAATAGCTTTATTGTTTTTATAAATATTCCCCATTAAGTTGCATGCAAAAGAGTAGTGTTTGAATCAATTGTCGAAGCACTTTTGCCACTCTGATTGAGGTATCTTCAAAACATGCATTCTGAACGGACCAACCGCTTCTTCAGGTGTCAAAAAACGTTGACGTTGATTTTATTTTTACGTACGGAAATAAAAAGAAGTCATTCTGTGCCAAGTCAGGACTATACGGCGGATGACTCTTCAAATCGATGTTTGAGTGTTCAAAAATGCAGTTGTTTGAGCCGATGGTGGGCATTGTCGTGGTGAAGAGTGATCCGTCTTCGGCGGTTGGTTTTCCTGATTTCTTGGAAGACAACTCAGAATTAACTGTTCTGCGTTGTTCTAGTGGTACGGTTGCGAAATGTCCAGTTTTTCGGAAAAAACAGTTGACCATTTGCTTGGAAGTGCTTCGAGCGCGAGCAATTTTCGTTGGATTTGGCTCAATTTGAAACACCCATACAGTCGACTGCTGTTTACTTTTGGGCTCATACGCGTAAATCCACGATTTATCACCTGTCATGATGTCATAGATGTGTTTCGAAGCATCGCGATCGTATTTTTGGAGCATTTCTTTCGACCAATCGACACGAGCCTTTTTTTGAGCGATTGACAAATTGTGTGAGATCCAACGCGAACAAAGTTTTTTGACGGTCAAAAGTTCATGCAATATGGAATGTATGCTGGTCCCACTAATGCCTAAGGTTGTCTCAATCTCACGATAGGTCACATGACGATCAGTGGTTCCCGGAACAACAACTGATTTTGGACGACCTTCACGAAATTCGTCTTGGAGTGAACTAGGACCTCGGTTGAATTCACCATACCATCGACAAACACAGGTCCTTGATGGAGCTTCATCGCCAAAAATTGAATTGAGTTCATCGATGCACTGTTGTTGAGTTAATCCACGTCGAAAGTTGTAAAAAATTATAGCACGAAAATTTTCACGATTTAATTCCATTTTTTGGGCGAGATGAATCTTTCAAGTTACTGTAAACAACACAAATAGCGCTCGTATGTCAAAAAGTTATGAGTACGTAAAACCTCAACAATGTCAAACTTTACGATCGAGCTGGCAGTTGCCAGATTGCAACACTAGAGTTGCCCAATCCCGAAATATAAAAGGCAACTTCCGTATATACATCGAAACGATAGTCCAATCGTCCCAATGGAAGAGTCCAGGAGAGAGAGGACCCAAAAAGCACGCCAAGTTCGATCAAGCGTAAAGTTTTTGCTGAATAGTTTTTTTCTATTACCTTGGCGTTATACATCAGGAGTTCTTACCACTTGGTCGTACGACCAATAAGTAGAATTATCTTGATGTTATGCGCATCTTGTTAGAAGCAATACGAAGAAAACGTCCGGAATAGTGTAAAAATAATTCATGACTTGCATCACGATTTGCACACTCTTCATTGCTTGTTCGTCATTTTTTGCCTAAAAACAAAAGCCATAATAATGTCTTAGCCACCTTTTTCACCAAATCTAAAATATGTTGCGTCAGGTGTTTCACAGGGATCAGTTCTAGGTCCAATTTTGATTCTGATTTATGTTAACACCTTTGCTTGCTTTGCCATTTAAGAATGAACAGGGATAAAATAAAAAGGGATTAGTTCTAGGTCCAATTTTGATTCTGATTTATGTAAACTCCTATTTTGCTTTGCTATTTAAGAATAAACTTACTGCTTTTCTTTGTCAAGTAAATGTATTTACTGTGCTTTCTTATATAAACCATAACCTTGACTTACTAAGACACTGATTCGCTGTTCGTAAGCTCATTATTAGTGACAAGACAAAATTAATAATTGTTAACAGTAATTTTTCGAATATTGACGATTTGCGACTAATGTATCACTCCCATGAATGCAAACGATTTCAGTTATCTGATATTGATTGTATTAATACTTCTTTTGACGGTTAAACACAATTGCTTTAAATACCTCGCAAGCAAAATTACCTTGTCGTGTCTTCTGGCCCATTCTGGTCGTTTCTCGATCAATGCATGGTTCAAATTGATCATTTGTTGTCGGTAGCGATCAGTAGTAACGATTTCACCAGGTTTTAGGAGCTTGTGGTACAGCACACCTTTCCGGTCCCACCAAACACACAGCATTGTCTTCTTGCCGAATCGATCTGATTTTGCAGTCGATGTTGAGGGTTGTCCCAGATTAACCCACGATTTTTTCCGTTTAGGATTCTTAAAATAAATCCATTTTTCAATCCGATGCAAAGCCGATTTTCTTTCGTGTCTTTGAAGCAACATTTCACAAATGTTTTTTCGGTTTTTCATCTGTCTTTCATTCAATTCATGTGGCACCCATTTTTCACACTTTTGGATCTTTCCCATAGCTTTTGTGTTGTGCAACATCTAACATTGCTGCCATTTGCTTTTGACTCAAAGTGTCATCTCCATCCAATATCGTTTGCAATTCGGCGTCTTCAAACTTTTTTGGTGGTCTTCCACGTTCTTCATTTCTCACATCAAAATCATTACTTCTGAACCGTTGAAACCATCTTTTGCATGTTGCTTCTGATAGAGCATGATCACCATATGCCTCGACAAGCATTCGATGCGACTCTGTAGCACTTTTCTTCAAATGAAAACAACAAATTAATGCTTTCCGCAAATCATCACTTTCTGGTACAAAATTCGACATTTTTAACACGATGAAAAAATATAATGTTGTCTGTTCAATGACTTGACAAACAAAAAAAAAAAAAAAAAATAAGGGCTCGTTCACAACAAATGTTCCCTATCGAGACATTTGTATCTTGACGACCACTTCATACCGGTATACCTGGTAAAGTAGTGAGAACATTGTATAGAGGAGGGACAATACAATCCAAGATGATACATTTTTAATATATAAAGACTTATTCAACTTAAAACTAGAATATGGAATCACTTGCATATGGAATCACTTGCATATGGAATCTTTACTCATTAAACAAAAGTATGCAATTAGAATTTTTTGCAAGACCCAACGTAGAACTAGTAGCCTTAATCTTCAAAGATCCAAAAACTTTTCCGTTATACACTTTTATCGCTATAAAGTACTTAAAATATGAATTATTTTATATTTTATTAATTAAAAAAAATGTAGCCCCCCGAAAAAGAATTGCACTCAGAATGTTGTTGTGAAAAAGGATGAAATTTATAATTGTAAAAAAAGTAATCTTAATATAATTCTTATTACAGATGATTTTTAAATATCATGAGCACGATTCCCTCTTGGAGAATGAAGACAGTGAAAATCTCACTGAAGAAGAACGTAAAGCTGCATGGGATGAGTATGAAGCAGAAAAAACGCGACCAGTGCAGCCAGCTATGCAATATATGTCTTATGACCGTCAAGCCTTCATGTCTCATTATGGCGCTCCAACTGGTCCCGTAACATCTAATAAGATCTTTGGGTTTAGGTCTGACATTCTATTGCGCTTACTTAATATGAAGGGCAGCCAAGACCATCCGGAACTCACAAATGCGCAAGTAATTCAGATGGTTCCCGAATATTTACAGCGCCTATATCTTGAGATGAACAATGGCGATCCAACGGTAAGCATTCAAATCAAATCAATTTCGATGTTTGAAAACTTTATTCATTCACCATATTTTAAACTTACAACTACTTCGACAAAACTAAAGCAGAATATAAATTAATTGTCAGATTCGGGGATGGGATAGTTTAAATTAAATTTTTTATGAATTTATTGATTTGCATGAGTTTTAGTCAATACAACACAAAACGAATAAAATAATAATTTTAAACAAACAATTATTACAGACTGTAAGTTTGGTTTATCTAGGCATAAATTAAGGAAAAAATATAGAATAAATGAGTTTATTAAATCCCGGCCAATATGGAATTGTTTGGCAACTGGTAATACGTTTACCAAGCATTCGGAAGGAAGATCGCGAAACGACTTTGAGGGATAACCATTTTATAAAAGAGTCAATAACCAAAGATCCGTCAACTTACGCACACCAAACCGTGCAAGAATTGCAACTGCCCGTATGTGCCAGAATGGTTCACCGAAGAGATGTACAATTGGGTTTATTAAGTCGACGCCCATAAGCACATAACGCATTCATTTCCGTCAAGAGCCGGAAAGGCGTCTGTGATATATTTTCGTCTCTCGTGTTTTTTTTAAAGCAATTACTTTTGTAAATGGTAAATGCTAAATGGGTTCGCGAAAGGTGATTTGCTGCACAAAAGAGTTTTCCCCGTCATATACTGTAGGCAGGAATCAAACTTCCATCAAGTCAAACTTCTCGAAATCAAAATATTTTCTTTTCTATAACGTTATAAAAGAACACTTAAAGCAAAATTGTACCTCTTTTTGGGTTAAATATTTTTAGATTCGGAGGAGATGTAAAAGCAAATTTTTTTTTTTTCATTATGAAGTGTGTCCTGTTGTGCCTGCCCCCAATGAACTCGTTTTTTTTACGTAACAGACTTAATGTGCTCCATGATTGTAGCTCCTATAGAGATATATTTGCCAACAAAATTAAGCATTCCTAGAAACCTCTGGAGTTCTATTACATTTCATGGCGCTTTCGCTTCTCTTAGCGCTTTTTTTCATTATTCATTATATGCTCTTATAACAGATCACATGTCCCAAAAACTGTTTTTCTTTTTTCAAAACCTGACTGTTTTATTGAGTGTCATTCCGTTTTCTATAATTTTATCCAAAACGTTTTTTAAACATGTGTTTAACATTTGCATTCCAAAAAATCATTCATATGCATTATAAAATATTTAAGTCAACTGTATATATTTTGTTTTTTATCCAAAAAAATTGGACATAAGCCAGAAGTCAAAAATCAGCCCCAGAACATGATGCTTCCACCACCAACATGCCTTCATTTTTTTGGTGTAATTGCGATCGAATACCATGTTTTTTAGACGTCTCACGTGCGTTTTCCCGTCGGAATCAAACAAATTAATCTTGGCTTCATCTGATCATAGCACGTTGTTCCAGTTTTCACGATGTTCGTTAAATTAAATCTTCTTTGAACATTTTGCTTACTCAAAAAAGATACCTTCCAGGAGATCTGATCTTATGTAATTATAAAAAGATAATGTTTCAAAGTTCAACGTTGCTAGCAAAGTAAAATGGGTCCTGGTGACTTACTAAAAAAATTAATTTCTGAGGGTAAAACTTAAACATTTATAAGGGAAGGTGTTCAAATAAAATGATCGAAAATGCCGAAAAATACGCTCAACAGGCAGAAAAAAGAGGAAGAAAACAAAATAGTAAAATTAGTCACACAGAACCCGTTTATGAACGCTAGGAAAATGAAAGAGGAGTTAAATTTACCCGTAGAGACATCAACAATAAGAAGAAAGCTGGTAAAGAAGAATTTACCTGCCAGGAGTCCCAGAAAAGTACCACTACTGTCAAAAATTAACCTACAAAAACGAACCAAATTTGCCAAAAAAAAAAGACCTGAACCTGGGAACCTTCTGAATGGCGCAACATATTATGGACAGATGAATCCAAAATAGTTTTATTTGGTACTCCTGGAACCAGGACATTTGTTCGTAGGCGGGAAAACAAAGTTTCAACCGGAGTGCACTATCAAGACTGTAAAGCATATCGGGACAAAATTAATGTATGGGGGTCCTTCTCCTATTATGTTACTGGTCTAATTTTTTGGATAAAACCGGTGTTGACCGCCGCAGTTAATGTCAGCATAATGCGAAAAACCATACTACCTTAAGCAGAGTGGAATATGCCTCTTAGGTGGATTCCACAGCAAAACAATGACCCTAAACATACGAGCAAACTGGCCAAAGAATTTTTCAAAGCAGTCGTCGGACCTGAATCCTATTGAAAAAGTTTGGACAGATGTAAAGAAAACTGAATATGAAGCAAAACCCAAAAATACAAAACAGCTATGGGATTTTGTGCAGGTTGCGTGGATGAATATCCCTGTTCTTTGTGCTATTATTTTGCACACACCAAAATTCGGTGTTATTCCGGATAACGGGTCTTTTCTAAGTTCAGAATGCACTTTTTCCTTATCTTGTTTACAGGTTTTATTACTGATGGAATAAGGATGCTGTGCCATAAAAATGAAGTTATTAGCAAAATAGTGACAAAATTGTGACAAGTTTGAACATGGTGCCATTATTTTGCACATTACTGTATATAAAATATATATATGTATAAATACGTCCTTTATTCTAAGGTCACGGAAACGCTGATAAAGTGTTAGCTTATGAGAAATTTTCAATTACGCAGTCTTCTGATCTGCTTTGTCTCATTGTGTTTTCAATGTTTCAAAGGCATCTGAGAGAGTCTGGCATCAGGCTTGCAAAAATATGTGTTGATAAATCTCTTCTTCAATGATTTAGAAACGTTAAGGTGGTACCCCAGACTTTCTTGTTATGAATGATCTCGGTCTGTTACTTTTAACCCAATCTACTTCTTCGGTAAATGGCCGTTATCCGTGAATGGCTTTTGCATTGAATGTGTATCAGCTGAATAGAATTCAACAGCGGGCTATAAAACATAATGGGAATAATAATTGGTTCACTAGGAAATCGACGTTCGAGTTCCATGCCTCGGATAATGAAGGATCAACTGTTGACGACCCCAGCAAACGTTTTAAGGACAAAGATTTTCGATTTTGCACGTGGAATGTGAGGTCTCTTAACAGGGCACGTGCAGCCGAACAACTTGCGGATGCCCTTGACAGCTACAAAGCTGACATAACCGCGATCCAGGAAGTGCGATGGGATGGGCCTGGCATAAAAGCGATGAAGAACTGCGATATCTACTACAGCAATTGCTATAGAGAGAGAAGGCAGCACTTATTCGGATGCGGATTTGTTGTTCGATGCAGACTTAGGCAAAAAGTCTTGAGCTACGACCCAGTCAGCAAAAGCCTCATGACAATCCGCATCAAGGCTAAATTCGAGAACATCAGCCTAATATGCGCTCACGCCCCGACAGAGGAGAAGGATGACAACATCAAGGATGACTTCTATGATCTCCTAGAAAGAACATACGATCGATGCCCCAGCTATGACACCAAGATCGTTCTAGGAGATTTCAACGCTCAGCTGGGAAAGGAGTACATCTTTGCTGGAGTCATCGTTAAACACAGCCTGCACGACAACACATCCGGAAACGGACTCAGGCTGTTGGACTTCGCCTCGAGGAGAAATCTCTCTGTGGCTAGCACGTGGTTCCTACACCTGGACATTCACAAAGGAACCTGGCGATCTCCTGATCAATCAACCGTCAACCAGATTGATCACGTTGCGATCGACGTCAGACACTCCTCCAGTATTTTCGATGTCCGAACCTTCCGAGGTGCAAACATTGACTCGGATCATCACCTTGTTGTAGCCAAGGTAAGAACCCGGATACCGACCGAGTCTCCCGGAAACTCGCCCAGAGTTCGACGCTTCCTGCACTAAGCATAGGAGAAGAATGGAAACGTTGTCAAGAAGCCATCAAAGATGCTGCCACTGATGTGCTGGGTTTCACGTCACCACCCAGAAGGAACCCATGGTTTGACAACGAGTGCAGGCAAGCGCACGCAGAGTTTTGGCAGGAATGAAGTCCGAAAGTTTTACCGAAAGGTAAAACAGCTATCCGGAGGATACAAGGTTCGGACCAAGGCCTGCCGGGACCAAAACGGACAACTCGTAGTAGATTCGCAGCCTGTGCTGAGAATCTGGAAGGATCATTTCTGTAGACTCCTAAATGGCAATGACGACCCAAATCCCGCTGTTAGGCAGAATGTTCCACTCAATTTGGACGATGATAGACAAGCATTCCGTCCCCCCGACTTAGACGAGGTGAAGATAGCTATAACCAAGCTAAAGTCGAACAAAGCTGCTGGAGCGGACGGACTGTCCGCAGAACTATTTAAAGCTGCTGGAGATAACCTGCTTGGGCGCATGTACCAGCTCATCTGTAAGATATGGTCGGAGGAAAGCATGCCCGATGAGTGGAATCTCAGCGTCGTTTGCCCGGTCCACAAGAAAGGAGACCCCTTTGACTGCGCCAACTACAGAGGGATTAGTCTCCCGAACATCGCATACAAGATCCTCTCTGCCGTATTGTGTGAGCGTCTGAAACCATTTGTCCATGACCTGGTAGGTCCCTATCAGTGTTATTTCAGGCCAGGGAAGTCCACAATAGACCAGATCTTCACATTACGGCAGATCCTGGAAACCCAAGAAATGCAAATTGACACTCACCACCTATTCGTCGATTTCAAGGCTGCATATGACAGCGTGCACAGAGACGAGCTATACAGTGCCATGTCTAGTTTTGGCATCCCTACCAAACTCGTCAGATTGTGTAGGATGACGATAGAGAACTCTGGCTGCTCCGTCAAGGTTGGTACCGAACTCACCTAGACCTTCAATGTCAAAAAAGGTTTTAGACAAGGCGACGCACTGTCATGTGACTTCTTTAACATCATCCTCGAGAAGATAGTACGTAACTCACAAGTAGACACCAGAGGCACGATCTTCCAGAAGTCAGTTCAATTGTTAGCTTACGCTGATGACATTGACGTGATTGGACGAATACAGCGAGCCGTCAATGAGGCGTTTGCTGGCATTGAAGCGGAAGCGGCTAAAATGGGTCTTGCGGTAAATGAGGGCAAAACGAAGTACATGCTGTCATCAAGGAAGGACACACAACATCGACGTCTCGGACGGAGCGTCACACTAGGCAGCAGAAACTTCGAGGTAGTTAGGGACTTCGTCTACCTCGGCTCCGCGGTAAACAGGGACAACAACATCAGTACCGAAATCAAACGCAGAATCACTCTTGCCAACCGCTGTTTCTTTGGGCTCAAGAGGCAATTGAGTAATAAAGCCCTCTTTCGAACGACCAAGCTCGTTTTATATAAAAGCTTGATCATCCCCGTCCTACTATATGGCGCAGAATCTTGGACGTTAGCAAAGGTGGATGAGGAAGCCCTTAGTCTTTTCGAGAGAAAAGTTTTGCGTGCGATTTTTGGTCCTGTTTGCGTTGATGGCATCTGGAGGAGAAGATTTAATGACGAACTCTATAGGCTGTACAGAGACATGCGCCTGGTCAAGCGTCTACGGATACAACGCTTAAGATGGCTAGGCCATGTAGAGCGTATGGACACCACTGCTCCTGCCCGAAAAGTCTTTGAATCCGAGCCATTGGGACAACGCAACAGAGGGCGACCTAGACTGAAGTGGCGCACACAAGTGGAGAAGGACCTCAAGCAACTTGGAGTGCGCAACTGGAGACAGCTGGCGAAAGATCGTGCTGGCTGGAGAGGCATGTTGGTTGAGGCCCAGGTCCATACCGGACTGTAGCGCCACAAGAAGAAGAAGGAAATCGACGTAATATTGGCGTAGTTGGTAAAGTGCGACGCTCACACACCGTAGGTCAGGTTCGATTCCTAGCTGAACATCTCGAATTTTTCACGGCACCATCTCTTTCCAGCTGCTGACAACACTCAGAGTAATAACTGTCTAAAAAAAGTTTCTCAAACTTCGCCGTTCGAAATCGGCAAAAAACTGTATAACTCTTCTATTCGTGACCAGTAGGGCGCACAACATGAGCAGTTGATGAGCAAGCTAGGTCCTGGTCCCCCTGTGGATATGCAATTTTTATTAATTTGGTTGAGGTTCTTCTCCAATTGTATGGCCCACCAATGGCTCAGATTCGAAGACTTTTGAGACTGGTCCATACCCATGGCTTAGCTATCTTAAGCGTTGTATCCGAAGGCGGCATGCGTCTGGTATGGTATATTTGGTACAGTCCATAAAGTTCGTCGTTGAACCTTCTCCTCTAGACACAATCAGCGTTGCCTTATAAGCGTCTTGTTTTAGGTGATGCCATGAAAACCAACACATCAGAAGCAGCTTCTTTGATGGGTTATGAAGCTGCCTTTTATATTTTGGGATTGGGCAACCCCTATGTTGCAATCTGGCAACTGCCAGCTCGATCGTAAAGTTTGACATTTTTGAGGTTTTACGTACTCAGAACTTTTTGACATACGAGCGCTACTTGTGTTGTTTAGAGTAACTTAAAAGATTCATCTCGTGCTATAATTTTTTACAACTTTCGATGTGGATTAACTCAACAACAGTGCATCGATGAACTCAATACAATTTTTGGCGATGAAGCTCCATCAAGGACCTGTGTTTATCGATGGTATGGTGAATTCAACCGAGGTCGTAGTTCACTCCAAGACGAATTTCGTGAAGGTCGTCCAAAATTAGTTGTTCCGGGAACCATTGATGCTGTGCGACAATTTATATTGCAAGATCGTCATGTGACCTATCGTGGGATTGAGACAACCTTAGGCATCAGTGGGACCAGCATACATTCCATATTGCATGAACTTTTGACCGTCAAAAATCTTTGTTCGCGTTGGATCTGACACAATTTGTCAAAGAAATGCTCCAAAAATACGATCGCGGTGCTTCGAAACACATCTATGACATCATGACAGGTGACGAATTGTGGATTTACGCGTATGAGCCCGAAAGTAAACAGAAGTCGACTGTATGGGTGTTTCAAATTGAGCGAAATCCAACAAAAGTTGCTCGGGCTCGACGCACTTCCAAGCAAATGGTTACCTGTTTTTTTTCGGAAAAACTGTCTTCCAAGAAATCAGGAAAACCAATCGCCAGAGACGGATCACTCTTCACCACGACAATGCGAGCTCTCATACATCGGCTCAAACAACTGCATTTTTGAGCACTTAAAACATTGATTTGATGAGTCATCCGCCGTATAGTCCTGACTTGGCATTGAATGACTTCTTTTTAGTCCCGTACGTAAAAAATAAAATGAGAGGTAAACGTTTTTTGACACTTGAAGAAGCGGTTGATGCGTTTAGATTTCATGTTTGGAGAAACCTCAATCAGAGTGGCAAAAGTGCTTCGACAATTGGTTTAAACGCATGCAAAAGTGTATACATCTTAATGGGGAATATTTTGAAAAACAATAAAGCTATTTTCGATGATAAATATTTGTTAAGAAAAACCGATATGCCTCGGATAAGGACGGATCAACGACCCCAGCAAACGTTGTAAGGACTATGATTTTCGGTATTGCACGTGGAATGTGGGGTTCCTTAACAGCCCACTTGCAGCCGAATAACTTGCGGAGGCCCTTGACTGCTACAAAGAAGATATTACTGCCATCCAGGAAGTGAGATGGGATGGGCCCGACAAGAAAACCATGAAAAGTTGCGACATATACTACAGCGATTGCTACAGAAAGAGAAGGCACGGCTTATTCGGATGCGTCTTGAGCTACGACCCCGTCAGCGAACGCCTCATGACAATCCGCATCAAGGCTAAATTCGGGAACATCAGCCTAATATGCGCTCACGCCCCGGCAGAGGAGAAGGATGACAACATCAAGGATGACTTCTATGATCTAGAAAGAACATACGATCGGTGCCCCAGCTATGACACCAAGATCGTTCCAGGCGACTTCAACGCTCAGCTGGGAAAAGAGGACTTCTTTGCTGGAGTCATCGGTAAACACAGCCTACAAGACAACACTTCTGGAAACGGATTCAGGCTGTTGCACTTCGCCTCGGGGCGGAACCGCTCTATAGCTAGCACGCAGTTCCCGCATGTTGACATTTACAAAGAACCTGGCGATCGACTGATCAATCAACTGTCATCCAGATTGATTGCGTTGCGCTCGGCGTCAAACACTTCCGGGGTGCAAACATCGAATCGGATCATCACCTTGTAGCCAAGGTAAGAGCCCGGATATTGAAAGAGCAACGGAGTCGAGACAGGCCAAAACGGTTTGACGTCGGAAAGCTACAATCGCAATAGATCGCTATGAACTTTACCGACCCAGTCCGCTTGAAACTCGCTCAGAGTTAAACGCTGCCTGCACTGACCATAGAAGAAAACTGGAAACTTGGCAAGAAGCCAGCAAAGAAGTTGCCACTGATGTGCTGGGTTTCACCTCACCACCCAGAAGGAAGGCAAGCGCATACAGTTAAGCAAGACGAATATAAGGCGTTCCACTCAATTTGGACGATGATAGACAAGCATTCCGTCTCCCCGACTTAGACGAGGTGAAGATAGCAATATCAAAGTCGAACGAAGCTGCTGGAGCGGATGGAGTGCCCGCAGAACTATTTAAAGCAGTTGGAGATGACCTGGTTGGGCGCATGCACCAGCTCGTCTGATGTAGTCGGAGGAAAGCATGGTCGATGAGTGGAATCTCAGCGTCGTTTGCCCGGTTCACAAGAAAAGAGACCTCTTTGATTGTGCCAACTACCGAGGGATAAGTTTCCTGAACATCGCATATAAGACCCTCTCAGCCGTATTGTGTGAGCGTCTGAAACCGTTTGTCCATGACCTGATAGGTCCATATCAGTGTGGTTTCAGACCAGGGAATCCCACAATAGGCCAGATCTTCACGCAAGAAATGCAAATCGACACCCACCACCTATTCGTCGATTTTAAGGCCGCATATGACAGTGTGCATAGAGACGAGCTATACAGTTCTGCCTAGTTTTGGCATTCCTACCAAACTCGTCAGATTGTGTAGGATGACGATGGAGAACTCTCGCTGCTCCGTCAAGGTCGGTAACGAGCTCAGCGAGATCTTCAATGCCAATATAGGTTTTAGACAAAACGACGCTCTGTTATGTGACTTCTTTAACATCATCTTTGAGAAGATCGTGCGTAACTCATGAGTCAACACCAGAGGCACGATCTTCCAGATGTCAGTTGAATTGCTAGCTTACACTGATGACATTGACGTGATTGGACGAACACAACGGGACCGCCAATGAAGCGTTTGTTGGCATTGAAGCGGAAGCGGCTAAAATGAGTCTGACGGTAAATGAGGGCAAAACTAAGTACATGCTGTCATCAAGAAAGGACACAAAACATCGACGTCTCATACAGAGCGTCACAATAGTCAGCAGAAACTTCGACGTAGTCAAGGACTTCGTCTACCTCGGCTCCGCGGTAAATAGGGACAAAAACATTAGTACAGAAATCAACCAGAATCACTCTTGCCAATCGCTGTTTCTTTTGGTTCAAGAGGCAATCGAGTAATTAAGCCCTCTCTCGACGGACTCGCTTTGATCATCCCAGTCCTACTCTATGGCGCGAAAACTGGACGTTACCAAAGGCGGATGAGGAAGCCCTTAGTCTTTTCGAGAGAAAAGTTTTGCGTGCGATTTTTGTTCCTGTTAGAGACAAAACGCGAATTAATAATCACATTTACATGTTATTTTACATGAATGCACTATTATTTGATAAATAATTTATATAACCACATCTTCACTCCGATAACGAGAATATTGAACGCCCCTGGTAGAGCGAGTGGTGTTCGGGTTTTCTTTAAGAGCGACTTATCTGGCATTATAATTAAACAATTTAACTTGTGAAGTGCAGACAATTGTAATTTCAGAATCTTATTAATGCTTTATTTATCTTTACAGACTTCACGGTTGTTTACTTAATTACTTTTTAGAAAAGTTTTACGGGTTTTTGGATCAACAACATTGTAAAAATGTAATCTTAATCGCTGATTTTAACATTAATAAACTGTCGAAATCGTGTGATGTTGATCAGTTCTTGACTATGCTTTCTGTCTACCTACGTACTAGATTTTATTCGTAATTATATATTTGTGAGAGCTCATAGAAATAATAATAATAATAATTGTTGGCGCTACAGTCAAAGGGAGACCAGGGCCTGGCTTGTTCATCAACTACTCGTTGTGCGCACTACTGTTCTCTCACGAGTAGAAGGGACCTACAGTTTTTTGCCGACTCTGAACGGCTAAATTTGATAAGCTTTCTAAGACAGTTATTACTCTTTGAGTGTTGTCAGCATCTCGAAAGAGGTGGTGCCGTGAAAAGCTCGAAAAATTGTGTTTTGAACTGGGAATCGAATCTAGACCCATAAAAATAATAAAACGCTATTCAAAACCTTGTTCTTTGATCTCCAAATAACTGATTATTGTTTATCAAGTTCAATTTATTTCAACTAACAATGTTGACAAAATAAATTACAATATTCTAAAGAATAGATTTATTTCAGAGTCTTGGGATGACGTTTTTTGTAACTCGGACCCTTTAAGGCTTTTGATATGTTTTTAATAAAAGTTGCGTTCAGTAAACAATTAATTAACTATAAAAGTAGCAAGAATAAATGCCTACAGCTATGGATGACTGATTCACTTCTGAAAAAGGTAGACAAAAACGTAAACTCGGTATTCTAATTAGAAAGAATCCGAATAATCACCGACTCAAGCAGAATTATACATTTCTTAATAATGAGCTTAAGAATGATATTGTCCATCACAGAGACACATATTATAGAAGGAAGTTATTTTGTAGCCTTGATAATCCCAAAATGAATGGCAAGTCGTATATGAGATACTAAATAGAAAAAAGTCTCAATCGGAGATAGCTCTTAACATTAACAACTCAAGTCTCACCAATCCTAAAGAAATCACTAATAATTTCAACGATTTCTTTTGTGGTGTCAGTTCTGTTCACTTTCAAGTTTTATTCCCATTCCAGGAGCGATTTAATTGGTCGAGATACACAATGACTGACTTTTTTGGTGATGCCTTTACTCCTCTAGTAATACAAGAAACAATTTCTTCATCTTCTCCTTCTTGTGGCGATACAGTCCGGGGTGGACCTGGGCCTCAACCAACATGCCTCTCCAGCCAGCACGATCTTTCGCCAGCTGTCTCCAGTTGCGTACTTCAAGTTGGTTGTGGTCCTTCTCCACTTGTGTGCGCCACCTTAGCCTAGGCCGTCCTCTGTTGCGTTGTCCCAATGGCTCGTATTCGTATATTCTCTGCATGACCTAGCCATCTTAAGCGTTGTATCCGTAGACGCTTGACCAGGCGCATGTAACAATACAGCCCGTAGAGTTCGTCGTTAAATCTTCTCCTTCAGATGCCATCAACGCAAACAGGACCAAAAATCGCACGCAAAACTTTTCGAAAAAAAAACTCGAAAAGACTTAGGGCTTCCTCATCCGTAACGTAGGATTGGGATGACTACTCTGTTATATAAAGCGAGCTTAGTCCGTCGAGAGAGGGCTTTATTACTCAATTGCCCCTTGAACCCAAATAAACAGCGATTGGCAAGAGTGATTCTGTGTTTGATTTCTGTACTGATGTTTTTGTCCCTATTTACCGCGGAGCCGATGTAGACGAGGTCCTTGACTACCTCGAAGTGTCTGCCGCCTAGTGTGACGCTCTGCCTGAGACGTCGATGTTGTGTGTCCTTTCATGATGATAGCATTTACCGCCACACCCATTTTAGCCGCTTCCGCTTCAATGCCAGCAAACGCCTCATTGACGGCCCGCTGTGTTCGTTCAATCACGTCAATGTCGTCAGCGTAAGCTAGCAATTGAACTGACTTCTGGAAGATCGTGCCTCTGGTGTTGACTTCTGAGTTACGCACGATCTTCTCGAGGATGATGTTAAAGATGTCACAAGACAGAGCGTCGCCTTGTCTAAAACCTTTTTTGAAGATCTCGGTGAGTTCGTTACCGACCTTGACGGAGCAGCGAGAGTTCTCCATCGTCAACCTACAGGATCTTTTCCAGGATCTGCCGTAAAGTGAAGATTTGGTCTATAGTCGACTTCCCTAGCTTGAAACCACACTCAAAGGGTCCTTATGGACAAACGGTTTCAGACGCTTACACAATACGGCAGAGGATCTTGTAGGGAATATTAAGAAAATTAATTCCTAGGTAACTGACGCAGTCAAAGGGGTCTCCTTTCTTGTGGACCGGGCAAACGACGCTGAAATTCCACTCATCGGGCATGCTTTCCTCCGACCATGTCTTACAGATGAGCTGGTGCATGCGCCTAATCAGGTCATCTCCAGTTGCTTTAAATAGTTCTGCGGTCACTCCGTCCGCTCCAATAAGTCGGGGGACGGAATATATGTCCATCATCGTCCATGAGCAGAACATTCTGAATAACAGCTAAATTTGGAGCGTCATCGCCGCTAAGGAGTCTTCAAAAATGATCTTTTCAGACTCTTAGCACAGACTGCGACTCTGCCACAAGTTGTTCATTTTGATCCCGGCAGGCTTCGGTGCAAACTTTGAATCCTTCGGATACATGTTTTACCTCTTGGTAATACTTTTGGACTTCATTCCTGCCATAAAACCTTTCTATTTCCTCGACCGCGGGCTTCTCATTCTCCTTCTTTTTCTTTCTAAGAAGCCGGTGCTCTTCCCTAGTGCAGGCAGCGTCGAACTCTGAGCGAGTTTCAGGGAAACTCGGTCGGCAAAGTCCCCAGCGATCGGCTGCGATTGTAGCTTTCCGACGGAGGGGAAGGAGGCTGTATGTCAACTTGACCTGTGCACTTACGAGGATAGTGTTGGCAGCTCGTCTTGTTAAGCGCAAGCAACCGTGTTACCACGCGTGAACAGGTCCATGCCCAAAAATCAATTTATTCTCTTAAAACATCCAAAGTTACATCTTTTGACATGATTACAAGTTGTTGTTTCATATTTTCAGTTTAAGCATCGAAAAGGGTATCTTCTTTAAAAATTCCTGTAAGTAACTATAGACATATGTATATCATTGCTTTTCACATTCTCGAAAATTTTTTGAAGGACACACTTTTTTAGTGATAGCCAATTTGGTTTTAGAAGTGGTTTGTCTACTTAAGATAATAATTGTTGGCGCTACAGTGCTACTGTTCTCTCACGAGTAGAAGGGACCTACAGTTTTTTGCCGACTCCGAACGGCGAAGTTTGAGAAGCTTTCTTAGACAGTTATTACTCTTTGAGTGTTGTCAGCAGCTCGAAAGAGGTGGTGCCGTGAAATATTAGAAAAATTGGTGTTGAACTTAAGATGCCTTGTTAAAATTGAGAGATGAGCTTAAAAATAGTTTTAAATCTTCTGAGTTACCGGCATTTTTGTTTATTGACATTACCAAAGCGTTCGCTATGGTGGACCATTCTACTCCATTAAAGAAACTATTTCTTTCTGGCTTTCGAGGGAATATTCATAATCGGTTTGCTTCCTATTTAAAGAAGAGCCAGCAAATGGTCAAATTGAAAAATACTTATAGTGAACCAAAATATATTGCGTCAGGTGTCTGACGACACTGCTTTTCATAAATGTTTTTGAACTAGTTAAATTTTTTTTTTCGAAGAAGAGGAACTTTTCGGGCTATTCTGGCATGTAGCCTAGCATCGACCAATCGATGACGAATAGTCCAAGAAGAAATATTCATTCTCATTTTTCCCCAATAGTTCTTGAAGACTTAAATGGATCTCGTTTTGCAAGTATGATTATCTTATCATTGTCGGGTTTTGTGTCGATCTATGTCTACTTCGCGTTTCAGAGACTTTCCGGTATTTTAGGGCATTTGTGACAAAGTTTTTTTCAAATCCGGAAACAGGAAATAATCACTAGGGGCAAGGTTCGGACTATAGGGCGAGTCTTGGATTTCTTCGAAACCACAATCTCGCACAGCAGCCTTGGAAACTCAAGCTGTGTGAACAGGAGCGTTGTCATGAAGAAGCACCACACTCGCTGCGAGTTTACCCCGTATTTTCTTTTTAATTTCTTCCCGCAAAGTGGAAGCGCAGGATGTGGCGTTGATGGTTTCACCAAGAGCAAGATTCCCTTTGAGTCCCAAAAAACTGTGGCCATGAGCTTCCCGGCAGACGGAGTGACTTTGAACTTTTTCGGAGGGTCTGTTCCTTTTTTATGCCACTGCATGGAATCTTGTTTGCTCTCAGGGTCATAGTGGTGAACTCATGTTTCGTCCCCAGTAACAATTCGATCTATAACACCGCCCGCGTTCTCACTACACATCTCCAAAAGCTCTCTATAGCATGCGATTCTCACTTATTTCTGAGGCGCTGTGAGCATTCATGGCACCCACCTTGCACTGACCTTTGGAAGGTAAAGATGGCCTTGAAGAATGGTGTGAATGGTACTAGTTGAAAGCTTGGTGATCTCTGCCATCATTTTCACCTTTATTCGGGCATCCTCAAGAACAAGTTTTTCGATTTCTTTGATGCTTTCTTCCGCACAAGCAGTAGCCGGGGCGCCGGAGCGAGGTCGTCTTCAATGCTCTCTCTGTCTCTCTTGAACTCACTTGACCACATTTGATTCTGTTTAACTAGAGATAAAACGCGAATTAATAATCACATTTACATGAATTTTTACATGAATGCACTAAAATAATAGTATTTCGTCAGGTGTTCCGCAGGGATCTGTTCTAGGTCCTGTTTTTTTTTTTTTTATGTCGACCCTTGTTTACTCTGCCATTTAAGTGTAACCTCACTGAATTTGTTGACGTTGCTGCTTTTCATACTCAAGTAAACGTTTTTGAACTGTGCTCTTGGATATAAATCATGATCTTGACTTACTGAGAAATTTGGCGTTGTTCATAAGCTCATTATTAGTGACAAGCCAAATGATTTTTAACACTAATTTTTCGAATATTGACGATTTACCACTAATGTATCAGACATGAATGCAAACGATTCCAGTTATCTAATAATACTTCATTTGACAGTAAAATATTTTGTTGTACCAGCGGCTTAAAGATAGTAAAGATAGAAATTGATACCTCGGCATAATGCTGGACAGTAAACTCGATTGGGATAAAAACACACAGTATTTAAGACAACATCTTAATAAAGTAGTAAGAATTAGGTATTATCTTGGACTGTATTGTCCGTCCTCTATACTAATATAAGTATTCAAGTCAAAATTAGAGTATGAAATCACTTGCTGTGGAGGTACTTATTTTACAAAAACAGAACCTTTACTGATTGAACAAGAACATGCAATAAGAATTATTTGCAAGACACATCGTAGAACTCTAGTAGCTTTAATCTGTTCAAAAATCTTAAAATTCCTTCGTTAAGACATCTCTATTGTTATAAAGTACTCAAAATATTTTATCAATATACGGGTTTTTACACAGTTCGTAACACAGGTAATAACAATTTGTGAGTCAATTTCAGAAATCTTTTTATTGTACCGCCTGTTCATAAACTAATCTTTGTTTAATTTACTTTCTGATACCTTAAGATGTATGAGAGTGACAAATGTATTTATGAAAGGTGTTAAAACCAGGCGTGACCGCCGTGGCATAGTGGGTTGAATGCGACGCTCACACGCAGAAGGTCTAGGTTCGATTCTCGGCTGAACACCTATAATTTTTCATGGCCCTGTTCCCTTGTGGACTGTCTCGCCATACAATTATTAATAATGTTAAAACCTGGTTCTGGTCTTTTGACTATAAATGTATCAACAATTTGTTCAATAATGAATTTTGTTCTTTTAATGCTTAGCTGTAATTTCCAACTTCTGCATTTATTTTATCCTGTTTGTACATTAATTCTCCCTTCAACAACATTTATTTAATTTAATATATTCTGTAATATGTTTTCTTTATAATAAAATGCATTCAACACTTGTCATTTGGGTAACTAAATGTATTTAACCATTTTATATTTTTCATTCTTTACTTGTTGTTATTACTTAATTTATATATTATTATTTTATATATTATTATTTATTATCACACGGTAACTGAAGAATTTGAAATAAAGAACGCATTTGAGTTTGAGTTTCATCTGTAGTGCACTTCTAAAGGCAATTGAATGCGCTACACTTGTTTAGTATCATCAGATAATAAGACTTATAACTTTATTTGCTCGATGATCTGTTATTGTTATTTAAGAGTTAGACGTCGAGATATTTGGGTTTCGCCTCCTTAACAATATGGTATCTAATCTTAGCTTTCCTTGGAATTTACTTTATGTATTCATTTTCAGTTCGGCATTATTTCAGCTCTACTTTTGTCCAATTGCCGTTCTAACCTTCACATGCATTTTCAAATTTATAATTGCAAATATTTGTATATCCGTAGTTATATAAAGAGCTCCTTGAACTGCACAAAACCTTAGAGGCACCCGGGGGAATGTACATGAACCCACTGCTTTTTGCAAATCAAACTCCAGCTCCTGCAGGAATACCCCCGTTTGCGGCCCAAATTGGACACTATGGACCGGTAAGAAAGATTTGTATGTACATAAATTACCGTTACAAAAATAAGTTTACTTATTTTAAGGTGCATCCTGGAACATCAAACTTAAATAGCAATGAAGTATATGAAGTTGACTGATTTCAAACAGCGAAGGTCTTCAAAAAAAAGTTTATTTTAACTGTGGCTATTATAATATTTAGTAATACAATTTATTTAAAATATTTTATAAAAAAGAATTTAAATAGAAGATTTGATTTGAGCGCAACATCTTTATAAGTTAAACCATTTAAAACAAAACTAAAATTTATTTCATTGTAGGTAAAAGTTATTACAGAGGTAAGCCAATAAAAAATAATAAAGAAATCCCCATACTCCAAAATTTTTACTGTATAAATGTGTGTATCAAACAATCAAAAGGGCAAAAATGATTGGATTGTGCTAGAGTATAGAAGAGAAGGCGTTTCCGCTTTACTAACTCATCAGTAAATCGACTGTAAAGTATACGTCATTGAGTTTTTAGTTTAAAGTATATTTTTCTTCTACTACTTTTGCTTTTCGAATAAGTCTTCTTAAATCTAACTCATCGACCCGAAACTATAGACTTGAGATATATAACTTTTATTTCTAACCTAATTACGGCTTACCTTAAAAAGAGGAAAACGATAGAACAAGTGCCAACCTAAGGGGGGGGGGGGGGTTTAGTTGTTTTGGTGTGTAAAGGAAGTCAGGGTTTTTTTTTTGTTATTTGGTGGACTTGCTTTATTTAGAACCTTTCGGTTAGGTGGCCTGTATCTTACTTAACTTTATTCTTAAATATAGCTTTCTTTATACATATTATTATTATTATTAAATAAATGATATCTTATATACAAGTAAATTTTCTCTTGGCTTTCGTAATGAAAGTAACTAATATTTATGCTTCCATTTAATGTCGATAAATATGTTCCAACAATTCTTGTTGATTTTATTATTCGTTCATTGTTTTTTACATATTAAACTAGCTTAAAAATTGAATCTGTTATTCTCAATTCTAACTTACTAACTCTTAACAAGCGCTCTAAGCTAACCTAGAATTGTTTATTTTTGTATGCATGTGGGCTAAATTTTTTGTTTGTGTTTGTTTTTTCAATTCATCTTAATTCTGACCCAAGAAACTTCAAAAACTTGGGAAAACAAATTCTCAAGTTAACTTAACTTAAGACTAAAACTAAACTAGTGCTATATACAACAAACTTTAGCCTACTTAGCTTTTAAAACTGAGCTTAACTATGTCCGTAACATTATACGGACGCGTGCTCCAGGACGTATGTGCTACAAACATACATATTTAACATATAATAAATCTGATACGTCGTGATGAACCTTTTGGGTTTTTTTTTTGCATTGTAAGTATTTTTAATATTTTGCTTATATATAAATGCGTTACATCTACCTTAACCTATGTGAATCTACGGCATCAAAAGCTGATTCTAGTGTAGCACCAGTCCAACTCGTTTTAATTTTAACGACAATTTTTACAAATTTATTACTAAGAAAAGAATACAAAAATTAAGCAATCTAATTTATTTTGTATAAAGCTAACTAAGTACTAAATACTCAAACCTAAAATGTCCCCCAAACTATGTAACTATATTACAACTTATTTTGTTTTTGTTTTATTTTTTTTTTATTTTTTTTTGTTTTTTTGTTTGTGTAATGTACTATGGTAACCTAACCATGATTGGCCGGATTAGCGCCATGTAGCAGATAACCTTCACCCTGGTATCAAGCTGGCTGCTGTAAAACAACCTGCTTGTCATAGCATGTCTTCGGCGTAGTCCTGTACGCGATCCAATCGCCAGCGTACGCGATCAGGTATTGCATGGAGCCAACTAATTCACTGGTGAAGACAGTGAAAAGAATTGGTGAGTTCAACTCGCCCTGCTGGAGCCCATTTTGAATGCAAAAGACAGTAGTAGAAACCTTGTCGCCACTCTTAAAAATAAACTTTTTACCTGTCAACATATTGTAGATCATGTAAAGCAGTTCTTTACTCATCCCCAACCTAGTCGAATGCCTAGTCCAAGTCAACAATACAGGCCACGGTTTACTGGGTTTTAGCCTTGTTCCATTGAATGTCCGAAACCAATTTTGACGCGGCATGTAAAATATCATGCCCCGCCCTAAATCCAAATTGGTTATTCGGTATTATTTTGTTGTCCTCAGTCCACTGTATCAGGGCTCTATTGACAATCTTTTCAACTTTGATTATGCAAGGGAGGAGACTTATCGACAGAAGATTTTTCAGAAGCGAGTAATCTTTGTCACTTTTGGGAATAGGTTGCACTACCGCCGTCTTCCAAAGCTCTGGGTAACGTGCATTACTCAAAGCATTGTTGAACAAGATTGTGTATATCTCCATCGCCTCTTCGGGGAGATGACGTAACACAATATTCGGTATTCCGTCTATTCCGGGAGACTTTTTGTTCTTCAGACTGTTGAAGATATCCTTGAGATCCACCTTCGAAATAAGTGTGGCATTAGAGCCAGTTTGAGTGATAGCATTAACTGCCTTGTTTTCATCATTAAACCTCGTGAAACCATGATTCTCATAACGCCATTGCTGTATTTCATTTCGAAGGTGGTAATCGTTAAGCAAGGCTCTATTTTCCAAGTTGTGATTTGGTCTACGAGAATCGTTGACCATATACACTTCTTGGAAAACTGCTCCTATTGCTTCTACCTTCTCTTGAGCATCCTAAACAACGAAGAACTCATTATCCAGCACGGCCTTAACGGGATCGATGCCAACTGAAGTCAGTATGTTTGCGTTGTCGGTTGTTCTGTCAAGTCGAACAGCCTCCAAGTCGTAATGATCCCTACTTCGGAAGATTCGGTTGATTTGGGGGAACATTCACGGGCCGTTCGAATGAATAGCCCGAATCTTATTCCCCTAATATGAATTGATGGCAATTTTGTAATTCAACCGAATCAAACTCTGGAGGTTTTTCATTTGCGACTTGAGCGACCTCAGTTCCAGGTCGTCTCGGTCTGTAAATCTTCTGTAAAGTGTCTTGATTCTCGACAGCCTGTCAATCTCCACGTTCGTAAGATTTCTGTTCGAGGGTGGCGTTAAGTCATTCGAACGCAGTTCTCTGGATAGGACTCGAGAGAACCGCGGCCAACGAGCATTACAATAATTGTAAGGATACGCTTCCACGAATTCCTCCAGTTCCACCATCGTGTTCGGAAACCGAATAACTGTGATCACTGTCGTACACCACCGTTGTTAAGCAGTTCCTAACCTCTCTGTTTACGTCCCGTAATGTTAGTCGTCTGTCAATTAGCATCAGATCTAAATAAGACCCACTTCTTGGAAAGGACGATCTATCGGTTGCAACCAAATTTAGCTTGAACTTAATAGAGCGCTGCGTCAACTACTCAAGGAGTGAATTTCCCCTGGGATTTGATACATTCTTCATGCTTCGCATTCAAATCGCCGGCGACAACAAAATTAGTTATCCTCTGAGCATAAACGAAGTTTTCGAAAGAGAGTTTCGAGCTCTGAAGTGAAGTTTGTGCACCAAGGTGCATCTAGTGCACAGACCGCCACTACGTACAATTTCTTTCCACCTTGGAGAGAAATGCACCCAATACACGCTCCCAGTACACATAAATTTCGCACCTCACCGCAATACACGACCTTGTGGCGAATGCCGTTTCTAATGAAGAAAGCGACCCCACCCGCATGTGTGGCGAGGGGGTGGTCTCTTCGGACAATTGTCTGTGTACCTGAGTATGTGTTTCCGGTTTAGTTTAGTTTCGCTAACCATCAGCACGTCAGTCTTATGGGACTACAACAGATTTAGCAAAGCCAACCTTCTCTCAATTCTGACGAGAAAATTGTCATTCACGGCCAAGATCGAAAGTATTCCAGCTGCCGGCGTATCCATTAAAATGGATACGCACCTGACCCAGCGGGTCTTGACAAAAGGACTCGGTCCATCCGAAGAAGATCTTTCTGGAACTGCTCCATTTGTTCCTTCATTGAGGCCATCATAGAAAACAGTTCCGCGAAGCCCATATTCGGAGCCTCCACTGGTCACTTTTGGCAGTGTACGTTGTCTGGGCGTAGGAGATGACCGGCATAACAGATCTGGCTGGAGTTCTTGTCATCTTCTTCTTTAGCATATCCTTTTTGTAGATATCTTTGACTTTTGGACAGCCCCGATAGCTGGACGGATGTCCCTTTTGGAGGATATTTTCCCCTCTCTCAATGGACAGCGCGTAGATGGATGCATCTCTGCGCATTTGCTGCATCTATGCTGCCTATTGCACTTTCCAGCCGCGTATCCAAAAACTTGGCACCTTGCGTAGAGAAGCATCCGTCTTGCACTTCTCAGTCTTTCCCAGGAAATCATTTGGGAGTTTAGGATCTTAATCTTCCTCAAAGTTTCCATTCTGCTTCCTGGTGTAACTTGTACGAGGAAGAGGGGAAGCAGATGCTCAGGCGGCATCCTGGATCGGACAGAGAAGAAGCGGTTTACCGTAATGAACTCCACATCCTCAATCTTCTGCTTTTAAAGAGACTCTAAGATGTTCTTCAGATCAGCCGAAACTGATAAACAGTGAACAGTATATTTTTTAAAACCCTTATTTTCTTATAAGAAATTCGTCCCCTACGAACAATCTACTGCCTTCTTCTTCGATATATTCTTGGTATCGGGGTGAAGCTGTGGTTATATAATACATATATAAATTGACTTATTTATCAAGTAATACTATTATTTTAGTGCATTCATGTAAAATTTCATATAAATGTGATTATTAATTCGCGTTTTATCTCTAGTTAAACAGAATCATAATGGCAACTGAGACGATGATGGTGAAAATTGAGCATCGCGCTGTAATTAAATTTCTCACTAAGCAAGGAAAAAGTCAAAAAACTATTCATGAAAAGATGGTGTCTGTTTACCAGAGTTCCGCACCTTCATTATCAACTGTGCAAAAGTGGTCAAGTGAGTTCAAGAGAGGCAGAGAGAGCATTGAAGACGACCACCGCTCCGGCTCCAAAGCATCAAAGAAGTCGAAAAACTTGTTCCTGAGGATGCAGGAATGCTCACAGCGCCTCACAAAAAGGGAGAATCGCATGCTCTAGAGAGCTTTTGAAGATGTGTAGTGAGAACGCGGGCGGTGTTATAGATCGAATTGTTACTGGGGACGAAAAAAGCAAACATGGCAGTGGCATCAAAAAGGAAGAGACCCCCGAAGAAGTTCAACAAGCTCATGGCCACAGTTTTTTGGGACTCAGAGGGAATCTTGCTCATTGAGTACAAGAAAAAGGTGAATCCATCAACGCCACATCCTACGCTTCCACTTTGCATAATTTACCGGAGGAAATTAAAAACAAAGACTGCGTAAGCTCGCAGCGGGTGTGTTGCTTCTTTATGACAACTCTTCATCATCATCATCCTGTTTACACGGCGCGAGTTTCCAAGGCTGCTGCGCGAGATTGTGGTTTTGAAGAAATCCAACACTCACCCTATAGTCCAGACCTTGCCTTTAGTGATTATTTCCTGTTTTCCGGATTTTAATAAATGTCTTCGTGGAAAAAGATTTTCGGATGATGAAGAACTCAAGTCGGCAATAAATGGGTATTTTGCAAATTTATTTTTTTGAGGGTTAAAAAAAGCTTATCTCAAGATTTATTAAAATGCATTGATGTTAACGGAGATTATATTGAAAAATAAAAGCAATTTAAATTGAATTCACATTTCCCTTCATATCGATACCGAGAATATATTGAACGCCTCTCGTACATATGGTACATTTATGGTATCTGATGCGTCCATTTCGCTTACGTTGCGAAGCGGCAGCATTCTTTTCTTATTATTTTGTTTTCGGTTGGTCTAATGTTGCTGCTTCTGCTATTTTTGTTCGTTTTGCTTCTGCACTTGCTCCCGCTTATGTTGTTGGTGATGGTTCTGTGGTTTTTGCTGCTTGGGTTGTTGCAGTTTTTGCTGTGACTTTTCGTTGGCCACCTTTTTCCTGGCCTCCAGTTTAAGTTGGAGGGCTTTAATAAACGCCTCCAGTTCTTCATTTTCTTTTATTATGTCCGCAAACTCCTTTTCTTCGGCGGTCTGGTCCTTGGCATTGGCCGAAGCGAGATATTTCCATTTTCGCTGCACATTCTTATTTCGTCCTTTTGCGCGATTTAGAATATTTCTTGCTACGCAACAGCCTTTAAACTGCGGCTGCGGCATCATTGTTTTTCTTATTTTACCGCCTATGTCTTCTTTGCTGATTTCCATGTTGTTACTGTAAATTAGCTCTCCCTGCATTTCCTCCAAATGCTTTTTATTGAATTGTTTTCTTCAGGGAATTTAATTTATTAATTTGATTTTTTATTTTTTTCGAAATTTGTTTAAGATTGTTGGTTGGCTTGTTTATGTGGTTGCTTAAACTACTCCGCACTTAAACCGATACACGTCCTTCCAGGACGGATTTCTGTAGTCGACTCTGTTCCCACTATTGTTCGGCGTGCGACATGGAAAATGACAGCGCAGCATTTCCTATCCTGTATCAGGTCTTTCGCGTCCAAACAGAGGAATGCTTCAGGCGAAATAAATTGCTATATTACGTTATTGTAGTAAGCTCTCTCCTTATGAGGTTTACCTCGTATTAAACCTCGTTGGGGTAGAATTTCTTGTACTGGAATTCTGGTGATCGATAAAAACAAAGTGCCCGTAGGCACTGCTTCTCGAACACCCTCGTTTTTTCCACCTGGGAAGAACTCAAGTTTAACCAAACAGGACAACCATATACCATGATTGACCGCATAAGGGCCTTGTAGCAGATAACATTCACCCTGGTGTCAAGTTGACTGCTGTAAAACAGTCCCCTTACCATAGCGAAAGGATTCCTAGCTTTGGTCAGAACTGTATCTACATATACATACATACATACCACCATATAAATGCTGGTCCAACCAGATGCCTTGATATCCTACTACACTTTTCACAGTCAATGGCCGTCCCACTGGGTCAACTATGCCGAACTTGCGCCAGTTCATGTTCGTGTCCCTTGAGGCTCCAGATAGCGGGGTTCTGAAAAAGATAGTTTCACACTTCTGGCAGTCGATTTTCAACTTCTAGTCATTGCAAAATCTTTGAATTATATCGAAGTCACTCAAACCATTATTAATTTCTTCTACTTTTGGACCTGATCTCTACTCTTTTATGTTAGACATATAACATATAACAACAAGATCGGCGAACCCAGCGCCCTTGTTGCAACCCATCTTCTATATGGAAAGCAGCAGTGGAAATTTCGTTGCCATTTTTCACAACGAACTTTCTACCTGTTACTATGTTATAGATCATATATAGCAATGTTCTATGAAGCCCGAGCCTGACTAACTTAAGAAAGAGGTAACGGTGTCGAACGCCTTTTCCATGTCAATCAGACAGACGCCTGTGCACTGTGTCTTGTTTCTATTCCACTGAATGTGTCATGCTCTGAAGCCAAATTGATTATTCGGTATTTGATTTTCTTCAACCCCTTTTTCCAGACCTATTATGACCATCTTCTTAAATAAGGAAGGAGAGTTATAGACTGCAGATTTGACTATCTGCTTAAATACCTCGTTTATGCAAGGGAGACTTATGTATATACGGAGATTTGTTGGTATGGAGGTATCTTTGCCCTGTTTGGGAATATGCTGTGCCGCAGCTTTTTTCCAATGCGTCGTGCAATATGCATTGTTGAACAGAATTGGGAAGATAGCGCAAAACAATATTTGGTATTCCATCGATTTCCACTAATTTTTTCTTCAATGAATTGAGGATACCTTTTGAGTTAATTTTTATAAATAAGGAAGGAGTTGTTTTCATCCTCGGCGACGATACTATATGTTGGAAGATCGTCAGTGAACCTGATGAAACCCGGGGTTCTCGGATCGCCATTGACTTATCTCATTCCGTAGATGGTGGAGGTTCAACAAGGCTCTGTTCTCCAGGTTGTGATTCGGACTACGAGTCTTGTTGACCCTGTACACTTTCTGGAAAACAGCACCAATTGCTTTCACCTTTTTCCTGGAGTGAAGGGAAGTGCTTTCTACTTCGTTCGTAGTGATTAAGGGCTTAACCCCTACAAATTGGACTTCGCCGCTCTCATCTTGTCGCATCTTTCGGAGGAGAACCTTCAGATCAGCAGAGGGATTAATACCTTTGGGTGGCAATGTCTGTGGTCTTTCTCCTTTAGAAGTGTACATGTAGAAGTAAGCGTTCTCTCTCAGAAATTTAAAACCGTCCATTATTAGGCAATTAACGGGGTTGGACTGGGGGTCTTATACTTAATAAAACAATCTTATTTCCTAGGGCCACCTCACATAATGTCTCCAACACGTCTGTCTCCATGCCAAAGACTTTAATTGAAGGGTAGCGTACCTTGGACTTCTGCTGCTGTGACTCCTGTTGTTCCTAATGTCGTGGCTTTTGTTGTTTCTGCTCGTGTGGTTCCTGTTAAATCTGCGCCTGTGGCTGCTGTTTCTTCTGCTGCGGCTGTTGCTCCGTCTAAGTTTTTGTGCGTCTGCTTTTTTTTCTGTGTTGAATTTTGTTGTTGCAGTGGAGCTGCACGTCTCCGCCGTTGTTGTGGAAGGCTGAGTTGCAACTTTAGAATGTTGCTCAGCTGTTCATTCCTTTTCGCTGCTTTTTCAGCAACCTTTCTAGCGGTAGACTGCTCGTAGAGGAACTTGATGTGGGCCTCAAGTTTAGCCCTCTCTTCATCAAGATTTCGGAGTTCCGTTTCCTCCTCCCGGAGTTGTCGCTTCCTTTATAGGAGAACAGGTATTAGTTGCCCTCCGATTCAAATTGGAAGGCCTCAATGGCGATTAAAAGTTGAACTGTAGCCGATTATTGGTTATGGACCGTGACTATTGTATTTTTTTTTAAATTTCTATTTACACAGAGGTAGTGTTTATGGTTATAGGCCTAACAATGGTGTCTCCCATATTCCTCGCACTTGTTAGTCAAAGTAAAATATACGCACAATTGTTTTGCATTTTTGCTTCTCTATTTCCTTTCAACAAAATCGAATTAATATTTTTTAATTATTGAACAGTAATTATAATAAGTTCTAAAAAAGGTTTTAACTTTTACTTTCGTGTCTACTTTTTTACAGAAAATTTGAACTTAAATCTAATCTAAGATATATCTTTATACATATCATATAATATCATACCATTCTACGTACTGCCAGAAATTTTAGGTATTTGTATTTACTTCTTGCTGATCATGGGCTAAATGCTGAATGAGCATGTACTTGGGTACGTGTTTTTGTGTCAAATGACTCGAATATCGTATATGCAGTCCACGCAGGTTTACAGCAAAACGTCTTATCAGCTTTTATAGATTTATATTTCTTTACGTTGGGACTCCTGCCGAACAGAATTCCGTCAAGGGGTGAGGAAAAGCCATGAATACACGCATCTTATCATGCGTATGAGTATCTTCAATCAACGAAAGATAACAGGGCTCCATGATGGGTCGATTAAAATGTTGCCTCTGATTCATATTCGGGCGTTTTGTTCACGCATGTGTTTGCTTCTTCTTCTTCTTCTTCTTCTTGTGGCGCTACAGTCCGGGGTGGACCTGGGCCTCAACCAACATGCCTCTCCAGCCAGCACGATCTTTCGCCAGCTGTCTCCAGTTGCGCACTCCAAGTTGGTTGAGGTCCTTCTCCACTTGTGTACGCCACTTCAGTCTAGGTCGTCCTCTGTTGCATTGTCCCAATGGCTCGGATTCAAAGACTTTTCGGGCCGGAGCAGTGGTGTCCATACGCTCTACATGGCCTAGCCATCTTAAGCGTTGTATCCGTAGACGCTTAACCAGGCGCATGTCGCTGTACAGCCTATAGAGTTCGTCATTAAATCTTCTCCTCCAGATGCCATCAACGCAAACAGGACCAAAAATCGCACGCAAAACTTTTCTCTCGAAAAGACTAAGGGCTTCCTCATCCGCCTTTGCTAACGTCCAAGATTCTGCGCCATATAGTAGGACGGGGATGATCAAGCTGTTATATAAAGCTAGTTTAGTCCTTCTAGAGAGGGCTTTATTACTCAATTGCCTCTTGAGCCCAAAGAAACAGCGGTTGGCAAGAGTGATTCTGCGTTTGATTTCGGTACTGATGTTGTTGTCCCTATTTACCGCGGAGCCGAGGTAGACGAAGTCCTTAACTACCTCGAAATTTCTGCTGCCTAGTGTGACGCTCCGTCCGAGACGTCGATGTTGTGTGTCCTTCCTTGATGACAGCATGTACTTCGTTTTGCCCTCATTTACCGCAAGACCCACTTTAGCCGCTTCCGCTTCAATGCCAGCAAACGCCTCATTGACGGCTCGCTGTGTTCGTCCAATCACGTCAATGTCATCAGCGTAAGCTAACAGTTGAACTGACTTCGGGAAGATCGTGCCTCTGGTGTTGACTTGTGAGTTACGCACGATCTTCTCGAGGATGATGTAAAAGAAGTCACATGACAGTGCGTCGCCTTGTCTAAAACCTTTTTTGACATTGAAGGTCTCGGTGAGTTCGGTACCGACCTTGACGGAGCAGCGAGAGTTCTGCATCGTCATCCTACACAATCTGACGAGTTTGGTAGGAATGCCAAAACTAGACATGGCACTGTATAGCTCGTCTCTATGCACACTGTCATATGCAGCCTTGAAATCGACGAATAGGTGGTGAGTGTCAATTTGCATTTCTTGGGTCTTTTCCAGGATCTGCCGTAATGTGAAGATCTGGTCTATTGTGGACTTCCCTGGTTTGAAACCACACTGATAGGGACCTATCAGGTCATGGACAAATGGTTTCAGACGCTCACACAATACGGCAGAGAGGATCTTGTATGCGATGTTCAGGAGACTAATCCCTCTGTAGTTGGCACAGTCAATGGGGTCTCCTTTCTTGTGGACCGGGCAAACGACGCTGAGATTCCACTCATCGGGCATGCTTTCCTCCGACCATATCTTACAGATGAGCTGAGAGAGAGAAGGCAGCTTATTCGGATGCGGATTTGTTGTTCGAGGCAGACTTAGGCAAAAAGTCTTGAGCTACGACCCAGTCAGCGAACGCCTCATGACAATCCGCATCAAGGCTAAATTCGGGTACATCAGCCTAATATGCGCTCACGCCCCGACAGAGGAGAAGGATGACAACATCAAGGATGACTTCTATGATCTCCTAGGAAGAACATACGATCGATGCCCCAGCTATGACACCAAGATCGTTCTAGGAGATTTCAACGCTCAGCTGGGAAAGGAGGACATTTTTGCTGGAGTCATCTTTAAACACAGCCTGCACGACAACACATCCGGAAACGGACTCAGGCTGTTGGACTTCGCCTCGGGGCGAAACCTCTCTGTGGCTAGCACGCGGTTCCCACACCTGAACATTCACAAAGGAACCTGGCGATCTCCTGATCAATCAACCGTCAACCAGATTGATCACGTTGCGATCGACGTCAGACACTCCTCCAGTATTCTCGATGTCCGAACCTTCCGAGGTGCAAACATTGACTCGGATCATCACCTTGTTGTAGCCAAGGTAAGAACCCGGATATCGAGAGAGCAACGGAGTCGAGAAAGGCCAAAACGGTTTGACGTCGAAAAGCTACAATCGCAGCTGATTGCTGGGAACTTTGCCGACCGAGTCTCCCGGAAACTCGCCCAGAGTTCGACGCTTCCTGCACTAAGCATAGAAGAAGAATGGAAACGTTGTCAAGAAGCCATCAAAGATGCTGCCACTGATGTGCTGGGTTTCACGTCACCACCCAGAAGGAACCCATGGTTTGACGACGAGTGCAGGCAAGCGCACGCAGCTAAACAAGACGCCTATAAAGCGACGCTGCATCGAACAACGCGGGCTGTTCGTGAACTCTACGAACAGAGAAGAAGGGAAGAGCACCGGCTTCTCAGAAGGAAGAAGAAGGAGCATGAGAAGCGCGCGGTCGAGGAAATGGAAAGGTGCTTTGGCAGGAATGAAGTCCGAAAGTTTTACCGAAAGGTAAAACAGCTATCCGGAGAATACAAGGTTCGGACCAAAGCCTGCCGGGACCAAAATGGACAACTAGTAGTAGAGTCGCAGTCTGTGCTGAGAATCTGGAAGGATCATTTCTGCAGACTCCTAAACGGCGATGACGACCCAAATCCCGCTGTTAGGCAGAATGTTCCACTCAATTTGGACGATGATAGACAAGCATTCCGTCCCCCCGACTTAGACGAGGTGAGGATAGCAATATCCAAGCTAAAGTCGAACAAAGCTGCTGGAGCGGACGGACTGTCCGCAGAACTATTTAAAGCAGCTGGAGATGACCTGGCTGGGCGCATGCACCATGTGTTTGCTTGGGAACACTTTTATAACATGAGCATGTTTCCAAACTCCTGACCGCTGAGTTTCTTCTGTCGAATACACTACCGGCGCGTTTCTGTATTTTGAATAAGTATACCTGGAACTATTGTGCTGTTGTAATATGCTCTGTGGTTCCTCTCTTGGATATGAAATAATCCAAAGATGAAAAAGAGCCATAAAGTTGCTGACTAATTCAAGAAGTACACCGTCCCTTGAGATGATAGGTAGGTATTAATAGCCTCGGATTTTTTTCAGCGTTTTGTTCTTCTTGCTTTCCCTGTCATAATTTATTGTGCCAAGCAGATAATGCAGCATTCAGCATTTCTGGTGGTTATTCAAAAATGGGACAAGCAAACCTCACTCGCCAATGATTTATGGTTGTGTCCGTGTTACAATAAAGTACTTCATAAGAGTATGAATTTATAATTTATTTAATAATGTTTTTATTTTAATTTCAGTTCTTATTTCTTTCGACATTATTGAGGAATTCTTATTATCACCCTTGTCCTCGCCCAGTGTTTACACAGAAAATAAACGCATTCGAGAGTTGGACCACATCTGTTTCTGTTCCTCTGAATAAGGATAAATGGCATTTTGTATCTTTATCGTCACTCAGTGAATGTACAGGAGCCAGGTGGGAATTTGCGGTTCCCATTGAAATGTCATGAAACTCTTCATATTTCTGCATTCAACCAATTTTAGAAATTCAACGGACCATACCAAAGTGTTCATATCGAGAATGACATACTAATCCGTCCCTTCTCCTTGCTTCTGATTGAAGGCATTCGAAAAGCAATCCAAGTAGACCAAGAAGGGAGAACGGTGCTTACGACTCGGAGTATATAATTTGGAATTCATATAAAAACAAAATTGTATTTTAAGATAATAGTTAAATTTACTAAATGTAATATTAATAACTATAAGCCACGTTATTTATATAGTAAACAAATACTTTGTTAAATCATAATTCATCACGTAAGTAACTTATTGTCGAAGAGTGAAATGTTAGGCAAAAGTAGAAGTCAGGAAAAATAAATTTATTTATAAATGTATTTATTTTTAAAAATCGCACACAGAAATTTTCTCTCGAAGAGACCAAGGGCTTCCTCATCCGCTTTTAGTAGCGTCCAAGTTTTTGCGCCGTAAAACAGGACTGGGATGATCAAGGTGTTGTACAAAGTCACTTTGGTAGTTCGGGAGAGGGCTTTATTACTCAATTGCCTCTTAAGCCCAAAGAAACAGCGATTGGCAAGAGTGATTCTGCGCTTGATTTCGGTACTGATGTTGTTGTCCCTATTCACCGCGGAGCCGAGATAGACGAAGTCCTTGACTACATCGAAGTATCTGCTGCCCATAATGACGCTCTGTCCGAGACGTTGATGTTCTGCGTCCTTCTTCGATGACAGCATATACCTCGTTTTGCTCTCGTTTACCACCAGTCCCACTTTAGCCGCTTCCGCTTCAATGCTAACAAACGCCTCATTGACGGCTCGCTGAGTTCGGCCCATCACGTCAATGTCATCCGCATAAGCTAGCAGTTGCTAGTCGTTCACAGACTTCCAAGCGATACGGACGTGTTTCGGCTTCACGAAAATAACAGTGCGTTACTAGTGTGAAAAAAAAACATCTGAACACAAGCGGGGCAGTAGCCAAGTGTTAGACAAAAGTGGTGGTGACTCGGAGGTTCGATTCCCGAAAGAATAAAAACGATTTTTTTTTAATTAGTAAAAATAATAAACATTAAACAAGACAACCATGGAAAGTGATGAGCGACCCGAGCTCAGTAAATCGGGTGATTTCAAAACACCGGTGGCCGGGACATCAGGCCACCTAACCAGTGACGGTAGCATCCGCGTGGCTAGCCCCATGAGCGGAACTGCCGATCTAAAAAAGAGAAGGAAGGGTGCAGCCGCAACACAACTTCACGAAGCGTCGGACGACAGCAATGACGTCAGATGAGGAAGCGGTCGCATCAAACAAAGTTGGGGTGGTTGCGACCAAAAAAAAATACGCCAACAAAACCAGCAGTAACCCGAGCAACAACAAAATCGGCTTCATCTGCAATCCCAATCGACATTGATGCCCTCCAATGTGAGTCGGAGGGCAACGAATGCCGCTTTTCATATAGAGGGAGTGAAAACTCCTTCCAGGTGCTCGCCACATCGGACGCCGACGATGAGGAGGAGCAAATAAGAGAGGAGGAAATGAAGCTGAAGAAACTCGACGAGGAAAGAGCAAAGCTTGACGCCCACATCCAATTCCTATACGAATAGTCCACGTCGAGGAAAACTGCAGAGAAAGCAGCAAAACAAATAGAGCAACAGAGCGAAATACTAAAGTTGCAACAAAGACGGAAGCAATGTGTTAAGCAGCAAAAATGCCAAGAACCGGTGCCGTCCACATCCAAGGCAGCGCAACGTCTACAGAAAGCTCAACAGGAGCTTAAATTGCAGCAACAGCAACAGAAGCAGACACGGCTACAAAAAGAGAAGCAGCAGCAGCCACATCAACAGGAGCAGCAGCAGTCACAGCAGCAGAAACAACAGCAGCCGCAACAGCAGAAACGACAGCCGAATCAGCAGCAGATACAACAGGAGCCTCAGCAACAACAGCAGAAATCTAAGGTCCGCTGCCCACCAATAAACGTCTTCGGCATGGGGACGGACGAGCTAGAGACCCTATGTGAGTTGGCCTTAGAAAATAACACTTATTATATAAAATATAAGACTCCACAAACCCACACCGTTCATTGCCTAATAATGGACGGATTTAAATTTTTAAAAGAAAAATTAGCGGCATGATTATTAACTTAACGAACGCTGATTATTATACATACACCCCCAAAGGAGAAAGGCCACAGTCTCTGCTCCTCAAAGGCATAAATCCTTCTACAGATCCGAAGGTCCTCCTCGACAAGCTGCGACGAGTCGAAAGCGACGAGGTCCATTTCGTAGGGGTTAAGCCTTTTATCACTGCGGCAGCGAAAGCTGTTCAGGTATCCCAGGGCACGAAAATTGACAACTTATGAAAAATCCGTTTCGTAGGCGGTCTTAGTGTTAAATGGGAGAAATTAAACAAAACTGACCACGTACTTCAATGTGCGAAGTGCAGAAGGCTGGGGCACGTCGCGGAGAACTGCAATATGGAGTTCCACTGCGCACGTTGCACATTCAGTCACAACAAAGGGGAATGTCCTTTAGGTAGGGAGGAAGTCGAGGATAAGGCGCTCCTCAAATGCGTACTCTGCGGAGGAAATGGACACCCCGCAACCTACTTGGGGTGTCCACGAATAAAAGAACTCCGGCAGAGAGTAAAAGAAACAAGGAACGACAAAAAAAGGTAGCCGCCAGGCCAGCTTTCCGTGCTCTGATTACCACCGTTACGCCTGGTGTCTCCTACGCCCAGATGGTGTCAGGCAGACAACCGGCACAACTGACAGTGCAAAAGGTTGCCCCGGCTCCAATGGTCAGGCATT
This sequence comes from Eristalinus aeneus, assembly GCA_955652365.1. Classification (NCBI taxonomy): domain Eukaryota; kingdom Metazoa; phylum Arthropoda; class Insecta; order Diptera; family Syrphidae; genus Eristalinus; species Eristalinus aeneus. The sequence goes on along the minus strand of OY019132.1, from coordinate 10,394,251 downwards.
CCGAGGCAGAACCCTCAATAAAGGATGTAATGTCTTCCATCCAATCGATGCAAGCGCAGATGATTGCCTTGCAGAAACAGATGGTCGAACTACAGACCAGTTTCCTTACGCAGACGGCTAAAGTTGATTTCCTCTTCTCTCAGCTGCCTGCAAACAAGCGCGCTCAGATATAATGGTCTCACGCGAGGTAAGAACCCTTAAGATCCTCGCAGTGAATGTAAATTCTCTGATTAGGATCGAACGAAAACTATCGCTCGCTAACTTATTGCAAGCCCACAACCCTGATGTGCTGATGGCTAGCGAAACTAAGCTTAACCAGAAGCGCAATCTCAGGTACAAAAATTACCATATAATCAGAAGAGACCGACCCCAATCCACTAGAGGTGGTGGGGTCGCCCTTTTGATTAAACGTAACATTCATCATAAGGTCATATATAGCAACGATGTACGTAGATTTAGTGTGCTAGAAGCAGCGATTGCACGCATCTCTCTCCATGGTGGAAAGAAGTTATTTGTGATCACTGCCTATGCATCAGAACCTCGAAACCCTAACTTTCTCTCTGAGCTCGAGGCTCTTTTCACCAGCCTCTGCTTAAACTCGGAAGGAAACTTCTTTATAGTAGCCGGGGATTTGAACGCCAAGCACGGTGAATGGGGTAACGCTGTTCCAAATGAGCGAGGAAATGCTCTCTTCGAGTGGATGGAACAAAACAATATTGAGTTCAGGTTAGATCTGCTGACAACCGATAGACCATCATTTCCCAGAAGCGGGTACTATCTTGATGTGATGCTTATCGACAGACGACTAACAATACTAAACGTGGAACGACATACGAGGAACTGTTTAACTAGAGTCGAGTATGACAGTGATCACGGTGGTCTCACCGCGGTAATACAGCTCCCGAATAAGCTGGAGGAACTGGAGGAATATGTCCAAACGCATCCTTATAATTACAATAAGGCGCGCTGGTCACGTTTCTCTAGAACCGTAGCCAGAGAAATAAGTTCGAGTGTGATCAATCCTCCTACGAACAGAAACCTGACGAACGAAGAGGTTGATTGCTACCTCACACAAATGGACGAAGTCATTAAACGAACAATGGATAAAACTATCCCGAAGGTAGCACAAACTGATGATGGCGACATCTATCGGAATGCTACGATCGATGCACTTCACGTGCAAAAAAGTAGACTCCTGTCAAGACTCAAACTCTTGTACAGGAGATTTACAGATTCACTGAATACAGAGATTCGCTGTCTGAAGTCACAGATTAAAGCACTCCAACAGTTAATCAAACATAATTACAGACTACCTGTAAGCTTGCATTGGGGCAATAAGATTCGGGCTGTAAGATCTAACAACCCGAGCATGTTCCCGCAAGTAAATAAATTATTTCGGAGGAAAGATCATAGCGACATTCAGAGCTTTCGACTGGACAGCACAAGAGACAACGTGAACTTACTTACCTCAGTTGGCATCGATCCTGATAGGGCAGTGCTTGACAATGACTACTTCGTAGTTGAGGATCCTCAGGAGAAAGTGAAAGCAATTGGTGCTGTTTTCCAGAGAGTGTATACGGTCAACGAGTCTCGTAGCCCGAATCACGACTTGGAAAGCAGAGCCTTGCTAAATCATGTTTGTCTTAGTAATGAAATAAGTCAATGGCGATCCGAGAACCCTGGTTTTATCAGGTTCAGTGACGAGTATCCGGCAAATAATGCCGTCGCCGATGATGGAAACAACTCCATCCGTATTTCGAAAGATGAGCTCCAAGGTATCCTCAACTCACTAAAGAAGAAAAAGTCAGTGGGAATAGATGGTATACCAAATATTGTTCTGCGCCATCTACCCTCTGAGGCGGTGGACGTATACACAACTCTGTTTAACAATGCGCTTAGTAATGCATATTAGCCGGTGCATTGGAAAACAGCTGTGAAGATACTGCAAAGATACCTCCATCCCAACGAATCTCCGTTCTATAAGTCTTCTTCCGTGCAATTTCTTCCGAAATTTCCACCACAGTGTTCCACATAAAAAATGGGTTGCAACAAGGAGCGGTGGGTTCGCCGATCTTGTTCACTATATTCACCAGCGATCTTATAGGTTCTATGCCTAACATAATAGCGTTTGCCGATGATCTAATCGCGTACAGATCAGGTCCGAAGGTAGAAAAAATAAACGGTTTGTTGCAGAGTGACTTTGATACGATTCAACGATTTTGCGACGACTGGAAGTTGAAAATCAACTACCAGAAGTGTGCAACTATCCTCTTCAGAACCCCGTTGTCCAGAGCCTCAAGGGACACGAAAATGAACTGGCGCAAGTTCGGCATAGTTGAACCACTGGGACGGCTGTTGACTGTGAAAAATGTAGTAAGATATCTAGGCATCTGGTTGGACCAGTATCAATATGGTGATATACATGTAGACACTGCTCTGACCAGGGCTAAGAATGCCTTCGCTATGGCAAGAGGACTGTTTTACAGCAGTCAACTTGACACCAGGGTGAAGGTAATCTGCTACATGGCCCTCATCCGTTGTATGGTTCAACGTGAGTCCTTCCCAGATGGAAAAGATGAGAGTGTTCGAGAGGCGGTGCCTTCGAGCCTGTCTTCGTTTATATCGAACACCAGAATCTCAGTACAAGAAATTCTACCCCAACGAGGTTCTGTACAACGAGGCAAACCTTATAAGGATAAATAATTTTATTATTAAGTTGATTCGGAGTCACACTGCTCGTGCCATGGCTTCAACCAACAGTCTGATCTTTGGGGCTTACTACCCAAATGAAATGTACCATGAAAGAGTACGTCTTAACGGCTTCATTCCACCTGAAGCTTTCCTTTATTTGGATTCGAAAGGCCTGATACAAGATAGGGAAGGCTGCCCTATCATCTTCCACGTCGCACGCCGAACAGTAGAAAGGCAACTCCAATACGAGCTGAACGTCGCTCGCAGCCATGAGGATCTCCTACGGTACAGTAGAGCGATTTCTACCCGAGACAGAGCAGTTTCTCATAAGGAACGGCATTTCTACTGGTGGTTACACCATAATCAGGTTTCGATGCCGCTTACTTCTTAAAGCAAAAGACAGGACAGCTGATTCACAAGGGCCAGCTCACATATGTAGGTTAAGGTAGTTTTAAGATATTACAAACAAAACAAAAAAAAAACAAAAAATAATATATAAAAACATTAAAAAAAAACAAAACAAAACAAAAACCAAAAAAAAAAAGGTGCACCAGGGGGTATCAGATATATATGTAAGGCATATAAATGACACATACCTCCGGGTGCACACGTCCGTATAACGTTACGGGCACAGTTAAGAATAATGTAAATAGTTAAGTACATATAAGTTTAGACGTAAGTTAGAGTTAGGTACTTTTATCATAGGTTTTAGTCTTAGCATTAAGTAAATTTAATAACCTTAATAAGTTTTTAAAGTTTTCTTGGGACAAATTAAAGCTGGAATGAAGACAATTAAAAGAAACACAAATTGAAAACTGAAATAGGCCGAAAGGCAGAAGTAAACTAATAATCCTTTGTTAGCTTAGAGTACTTATGAAAAGTCAGTAAGTTAGAATTAAGATCAAAGATTAGAAAAGTAAGCTAGTTTAAGTACTTTTGTCTAGCATTTAAGAAAACTATGATGAAATAATAAAAAAAATGCATTTAAAAAAACAAAAAAAAAGCTAGCAGTTGAACGGACTTGTGGAAGACCGTCCCTCTGATGTTGACGTGTGAGTTCCGCACGATCCCCTTAAGAATGATGTTAAGGAAGTAGCATGACAGCGCGTCGCCTTGTCTAAATCCTTTTCTGACATCGAAGGTCTCGATGGGTTTGCTACCGACCTTGACGGAGCAGCAAGAGTTCTCCATCGTTATCCTACATCTGACGAGTTTGGTAGGAATGCCAAAACTAGACATCGAACTGTATAGCTCGTCTCTATGCACACTGTCATATGCGGCCTTAAAATCGACGAATAGGTGGTGGGTGTCGATTTGCATTTCTTGCGTGAAGATCTGGTCTATTGTGGAATTCCCTGGTCTGAAACCACACTGATATGGACCTATCAGGTCATGGACAAACGGTTTCAGACGCTCACACAATACGGCTAAGAAGATCTTGTATGCGATGTTCAATAGACTTATCCCTCGGTAGTTGGCGCAATCAAAGAGGTCTCTTTTCTTGTGAACCGGGCAAATGACGCTGAGATTCCACTCATCGACCATGCTTTTCTCCGACTACATCAGATGAGCTGGTGCATGCGCCCAACCAGGTCATCTCCAACTGCTTTAAATAGTTCTGCGGGCACTCCATCCGCTCCAGCAGCTTTGTTCGACTTCAGCTTTGATATTGCTATCTACACCTCGTCTAAGTCGGGGGGACGGAATGCTTGTCTATCATCGTCCAAATTGAGTGGAACGCCTAATATTCGTTTTGCTTAGCTGCATGCGCTTGCCTTCCTTCTGGGTGGTGAGGTGAAACCCAGCACATCAGTGGCAGCTTCTTTGATGGCTTCTTGCAAAGTTTCCAGTTTTCTTCTATGGTCAGTACAGGCAGCGTTGAACTCTGAGCGAGTTTCAAGCGGACTCGGTCGGTAAAGTTCCTAGCGATCTGTTTCGATTGTAGCTTTCCGACGTCAAACCGTTTTGGCCTGTCTCGACTCCGTTGCTCTTTCAATATCCGGGTTCTTACCTTGGCTACAAGGTGATGATCCGAGTCGATGTTTTCACCCCGGAAGTGTCTGACGTCGAGCGCAACGCAATCAATCTGGTTGACAGTTGATTGATCAGTTGATCGCCAGGTTCCTTTGTGGAGGTCAACGTGCAGGAACTGCGTGCTAGCTCGAGGCGAAATCCAACAGCCTGAGTCCGTTTCCAGAAGTGTTGTCGTGTGGGCCGGGTTTACCGATAACTCCAGCAAAGAAGTCCTCTTTTCCCAGCTGAGTGTTGAAGTCTCCTGGAACGATCTTGTTGTCGTAGCTGGGGCATCGATCGTATGTTCTTTCTAGGAGATCATAGATGTCATCCTTGATGTTGTCATCCTTCTCCTCTGTCGGGGCGTGAGCGCATATTATTACTCAATTGACTCTTGAGCCCAAAGAAACAGCGATTGGCAAGAGTGATTCTGCGTTTGATTTCGGTACTGATGTTGTTGTCCCTGTTTACCGCGGAGCCGAGGTAGACGAAGTCCCTAACTACCTCGAAGTTTCTGCTGCCTAGTGTGACGCTCCGTCCGAGACGTCGATGTTGTGTGTCCTTCCTTGATGACAGCATGTACTTCGTTTTGCCCTCATTTACCGCAAGACCCATTTTAGCCGCTTCCGCTTCAATGCCAGCAAACGCCTCATTGACGGCTCGCTGTGGTCGTCCAATCACGTCAATGTCATCCGCATAAGCTAGCAGTTGCTAGTCGTTCACAGACTTCCAAGCGATACGGACGTGTTTAGGCTTCACGAAAATAACAGTGCGTTACGTCATCCCAAGACTCTGAAATAAATCTATTCTTTAAAATATTGTAATTTATTTTGTCAACATTGTTAGTTGAAATAAATTGAGCTTGGTAAACAATAATCTATGAGCTCTCACAAATATATAACTACGAATAAAATCTAATACGTAGGTAGACAGAAAGCATAGTCAAGAACTGATCAACATCACACGATTTCGACAGTTTATTAATGTTAAAATCAGCGATTAAGATTATATTTTTACAATGTTGTTGCTCCAAAAACCCGTAAAACTTTTCTAAAAAGTAATTAAGTAAACAACCGTGAAGTCTGTAAAGATAAATAAAGCATTAATAATATTCTGAAATTACAATTGTCTGCACTTCACAAGTTAAATTGTTTAATTATAATGCCAGATAAGTCGTTCTTAAAGAAAACCCTAACACCACTCGCTCTAACAGGGGCGTTCAATATTCTCGTTATCGGAGTGAAGATGTGGTTATATAAATTATTTATCAAATAATAGTGCATTCATGTAAAATAACATGTAAATGTGATTATTTATTCGCGTTTTATCTCTAACAGGAACAAAAATCGCACGCAAAACTTTTCTTTCGAAAAGACTAAGGGCTTTTTCATCCGCCTTTGGTAACGTCCAGTTTCCGCGCCATAGAGTAGGACTGGGATGATCAAGCGAGTCCGTCGAGAGAGGGCTTTATTACTCGATTGCCTCTTGAACCAAAAGAAACAGCGATTGGCAAGAGTGATTCTGGTTGATTTCTGTACTAATGTTTTTGTCCCTATTTACCGCGGAGCCGAGGTAGACGAAGTCCTTGACTACCTCGAAGTTTCTGCTGACTATTGTGACGCTCTGTCCGAGACGTCGATGTTTTGTGTCCTTTCTTGATGACAGCATGTACTTAGTTTTGCCCTCATTTACCGCCAGACTCATTTTAGCCGCTTCCGCTTCAATGCCAACAAACGCTTCATTGACGGTCCCGTTGTGTTCGTCCAATCACGTCAATGTCATCAGCGTAAGCTAGCAATTCAACTGACATCTGGAAGATCGTGCCTCTGGTGTTGACTCGTGAGTTGCGCACGATCTTCTCAAAGATGATGTTAAAGAAATCACATAACAGAGCGTCGCCTTGTCTAAAACCTATTTTGACATTGAAGATCTCGGTGAGTTCGGTACCGACCTTGTCGGAGCAGCGAGAGTTCTCCATCGTCATTCTACACAATCTGACGAGTTTGGTAGGAATGGCAAGACTAGACATGGCACTGTATAGCTCGTCTCTATGTACGCTGTCATATGCAGCCTTGAAATCGACAAATAGATGGTGGGTACCGATTTTTACTTCTTGGGACTTCTTTAGGATCTGCCGCAGTGTGAAGATCCGGTCGATTGTGGAATTCTCTGGCCTGAAACCACACTTATAAGGACCAATCAGGTTGTTGACGAACGGTTTCAAGCGCTCACACAGCACGGCAGAGAAAATCTTATATGCGATGTTTTTTTTTTTTTGTAGGTTGGGATCAACTACACTGGAGCACTCAGACTCAAATACTGGTCCATTGTACTACCAGGCAGTAACCTTCGTTTAATGTAATTTCATGGTTTTCCAAAGAAAAACCAAGATGCGCTTCTGTGATATAGAACTTAGGTTTTCAGTTCCCACCACATCAGCGCCAAATAAGCGATACGAGCGAAAGCAGGACACTGACAGAGAAAGAGCTCTGAAGTTTCTTCACCTTCTCCACAGGCAACGCAGAGTGTGACATCACTAAGCCCAAGCCGAATCAGGTGCATAGCGAAGATAAAGTGTCCCGTTAATACGCCAACAAGTCTTCTGCACTCGTTTCTGTCTAGAGATAGCAGAAATGAGGCGGATTTCTTGCAGACGTTTGGGAGCATGCTCTTGGTCACCCTGCATCCTGGAGAGTCCCGCCATCTCTGGTTGTGCTGTAGGGAGACCCAACCATCGACGGAGGCCCTGACCAGGGACGCGGGTAATCCCAAGGTGGGTTCGCGTCCTACGAATGCCTCTGCTGAGCCTAGCCTAGCTAGTTCATCGGCAGTTTCGTTTCCCAGGATCCCGTGGATCGCGAAGGCTTCCGCCTGGAAGACCGACGCGAAATTTCCTATGGAGGCATGAAGTGTAATTTTGTTGTTTTCCACGAAGGCCCCAGCTCCAGAACGCTCCGTTGTCTTGGAGCCGTTCGTGAAAATCCGACTACATTCCTTTCCCGGTTCAGTTTCTGGCCACAGCCAGTCCAGGACACGTGTAAAGTCGACTTTGTATAAGCGTCGCAACTGACCTCGCATCAGACGGCATGTCCATGAGAGTAGTATCATAGGAGATGCGGTGTGCAAGGTCATTAAAGCTCTAGTGCGAGTGGAACCAAAAACCATTCTTTTTTAGTCGAGAGATGGCCTTGAGTGTACATCCCATGATGTGGCGATCAAGGGGGAGATTAATCAGAACATCAAGAGCAGAGCCAGGTGTGCTGGGGAAAGCCCTTGTGCAGCCAAGACAAACTGTTCCTTGAAACTTGGTGAAAGCGGCAATCACGTATTTGCGCGAAAGCTTGTTCCACCAGACGACTGATGCATAAGATTGAAGTGGTCTCATCATTGCCGTATAGATCCAAATGGATCTTTTGGGTGATAGACCCCAGGTTTTGCCGAAAACTCCCTTGCATTGCCAGAAGACTGACAGCGCCTTGGAGGTTTTCGTCTCAATGTGTCTTTTCCAGAGAAGTTTACTGTCCAGCATAATACCTAGATATTTGGCTTCATTGGAAAGTGGGATATTGACGCCTTTAAGTACCAGTCGAGTCAAACCAATCATATTCCTCCTTCTCGTAAAGAGAACAACTTCAGTTTTAAGAGGGTTGACGGAAAGCCCATTCCTGGTACACCAGCTATCGATCGTGTCAAGAGCCGCCTGTCCGCGTGCGCTGACGGCCGCAAGACATGGTCCGGTAACCAATACAGCTACATCGTCTGCATAAGCCTTGGCATAGGTGATAGAACTATTCAAAACGGAAAGCAGAGAATCAACCAGCATGCACCATAGGAGGGGAGACAGGACCCCGCCTTGGGGGCAGCCCTTGTTAACCTCCGACATTACAAACATGTCACGCTCCGCCTCCGCGATTATAGTCCTGTTCATTAGCATTGCTATTATCCACAACACCAATGATTCCTCTACGCCGTGATTCCTGGCCGCGTTACACATGCCATCAAAAGTCGCATTGTCGAAAGCGCCCTCTATGTCGATGAAAATGCCCAGTGCGTAGTCTTTCCTGTCAAGTTCACTTTCAATTCTACCGACGAGATTTTGAAGTGCTGTCTCGCAAGATTTTCCGCGCTGGTAGGCATGTTGCATTTGAGATAGAGGGTGTGATCGCAGAGCGTTTTTGCGCATGTGCAGTTAGACCAGCCTCTCCAAGCATTTTAGCATGAAGGAGGTGAGACTGATAGGCCTGAAGTTTTTGGCGAGTGAGTAGTCTCCTTTACCAGTTTTCGGTATAAAGGCTACCCTCAATGTAATTTTTTTTTTTAATCGATATAGGTCCCAGTCCTCTTTCAAATTGGTCTTAAGTGACCTATTCAGAAGTTTTCTGGTTTCCTTGCATTTTCTCTGCAATTCCGAGTTCCACCACGGAACAGGGGTTCTGCAGGAGTGTTTTTTGACTGGGCATGTCAGTTCGAAGCATTGGGTTAGGGTGTCATTCAGGTTCCGAACTGCCACCTCAACCTTATGCCTCGTTCTGACGTTTGGGAGAGGCACAGTGCGATTTGCTAACTCTTCCCTAAACATTGGCCAGTTTGTTCTCCTAGCATTCGATTCGGAACTCTATGTATCTATGATCCGACATGGACACTTCCGACAGAACTTTCCAGTCTGTGATCTCCTTAAGATATCTATTTGATAACGTTAAGTCAATCACCTCCTGTCTTCTTGTCGTGACAAACGTTGGTTGCGATCCAACGTTGTTTATGGTCAAGCCAGACGAAAGTGCGAAATCGAGAAGATACGACCCTCTTCTGTTACATTTGCTGCTGCCCTAGAAGATGTTCTGAGCATTAGCGTCACAACAGATAACGAGACCCATCTTTTTCGATTCGCAGTACTCTACGAGTTCCGCTACTTCCCTTGGTGGAGGTTGTAGAACGGAATCGTAGGGGAAGTAGGCCGAAGCCACGACAAAATGAACTGCCTGATTTGTAATTTATGACCGCAGCAACTAAATCTTGCCCACAGAATTGTCCAAGCTTGGTTGCTGGGAGAAGATTCGGCACAATAAGACAAGCTTTCGGTCTTTCCGATCGCTCGTCGAAGAGTGGGGTAAAGCCTCGTAGACTACCAAGGCCACAGATGCGATTTTTCCACACCCATGGTTCCTGGATAGACACGATGTGTGATTTTGTTTTCATCATGAAAAGTCTGCTACATAGGATTGCAGTAGCATCCTTATAATGATGAAGGTTGATCTGGGTAAACAGTGGCATGCAGAGTTACCGTGGAAAGCATCCCTTATTCGCAAACCTTGGACATGAGGCGGAAGTTAATCCGTCCAAGGTGCAGATAGGGCCGAGAGCCGTATCTGGAGACGATGGTCTCAACCGAAGGTCGGTCTAGGCCCACAACGAGAGTAGAACCGTCTTTGCTTTCCCGGTTCTTGCTCTCCCTGTGGGAGAAAACCTTCCACCTTCTGGTTTCGAGACCAGGGTTCTAGATGCGGAGACGCGCCAGCACATCCGCCGTGTTCCTGAGTGGCCCCGGGATCCAGCAGATGGCGCGCGTGAGTTTTGTGGGCCTGAGAACCTCAAAGCTTATGGTTCCCAGGGGACAATTTTCGGCACGGAGGTGCTCAGCCACTCAAGAGATTGCTGTGTGGAGCACTTCACCAAAAAGGTTCCGTTTTCCAGAGCACAGCCCTCCACTTGGAAGCAAGCGTTCTCTGCCTTAGCCAGCTCCCACAGCTGATCTTCGCAGTATTTGCATTCTGCGTCGGTCATGCTGTCGTCATTGCCAGCTTTCCCTATTCGCAGCAGCAGAGAAGAGATAGAAGCCTTCTTATAGGGCTGCGGATCTCGTTCTCCGCTTGCCGCGAGTTTGAGTCTATTGGCAGGCTCTCCCGCAGCAGTCAATTTCCGTTTATCCGAGCCGCAGCCAGAATTAGGTGCGGCACCGGTGTGCGGGGAGTGCTGCCAACGGAAGCTTGCGAAGATGTTTTTCGCTTTTTTCTTTTAGAGCCAGAGGCAGAGGGGCGGCGTTGGTTTCAGAGGATTGGCCAGTTTCGGTTGGTGATACCTCTACTGACCTAATCCTCTTTGCCTTCGCCCTTGAATAGGCACTGCCTTCGACGCTTGCGCCTTCAATCACTTTCGTGATCTCTTTGCGCCGCTCGGTGGCAACCCTCCTTCTCTTATATATATATATAAATCTTATATGCGATGTTAAGGAGACTGATCCCTCGGTAGTTGGCGCAGTCGAAGGGGTCTCCTTTCTTGTAGACCGGACAAACGATGCTGAGATTCCACCCGTCAGACATGCTTTCCTCCGACCATATCTCACAGATGAGCTGGTGCATGCACCCAACCAGCTCATCCCCAGCCGCTGTGAACAGCTCTGCGGATAGTCCGTCCGCGCCAGCAGCTTTGTTCGACTTCAGTCTAGATATTGCTGTCTTAACCTCGTCGAAGTCAGGTGCACGGAATTCTTGTCCATCGTCGTTCAAATTGAGTGGAACATTCTGCCTAACAGCGGGAATTGCGTCGTCATCGCCGTTTAAGAGTCTGCAGAGATGATCCTTCCAGATTCTCAGCACCGACTGCGACTCTACCACCAGTTTTCCATTTTGATCCCGGCAGGCTTCTGAGGTTTGTAACCGCCGGCTAACTGTTTTATCTTGCGGTACAAATATCGCACGTCATTCCTGCTATAGCACCTTTCAATTTCCTCGACTGCGCGCTTCTCGTGCTCTTTCCTTTTTCTTCTGAGAAGCCGGTTCCCTTCCCTTCTTCTTTTTTTGTAGAGTTCACAAACAGCTCTCGTTGTTCGATGCAGCGTTGCCTTGCTTGGCTGCATGCGCCTGCCTGCAGTCGTCGTCAAACCATGTGTTCCTCTTAGGTGGGGCGTGAAACCCAGCACATCAGCGGCGGCCTCATTGATGACTTCTTGACAACGTTTCTATTTGTCTTCTATTGTTTGTGCAGGCAGCGTCGGACTATGAGACAGTTTTAGGGAGAAACGATTGGCAAAGGCTCTAGCGATCGGCTTCGATTGTAGCTTTTCGACATTAAACCGTTTTGGCCTGTCTCGACTCCGTTTCTCTCATCATATCTGGGTTCTTACCTTGGCCACAACAAGGTGATGATCCGAGTCGATGTTTGCACCTCGGAAGTTTCGGACATCGAGAATACTGGAGGAGTGTCTGACGTCGATCGCAGCATGATCAATCTGGTTGACGGTTGTTTGATCAGGTGGTCGCCAGGTGCCTTTATGAATGTTGAGGTGTGGGAACGGTGTGCTCGCCACAGAGAGGTTCCGCCTCGAGGCGAAATCCAACAGCCTGAGTCCGATTCCGGATGTGTTGTCGTGCAAGCTGTGTTTACCGATGACTCCAGCAAAGATGTACTCCTTTCCCATTCTTGGTGTCGTAGCTGGGGCATCGATCGTATGTTCTTTCTAGGAGATCATAGAAGCCATCCTTGATGTTGTCTTCCTTCTCCTCTGTCGGAGCGTGAGCGCATAACAGGCTGCTGTTCCTGAATTTAGCCTTGATGCGGATTGTCATGAAGCTTTCGCTGGCGGGGTCGTAGCTTAAGACTTTTTACCTAAGTCTGCCTCGAACAACAAATCCGCATCCGAATAAGCGGTGCCTTCTCTTTCTGTAGCAATCGCTGTAGTTGCAGCTTTTCATCGTTTGTTGTAGTGCGTGCAGTAATTGATGGGGGTAGTCAGTGTTGCTCGAAAATTAAATATATTAAATAATAGCGAAACCGTACATATGTCAGTTACTCCTTTTGGTTGCAAACAAAAGTTGCCATCTAAATTTTTTAAAAAAGTAAAGTTGCATATAAAAGGACAACACCACTGAAAAATTATTGAAATCGAAGCGATCATTTTGCCAAACATTTGTATTGATGTGCTTAGTGAACCAGAGCCAGTGTTTGAAATTTTCAGGGGGTTGGAATTGACTGATTGAGTAGTGGTAAATTTCGAAATGGAACAAGAATAAGTCTTTTGATTGGAGCTGATTACTATTGGGATATGGTAACAGGCAAGCAGCAAAAGTTGACAGATCGTTTAAGAGCAGTAGATACTCTGTTCGGGTGGACTCTCCAAGGCCCTCATCCAAAAGAAATCTGTAAGAGCAACAACACAGATGACAACCAAATACATCAAGCGTAGGGGACGTCGTTACGAAGCTAGTTTGCCATGGAAAGAACTACATGCTGTTTCAGATGACAATAAATTTCAAGTACTAAGTCAGCTTAACACTTTATAATATAGTCGTCTCTGCAGAGATCTCAGCAAATTGGCGGAGTATGATGGTGTTATCCGGTAGATGCTAGTAGATGGAATAGCTGAAATTGTACCACCTAACACCGCAAGCAAGCGAATCGTGAATTTACCATATCGCCCGGTGTACAAAGAGGACAGCAGTACAACGAAAATCCGTACAGTATTCGATGCATCAAGTCATTCCGAAAATACTCCATCTCTTAATGGGCGAACCGGAACGAATTTTTTACCGGACCTATTAAGTATTTTATTGAATTTTCGGACAAAGTGAGATTAGTGGCAGATTGACCATTGTTTTCTACACCTTTCTGGCAATTTGTGAATACCACGACAATAAAATTGTTTGTCTTTTAAAGCAAACCAATCAGACACCCAATTTTCGACCTCCTCCAAATGGTAGTCGGAAGGAGTCTGGTGAATACGGCGGGTGGGGTAGCTGCTCCCAAACAAGTGTTTTGATTGTATCCTGAACCGGTTTTAATGGTTGTACCAAATTAACAAATGATTTTTCCGTTCAGGATTCTTAAAATAAATCCATTTTTTACCGCCAGTAACAATCCGATGAAAAACCGATTTTCTTTCGTGTCTTTGAAGCAAAATTTCACAAGTGTTTTTTCGGTTTTCCATCTGTCTTTCATTCATTTCATGTGACACCCATTTTCCACACTTTTGGATCTTTCCTATAGCTTATAAACGGTCAGAAATTGTTTGTTGTGCAACATTTAACATTGCTGCCATTTGTTTTTGACTCAAAGTCAATATCGTTTGCAATTCGGCGGCTTCAAACTTTTTTGGTGGTCTTCCACTTTCTTCATTTCTCACATCAAAATCATTATTTCTGAACAGTTGAAACCATCTTTTGCATGTTTCTTCTGATAAAGCATGCCTCGACAAGACTTCGATGCGACTCTGCAGCACTACCTGGTAGTTAGCGCTGACTTTGATGCAGATGAGCAGAAGATTGTTCGAGAGGCAACTGAAATTATGAGAGCGGCTTCTATGAATCTTAGGAAGTGGAATTCCAACAGGAAGAGGTTCGTAGTTTTGTTACGTCAGACGGTTTTCCTGCACTTTAAAAAGTCCTAGGTCTTTTTTTGGTTTATACATACTGATGAATTAAGCATTTCGATGCAATCTGTTCAAAATTTCTTGAATCTTAACTCATTCAAAGGAACAAGGCGTAATGTTCGATTAGTTTTGGCACGTATTCCGTTGGGAATCGTCAATCCAACAACCGTCGAACTAAAACCTCTATTTCAACGGACCTGGAAACAGAAGCTAGCTTGGGGCGAACAACTGCCGTCGGATTTGCTAAACGAGTGGAACGCTTATATAAAAAAACATCTTGCAATTAAGGAACGTGACGATTTCGAGGGTAGCTGTTACTTGCTCAGCTAGTGAAATCGAGCTATTTTTTTTATATTTTTTTCGACGCAAGTCTCAGAGCATATGGGCCGTTGCATACGTCAAGATAGTGAGTACAGAAGCAATCTTATTTCTATGTTCGAAAAGCAGAGTGTGGATTCGATGAGCTAACTTTGCCGAAACTGGAGCTGACAGCAGCATTGATTGCTGCTAGAATGTGCACGTATCTACGAAAATCATTGAAGGTTCCTGTCGTAAAATTATTTCTATGGACTGACTCAAAGATCACACTCAATTGAATTTACGGACAAATACAAAGATAGATAGATAGAGTGGAAGAAATCCGTAGACAAACTACTGTTTCCAGTTACAGTCACTGTTAAGGGAAGAATAATCTAGCCGATCTCATAACGCGGGGTATTTCCGTTGACAAACAACATTCCTCTGCTGTGTGGATTGAAGGAACTTCTTGGCTTCAAAATTCTTAAGTTCAATAAGCAACTTTGATCGTCCAGTGCCATACGTTGTTGCTGAAAAAATCGATTGATAATACTACAATTAGAAGTGACGGCGATAATTCATTGAAGCCGCTACTTGAATACGCAAACGATAGTGTTTGGTTAAAGCTATTGAGAGTAACAGCTTGGATTGTTCGTAAACTCTCTTAATGTGCTGAAGGCGTCGGAACAAAATTTTACTGAAATGAAATTCTTGCCATCAAATCATCCAATCACGAATCTTATTGTTGACGATTACCATCTCTCAACTTTACATGGAGGTGTCAACGTGGTTCTCAGTATGTTGAGGCAGCGATTCTGGATCATAAAAGAGCGTAAGAAGCTATACGAGAAACCTACAACGGGTCACGTTCATCAAGCCGTTCGACAGCGTTGGAATTCATTTTGCAGGGCCTTTGTATTATCGCTCTGAGAGCACGTCGACGATGCATATGGCTTATTTGCTGTTGTTTACCTGTGCATCTATTAGAGCTGTTCAGCAGAGAGCTGCATTTAAGCATATGAAGCGCTTGTATGCTTAAATGCCCAGACGAGGTACTCCTTCAGCAATATATTCTGACAACGCCAAAACTTTCAGACGAGCTGCATTTGTTGGGTTGCATGTTGCATGTTTGGGTTCGGATTTGAGTGAAGAAGGTCTTTCCAGTTTCCTTACTAAAAGCCACATAAAATGGTGCTTTATTGTTGAAAGCGACCTTTGGTGGGGTGGATTTGGGAGAGATTGATTCGGTCAATAAAAACTCGAATCCAGAGGTCGGAGAGTGTTAAAAAATAATAATGAATTCATTTCTTTTTAGTTGTATTAATTATAATATTCTATAAATAAACTTTGTTCTCATTTATCTGGTTTACTTTAATTAATTACAGTTGCGAAGAAGCTATCAAAGAAGCTGCCACTGATGTGCTGGGTTTCACGTCACCACTCAGAAGAAACCAATGGTTTGACGACGAGTGTAGGCTTGCACATGCAGCCAAACAAGACGCCTATAAGGCAATGCTGCACCGAACAACGAGGGTTGTTCGTGAGATCTACGAACAGAGAAAAAGGGAAGAGCAACAGTTTCTCAGAAGAAAAAAGAAGGAGCATGAGCGCGCTGCCGAGGAAGTGGAAAGGTGTTATGGCAGGAATGAGGTCTGAAAGTATTACCAAGAAGTTGCCTGCCGGGAACAAAATGGACAACTTGTGTCAGAGTCGCAGTCTGTGCTGAGAGTCTGAAAGGATCATTTCTGCAGGCTCTTAAGCGGCGATGACGGTCCAAATTTAGCTGTTAGATAGAATATTTCCCGACAAGCTGGAGCGGACAGACTGCCCGCAGAACTATTTAAAGCAGTTGGAGATGACCTGGTTTTTCAGCGTCCACAAGAAAGGAGATTCATTTGACTGCGCCAATTATCGAGAAATCAGCCTTCTTAACATCGCCTATAAGATCCTCTCTGCCGTATTGTGTGAGCGTCTGAAACCTTTCGTCCTGATAGGTCCCTATCAGTGTGGTTTGAGACAAGAGAAGCCTACGATAGACCAGAACTTCACTTTACGGCAGATCTTGAAAAGACTCAAGAAGTACAGATCGACACTTACCACCTATTTGTCGATTTTAAGGCGGCATATGACAGTGTCCATAGAAACTAGCTATACAGTGCCGTGTCTAGTTTTGGCATTCCTACCAAACTCTTCAGAGTGTGTACAATGACGATGGAGCACTCTCGCTTTTCCTTGAACGCAGAATCACTCTTGCCAAACGCTGTTTGTTTGGGCTCAAGAGGCAATTGAGAAATAAAGCCCTCTCTCGAAGGACTAACCTGACTCTATAGAAGCTTGTCAAATATCTCCCCTCCGCTTTTTTGCTTTTCATTCAATGCTTCATAAAAAGTGTTAAAGTGATCGGATTTAGTTCAAATATGCGCCGTTTTGTTCGATAATCTGTTTCCATCTAGACGGCAACTTCATAACACCCCTCTTAGAAGACCTCCTCCTTATTTGCGATGAACTCGGACAGCCACTTTTCACGTGCATCTTTTAAGTTCACACCACCAAGGGCGTTCGGGAGTTAAGAATGTGGATCATACCACAGGTGGTAGTTTTTCCTTCAGTATATTTATAACATATATAAATGCTATTTTGTTCAGTATGAAGTATGTCAACAAATCTGAAACAAAGGTGCACAAATCAATGCTGATTTAAAACAAGTTCTTAATTCACTGATCGTCACGCATAGAAAAAGTATCATTAGCCCTACTTCTTACATTGCACCGAATGTCTCGGGAATTAATATCTTCTCCTTCTGATTGCATAAACCAATTGTGCCCAGTATTTTCTTTATTTCGCGTTTTACATATACAATAATTCAAAACGATTTCAAGGACGAAAATTGATAATTGAAGAAAACAGCTGATCAGGAAAAGTATCGATAAGGAGGTTTTGCGGACCGATAATGTGTTCGAAAATAGGGTCGAAAATCATTTGCGGTTGCGAGTTACTCCTGCCGGAGTGAATCCTCCGGGTTCCATAATCGGCATGAGTAATCAAAAGGATTTTCCAATTTTTTACGGCACCACCTCTTTCGAGCTGCTGACAATTTCAAAGAGTAATAACTGTCTAAGAAAGCTTCTGAAATTTCGCAGTTCGGAGTCAGCAAAAAACTGTAGGTCTCTTCTACTCGTCAGAGAACAGTAACGCGCACAACACGAGTAGTTGATGAGCAAGCTAGGCCCTGGTCCCCCTTTGGACTGTAGCGCCAACAATTATTATTATTACTTTACATTTCTGGCCTCCAAATGTTAATGCTTCCATGGTATAATGAGTTTTCGGGCAAGCAATTCTGATGAAAGGTCATGGAGGTTTGCTGAAAGAGGTGTATAACTAAAAACCTTATATAAATATATTCATCACTCTCAATTACAATGTAATAAACTATATTTTTCCATTGTCATTAAAATACTTACATATTATAATGCAAATATTTTAAACCACAACTGCCATGTCTAGTTTTGGCATTCCAACTTATTTCTTCAGATTGTGTACGATGACGATGGAGAACTTTCGCTGCTCCTTCAATGTAGGTAACAAACTTACTGAGACCTTCAATGTCAAAAAAGGTTTTAGACAAGGCGACGCACTGTCATGAGATTTCTGTAATAGCATCCTCGAACAAATCGTGCGTAAGTCACAAGTCAAGAGGCACGATCTTCCAAAAGTCAGTTCAATTGCTAGCTTACGCTGATGACATTGTCGTGATTTTACGTACACATACGTCAACACCTTGGGTATGCCTGTATTGAAGCGGAAGCGGCTAAAATGGCTCTGGTGGTTAATGAGAGCAAAATGAAGTACATGCTGTCATCAAGGAAGGACACACAACATCGACGTCTCGGACAGAGCGTCACACTAGGCAATAGAAACTTCAAGATAGTTAAGAACTCCGTCTACCTCGGCTCCGCGGTAAATAGATATACACAATTCTCCTTTGCTTCGGCATTCAGGACAGACAACACCCGAAGGAAGGTATGTTGAAATCTCTGTTGAGATAAATAATTTGACTCAGCTTGTGAATGAGCCAACATGGATACCCGACTTTGCAGATCATACATATGGACATATTGTCCCCTCTAGGCTCGTCAGACCCAAGATGTACAGAATACAAGGTAAGGGATTTCTGTCATTAATTTTTTTCTCTCGTTCTGTCAACTGACGTCACCTGCCGAACCGAAATTGACATTTGTCTTGGCGCGAAGTATTTAATGTGTGTTTTGAATCTGTTGTGAATAGTTTTCAGTGAAAGTTTAATTAAAAAATGACAATTTTGTTACAGGTGAAATATGCAACTCAACTCTTTTCGCATACGAATTCATGTGCATTGAAAAGAATGGGTATGCTGGGCATTCTTATTTCACCTAACTGGCAAGAATTGTCTGAAATTATCAACACTGTAAGTAAAAAAATTAAGAATAAATTAGTGTAATAATAGTCTCTTACTCTAGGTGGATGCGTGGTTCGACGTGTTCAATTCTAAAGTACCGAAGATAAATTAACGACCCAGGAAAGCAGCATTTGGTTTACAGATGGAGACGCAAAAGAAGGTACGATTTGGCAACAGAGTTAATCTACTTCCATTTCAGAAAGGCATTTTGATCAGCATATTGGAGATGTTCTTTGTTCCGAGCCCACTAGAGTTTAAGTACCGTTTACGCTCGTATTTAGTCGGTAGGAATGAAGGTTTGACATCTAATGCTGCGAATGTAAAAGCATTGTTTGAACCGGAAACTGAAATTGATAATGGTTTTCACGCCGACAATGAGAAGATATATAAAGAAAGTTCTTTAATAACATCAGTTCTTCTTTCTCCTCTAGATGACGACAAAAACATCGCATAAGAAAAGGACTTAGGTGCCACCATCGAAGAGGACATGGGGGACATCAAACATGACGCCTTGGAATATCTGGCGGGTTATCTACTAAATCGGTTCAAAGCGAAGGTAGGTAATCTTCTAGACATGTATTCCGAGAGAGTGGATGAAAACATCGGAATGACTTGGACAGACGTGATAAATGAAGGAGGGCTACATAAGCCGAATCAAGCATTTATGGATGAAATTCAATATTTAGATATGTTAGAATTAAGTTCTGATTGTTCTTTGAACCCCATTATTATTAAAGCGTTTTTAGGTGTAACTTTAGAATAAGAATAGATAAATTGCAATTGAAAAGAAAATTAATTCGAATAGGTTCATAGAAATTTAAAATAACAAATAAATGTATGTATATTTGTAAATATTTATGCGCTAAAAATAACTAAACAAAAGAAAAATAAAAATAATTTCATTGTTTATAAAATAACACATTACTTTCATTTAATTCATGCCGCAAATGATACACATTCAAACACTACTTCGAGTTTCTAATCTAATTCTACACCAGTCGGCAGATGACGTCACTGGAAATTGACAGATAAGGAAGTACATTACCTTCTATTCTGTATATCGTGCGTCAGACCATTGTGCCGTACCAGCCAATTTTCCATACTCGCCCCAATCAGTTAGAAAATAAATCCATAAAAGAACAGTTTGGCTTTACGGGGAAGCCAACTGGAGCGGCCTAAACAACTTTTTTAGGGATTTATTGCCGCAGCTGATATGATTTCAAAAATAATTTTGTCAGGTATGAAATCTTTCATTGCTCACAGAGTGAAGATCATCAAACCTAAAACAAACCCGTGGTATGACTCGAGCTGAAAGAGGCTATTAGGTTGAGAGACAGCTTCCGGACATTCAAAACCAACCCTTCTGGAAAAAACGGAAGAAATTTAAAAGAGCCCGAAATGATTGCAATGCCTTAATAAGACGTGATGTATTGTCCCAAGAGCAGCAAAAACTTTTGGTGATCTGTAAAAATCGTAAAAGATTTCGTCTCGTCTTCAATACCAACGCTCATTTGCAATGACAATCCAGCTGTCAGCCCTTTGGCCAAAGAAGTCTGCTAGCCGCGCCTGTACTCGAGAGCGTAAATTTTTTCATGGGACAAGTCCATTTTCGCACAGTACTTTCGTCATGTAGCGGGTTCTGCAAGAGAATGTACCACCGCGGGTGCTGCAAAGGACAATTGTCAGAATATGATGTAGGATGTCTTCAAGCCATCAAGATCTTGGGATACCATTGTCAAAACTGTATTGGAGCTCCTGGGAAAATTTTGAGAAACGTTAATGGAGTCACAAAGGAATAGGTATGAAAATATAATCCAGCAATTGAACAGTAACAGGAAGGTTTTAACTAATCAAATTACCGAAGTGGCAAAGAAAATTCAAAGTGAAAAAATTACAGCGGCTGTCAGAAACAGTATATGAAATAAAAGAGCTACCAAAAGTAAAGGAATCAAGTGGAAATGAAAAGAAAAGTGTCATCTATAGACGAAATAAAAGAAGAATTAAAGAAATATAGTAAAAAGAGAGTGTGTAGTGTAGTTGAAGCAAATCAGGCGAAGAGTGATATTAAATTATAATATGCGGTTCAACTGAAGAAAGGGCCACAAGTTATACTTAAACCAAAATGTAGTTAGGAGTGCAAGAAGACGAAAGAGGATATAAAGAAGCAGATAAGACCATCAGCTATGTCAATTAACGTCAATGGTTTACAAAATAGGAAAGATGGGGCGATGGCGATAATATGTGGTAATGAAGACGCAAGTGAGAAAATACAATCGGTTCTAAAAGAAAACAAAATCAATAAAAAATACGAGGTTAAAGTTCAGAAGATGCGAAACCCAAAGCTGCTAGTCTGTGGAATGAAGGAAAGACTTGGCAAGGAAGAAATTGAAAACGCAATTCAAACATAGAATAGTGTAGTTAATTTTGAATCATTAAAATATGTTAGTGTATATGAGTCAGTGAAAATGAAAGGAGTAGTGCACGAGTGAAGATGTAAAATGTGTCAATTGTATCAAAAGTAAAGATTATCTTCAACTACCGGATATTGAGGTGAATCATGAAACCAGAAGTGAGGACTATCCAGTACTCAAACGGAAATTGAAAACCGAGATACAGTAAATTCAATACTAGCTACTAAATATATGTAAATTATAACAATAATTGTTGGCGCTACAGTCCAAAGGGGGACCAGGGCCTAGCTTGCTCACCAACTACTCGTGTTGTACGCGCTACTGTTCTCTGACGAGTAGAAGGGACCTACAGTTTTTGCCGACTCCGAACGGCGAAATTTGAGAAGCTTTCTTAGACAGTTATTACTCTTTGAGTGCTGTTAGCAGCTCGAAAGAGGTGGTGCCGTAAAAAATTCGAAAAATTTGTGTCGAGCTGGGAGTCGAACCTAGACCCTTCGGCGTGTGAGTGTTGCACTCTACCTGATAAATAACTTTGGACGAATTTGAGAGTATTTTTTTTTATTGCAAATTTGTTTTAATTAACATTCAAGGCTATACTTATATACTAGACAAATTTTCTTAAAACTAGCTTAGCAAATTCTTTTCTTACATATATCTTACTGACCGTATGCGGATGCTCTATGTTAATATAAACATAGTAGATATTACTGCCTTTCGGCATCTTGTTTTTTTTTTTTTTAATCTTAATCTAAACTTAAATTATGCTAAGAAAATTGTTAAAAACTTAGCTGCATTTCGTTTTTTTTCTGACATACTAATACTTAATGTACTATACATTAACTATTTCTTTTTATATGCCTAACATGTATAGTCTATACGCCGTGGTGCATTTTTTTTTTGTATTATATATATAAAACCCAAAACTAAACGTAACTTAAAAACTAACTACTAACTACTTAAAATTAAAGCTAAGAAGCTAGCCACAGACTGCCCAGTTGACAATATCCGTCCACATAAAATAACTCATAAAGATAAGTTGACGGCGGCAGGGGTCGACCTTAACACAGCCACCAGTACAGGTGACGTTCTTTCCCAGACTCCCTTCTGTCTCGGGCGGAGATCGCTCTACTGAACCGAAGCAGATTCTAGCGGCTGCGAGTGACGTTCGCTTCATAAAGGAGTCGCCGGTCCACTGTTCGGCGTGCGACATGAAAGATTATAGGGCATCCTTCCCCGTCCTGAACTAGACTTATCATATCTAAATAAAGGAATGCCTCTGGTGGAATAAAGTCATTCTGCCGTACCTTCTCGAAATACAAAGTGTTGGGGTAGTAAGCCCCGAAGATCAGGCTGTTGGCAGAAGTCAACGACCGTGCAACGTGCCATCGAATCAATTTTATTATGAAATTATCAATCCTTATCAGGTTTGGCTTATTGTACAAAGTCTCGTTGGGATAAAATTTCTTGTACTCAGATTCGAGAGTTCGTCTTACCAATTTTCCTCTGTAATTAATTGATTAACAGAAATGTTCGATTTAACTGACAAGCTAACTATTTTTGCTTTATGAGTAGATTGTTGGTCTGGCGAAAAATACATGAAAGGATAATGGTCAGTGATGCAGCATTCAATTACACGTGAATTCATTTATCCTCAAGTAGTATTTGTTAAAATATGGTCAATGTTCGATTTTGACCCCGTGCCTGGGTCTACTCTTGTAGACTCGCATAATACATTCATTAAACCTAGAGATGCCAGCATCTCTAAGTAGTCTTTCACACAGTACATTAACATATCATTTACATTTATATTATTTTATTTTTTTTATTTTTAAATGCATTTTTTTATTACTTCGTCATAGTTTTCTTAAATGCTAGACAAAAATACTTAAAGTAGCTTACGTATCTAATTTTTGATCTTAATTCTAACTTACTGACTTTTCATAAGTACTCTAAGCTAACCTAGGATTATTTTTCCTTCTGCCTTTCGGCCTATTTTAGTTCTCAAATTCTATGTATTTTATAATTGTCTTAATGCCAGCTTCAATTTGTTCCAAGAAAACTTCAAAAACTTGGACATTAAAGTTCTTAAGTTTACTTAATACTAAGACTAAAACCTATAATAGAACTATCTAATTCTAACTTACGTCTAAACTTATATGTACTTATATATTTACATTACACTTAACTATGCCCGTACCATTATACGGACGCGTGCACCCGGACGTATGTGTCATTTATATGCCTTACATATATATCTTTTTTTTTTGTTTTTTTTTGTTTTGTTTTTTTTTAGTTTTACATTTTTTTGTAATGTCTTAAAAACTACCTTAACCTATGTGAGCTGGCCCTATTGAATCAGCTATCCTATATTTTGCTTTAAGTTAGCGGCATCGAAAGTTGATTATGGTGTAACCACCAGTAGAAATGCCGTTCCTTGTCAGAAATTGCTCTGTCGCGGGTAGAAATCGCTCTACTGAACCGTAGGAGATCCTCATGGCTGCGAGCGACGTTCAGCTCGTATTGGAGTTGCCTTTCGGTTCGGCGTGCGACGTGGAAGATGATAGGGCAGCCGTCCCTATCTTGTATCAAGCCTTTCGAATCCAAATAAAGGAAAGCTTCAGGTGGAATGAAGCCGTTAAGACGTACTCTCTCATGGTACATTTCATTTGGGTAGTAAGCCCCAAGATCAGACTGTTGGTTGAAGCCATGGCACGAGCAGTGTGACTCCGAATCAACTTAATAATAAAATTATCTATTCTTATAAGGTTTGCCTCTTTGTACAGAACCTCGTTAGGGTAGAATTTCTTGTACTGAGATTCTGGTGTTCGATATAAACGAAGACAGGCTCGAAGGCACCGCCTCTCGAACACCCTCATCTTTTCCATCTGGGAGGGACTCACGTTGAACCACACAGGACAACCATATACCATAATTGGCCGGATGAGGGCCATGTAGCAGATTACCTTCACTCTGGTGTCAAGTTTACTGCTATAAAACAGTCCTCTTGCCATAGCGAAGGCATTCTTAGCCCTGGTCAGAGCAGTATCTACATGGATATCACCATACAGATACTGGTCCAACCAGATGCCTAGATATCTTACTACATTCTTAACGGTCAACGGCCGTCCCAGTGGATCAACTATGCTGAACTTGCGCCAGTTCATTTTCGTGTCCCTTGAGGCTCTGGATAACGGGGTTCTGAAAAGGATAGTTTCACACTTCTGATAGTTGATTTTCAACTTCCAGTCATCGCAAAATCGTTGAATTGCATCGAAGTCACTCTGCAACAAACCATTTATTTCTTCTACCTTCGGACCTGATCTGTACGCGATTAGATCATCGGCAAACGCTATTATGTTAGGCATAGAACCTATAAGATCGCTAGTGAATATAGTGAACAAGATCGGCGAACCCACCGCCCCTTGTTGCAACCCATTTTTTATGTGGAACACAGTGGTGGAAATTTCGTTTCCATTTTTTTACAACGAACTTCCTACCTGTTACCATGTCGTAGATCATATATAGCAATGTTTTATGAATGCCAAGCCTGATCAACTTGAGGAAGAGACCTTCTAACCACACGGTGTCGAAAGCGTTTTCCATGTCAATCAAGCAGGCCCCTGTGCACTGTGATTTATTTCTATTCCACTGAATGTCAGAAACAAATTTAGACGCGGCATGAATGGTGTCGTGCCCCGCCCTGAAGCCAAATTGGTTTTCCAGTATTAATTGTTTTTCCTCAACCCATTCTTTCAGAGCTCTAATGACTATCTTCTCGAATACCTTTCTCTTCGCCGCTCTTCTAAAGAGGTGTTTTTCTACGCTGGCAAAACCACTGCGTAAGCTTTTCTATTTGTCCTTCTCTTTAGGACTCTTTCCGAGTAAGTGGAAAATAGCATTAGCTGTGATCGTTGTCGGGAGCGGATGTGTTTTTTATTTATCTCTTAAGTCGTGGAATACAAACGAATACGTAGCTGCAAGAAAACTAGCAAGTAGTGTAGAACAAAGTAATCCAGGAGAACTTTCGTCATGGTGCGCGATACGAGCGATTTATCCGTTCCGATGGATGGTTTTTGTGGAAAGTGCGAAAGACAATTTAGCCGGAACGATGTGTATATAGTACCATGTAGCGGGTTCTGCAAGAGAATGTACCACCGCGGGTGCTGCAAAGGACAATTGTCAGAATATGATGTAGGATGTCTTCAAGCCATCAAGATCTTGGGATACCATTGTCAAAACTGTATTGGAGCTCCTGGGAAAATTTTGAGAAACGTTAATGGAGTCACAAAGGAATAGGTATGAAAATATAATCCAGCAATTGAACAGTAACAGGAAGGTTTTAACTAATCAAATTACCGAAGTGGCAAAGAAAATTCAAAGTGAAAAAATTACAGCGGCTGTCAGAAACAGTATATGAAATAAAAGAGCTACCAAAAGTAAAGGAATCAAGTGGAAATGAAAAGAAAAGTGTCATCTATAGACGAAATAAAAGAAGAATTAAAGAAATATAGTAAAAAGAGAGTGTGTAGTGTAGTTGAAGCAAATCAGGCGAAGAGTGATATTAAATTATAATATGCGGTTCAACTGAAGAAAGGGCCACAAGTTATACTTAAACCAAAATGTAGTTAGGAGTGCAAGAAGACGAAAGAGGATATAAAGAAGCAGATAAGACCATCAGCTATGTCAATTAACGTCAATGGTTTACAAAATAGGAAAGATGGGGCGATGGCGATAATATGTGGTAATGAAGACGCAAGTGAGAAAATACAATCGGTTCTAAAAGAAAACAAAATCAATAAAAAATACGAGGTTAAAGTTCAGAAGATGCGAAACCCAAAGCTGCTAGTCTGTGGAATGAAGGAAAGACTTGGCAAGGAAGAAATTGAAAACGCAATTCAAACATAGAATAGTGTAGTTAATTTTGAATCATTAAAATATGTTAGTGTATATGAGTCAGTGAAAATGAAAGGAGTAGTGCACGAGTGAAGATGTAAAATGTGTCAATTGTATCAAAAGTAAAGATTATCTTCAACTACCGGATATTGAGGTGAATCATGAAACCAGAAGTGAAGACTATCCAGTACTCAAACGGAAATTGAAAACAGAGATACAGTAAATTCAATACTAGCTACTAAATATATGTAAATTATAACAATAATTGTTGGCGCTACAGTCCAAAGGGGGACCAGGGCCTAGCTTGCTCACCAACTACTCGTGTTGTACGCGCTACTGTTCTCTGACGAGTAGAAGGGACCTACAGTTTTTGCCGACTCCGAACGGCGAAATTTGAGAAGCTTTCTTAGACAGTTATTACTCTTTGAGTGTTGTTAGCAGCTCAAAAGAGGTGGTGCCGTAAAAAATTCGAAAAATTTGTGTCGAGCTGGGAGTCGAACCTAAACCCTTCGGCGTGTGAGCGTCGCACTCTACCTGATAAATAACTTTGGACGAATTTGAGAGTATTTTTTTTTATTGCAAATTTGTTTTAATTAACATTCAAGGCTATACTTATATACTAGACAAATTTCCTTAAAACTAGCTTAGCAATTTCTTTTCTTACATCTATCTTACTGACCGTATGCGGATGCTCTATGTTAATATAAACATAGTAGATATTACTGCCTTTCGGCATCCTGTTTTTTTTTTTATTTTTTAATCTTAATCTAAACTTAAATTATGCTAAGCAAATTGTTAAAAACTTAGCTGCATTTCGTTTTTTTTTCTGACATACTAATACTTAATGTACTATACATTAACTATTTCTTTTTATATGCCTAACATATATAGTCTATACGCCGTGGTGCATTTTTTTTTTGTATTATATATATAAAACCCAAAACTATACGTAACTTAAAAATTAACTACTAACTGCTTAAAATTAAAGCTAAGAAGCTGGCCACAGACTGCCCAGTTGACAATATCCGTCCACATAAAATAACTCATAAAGATAAGTTGACGGCGGCAGGGCTCGACCTTAACACAGCCACCAGTACAGGTGACGTTCTTTCCCAGACTCCCTCCTGTCTCGGGCGGAGATCGCTCTACTGAACCGAGGCAGATTCTAGCGGCTGCGAGTGACGTTCGCTTCATAAGGGAGTCGCCGGTCCACTGTTCGGCGTGCGACATGAAAGATTATAGGGCATCCTTCCCCGTCCTGAACTAGACTTATCATATCTAAATAAAGGAATGCCTCTGGTGGAATAAAGTCATTCTGCCGTACCTTCTCGAAATACAAAGTGTTGGGGTAGTAAGCCCCGAAGATCAGGCTGTTGGTAGAAGTCAACGACCGTGCAACGTGCCATCGAATCAATTTTATTATGAAATTATCAATCCTTATCAGGTTTGGCTCATTGTACAAAGTCTCGTTGGGATAAAATTTCTTGTACTCAGATTCGAGAGTTCGTCTTACCAATTTTCCTCTGTAATTAATTGATTAACAGAAATGTTCGATTTAACTGACAAGCTAACTATTTTTGCTTTATGAGTAGATTGTTGGTCTGGCGAAAAATACATGAAAGGACAATGGTCAGTGATGCAGCATTCAATTACACGTGAATTCATTTATCCTCAAGTAGTATTTGTTAAAATATGGTCAATGGTCGATTTTGACCCCGTGCCTGGGTCTACTCTTGTAGACTCGCATATTACATTCATTAAACCTAGAGATGCCAGCATCTCTAAGTAGTCTTTCACACAGTACATTAACATATCATTTACATTTATATTATTTTATTTTTTTTATTTTTAAATGCATTTTTTTATTACTTCTTCATAATTTTCTTAAATGCTAGGAAAAATACTTAAACTAGCTTACGTATCTAATTTTTGATCTTAATTCTAACTTACTGACTTTTCATAAGTACTCTAAGCTAACCTAGGATTATTTTTCCTTCTGCCTTTCGGCCTATTTTAGTTCTCAAATTCTATGTATTTTATAATTGTCTTAATGCCAGCTTCAATTTGTTCCAAGAAAACTTCAAAAACTTGGACATTAAAGTTCTTAAGTTTACTTAATACTAAGACTAAAACCTATAATAGAACTATCTAATTCTAACTTACGTCTAAACTTATATGTACTTATCTATTTACATTACACTTAACTATGCCCGTACCATTATACGGACGCGTGCACCCGGACGTATGTGTCATTTATATGCCTTACATATATATCCGATACCCCGTGGTGCACCTTTTTTTATTTTTTGTTTTTTTTTTTGTTTTTTTTAGTTTTTCATTTGTTTTTTGTAATGTCTTAAAAACTACCTTAACCTATGTGAGCTGGCCCTATTGAATCAGCTATCCTATCTTTTGCTTTAAGTTAGCGGCAACGAAAGTTGATTATGGTATAACCACCAGTAGAAATGCCGTTCCTTGTCAGAAATTGCTCTGTCGCGGGTAGAAATCGCTCTACTGAACCGTAGGAGATCCTCATGGCTGCGAGCGACGTCCGGTTCGTATTGGAGTTGCCTTTCTACTGTTCGGCGTGCGACGTGGAAGATGATAGGGCAGCCGCCCCTATCTTGTATCAAGCCTTTCGAATCCAAATAAAGGAAAGCTTCAGGTGGAATGAAGCCGTTAAGACGTACTCTCCCATGTTACATTTCAAATGGGTAGTAAGCCCCAAAGATCAGACTGTTGGTTGAAGCCATGGCACGAGCAGTGTGACTCCGAATCAACTTAATAATAAAATTATCTATTCTTATAAGGTTTGCCTCGTTGTACAGAACCTCGTTGGGGTAGAATTTCTTGTACTGAGATTCTGGTGTTCGATATAAAGGAAGACAGGCTCGAAGGCACCGCCTCTCGAACACCCTCATCTCTTCCATCTGGGAAGGACTCACGTTGAACCACACAGGACAACCATATACCATAATTGGCCGGATGAGGGCCATGTAGCAGATTACCTTCACTCTGGTGTCAAGTTTACTGCTATAAAACAGTCCTCTTGCCATAGCGAAGGCATTCTTAGCCCTGGTCAGAGCAGTATCTACATGGATATCACCATACAGATACTGGTCCAACCAGATGCCTAGATATCTTACTACATTCTTAACGGTCAACGGCCGTCCCAGTGGATCAACTATGCCGAACTTGCGCCAGTTCATTTTTATGTCCCTTGAGGCTCTGGATAACGGGGTTCTGAAAGAAATAGTTTCACACTTCTGATAGTTGATTTTCAACTTCCAGTCATCGCAAAATCGTTGAATTGCATCGAAGTCACTCTGCAACAAACCATTTATTTCTTCTACCTTCGGACCTGATCTGTACGCGATTAGATCATCGGCAAACGCTATTATGTTAGGCATAGAACCTATAAGATCGCTAGTGAATATAGTGAACAAGATCGGCGAACCCACCGCCCCTTGTTGCAACCCATTTTTTATGTGGAACACAGTGGTGGAAATTTCGTTTCCATTTTTTTACAACGAACTTCCTACCTGTTACCATGTCGTAGATCATATATAGCAATGTTTTATGAATGCCAAGCCTGACCAACTTGAGGAAGAGACCTTCTAACCACACGGTGTCGAAAGCCTTTTCCATGTCAATCAAGCAGGCCCCTGTGCACTGTGATTTATTTCTAATCCACTGAATGTCAGAACCCAATTTAGACGCGGCATGAATGGTGTCGTGCCCCGCCTTGAAACCAAATTGGTTTTCCGGTATTAATTGTTTTTCCATTTTTTCAACCCATTCTTTCAGAGCTCTAATGACTATCTTCTCGAATACCTTGCTTATGCACGGAAGAAGACTTATAGAACGGAGATTCGTCGGGATAGAGGTATCTTTGCCCCGTTTCGGAATTGGCTGTACCACTGCTGTTTTCCAATGAGCCGGGTAATATGCATTACTTAGCGCATTGTTTAACAGAGTTGTGTATACGTCCACCGCCTCAGAGGGTAGATGGCGCAGAACAATATTTGGTATCCCATCTATTCCCACTGACTTCTTCGTTTTCAGTGAGTTGAGGATACCTTGGAGTTCATCTTTTGAAATAAGGATGGAGTTGTTTCCATCATCGGCGACGACATTATTTGCCGGAAAATCGTCACTGAACCTGGTGAAACCAGGGTTCTCGGATCGCCATTGACTTATTTCATTCCGAAGAGAGACATGGTTAAGCAAGGCTCTGTTCTCCAGATCGTAATTCGGACATCGAGTATCGTTGACCGTATACACTCTCTGGAAAACAGCAACAATTGCTTTCACCTTCTCTTGGGGATCCTCAACTACGAAATAGTCGTTGTCAAGCACAGCCCTATCAGGATCGATGCCAATTAAAGTAAGTAAGTTCGCGTTGTCTGTTGTTCTGTCAAGTCGAACGCTCTGAATGTCATTATGGTCTTTCCTCCGAAAGATTTTATTTACTTGCGGGAACATGTTCGGGTTGTTAGATCTTACAGCCCGAATCTTATTGCCCCAATGCAAGCTTACAGCTAGTCTGTAATTATGTTTGATTAACTGTTGGAGTACTTTGATCTGTGACTTCAGACAGCGAATCTCCACATTCTGGGGATCGATCGTATCATTCCGATAAATGTCGCCATCATCAGCTTGTGCTACTTTCGGGATAGTTTTGTCCATTGTTCGTTTAATGACTTCGTCCATTTGTGTGAGGTACCCATCAACCTCTTCGTTAGTAAGGTTTCTGTTCGTAGGAGGATTGATCACACTCGAATTTATTTCTCTGGCTAAGGTTCTAGCGAAACGTGGCCAGCGCACCTTATTGTAATTATAAGGATGCGTTTGCACAAATTCCTCAAGTTCCTCCAGCTTATTCGGGAGCTGAATTACAGCGGCGAGACCACAGTGGTCACTGTTGTACTCGACCGTAGTTAAACAGTTCCTCGTGCGTCGCTCCACGTTTGGTATCGTTAGTCGTCTGTTAATTAGCATCACATCAAGATAAGACCCGCTTCTAGGAAATGATGGTCTATCGGTTGCCAGCAAATCCAGTCTGAACTCAATATTGTTTTGTTCCATCCACTCTAAGAGAGCGTTTCCTCTCTCGTTTGGAACAATATTAACCCATTCACCGTGTTTGGCGTTCAAATCTCCGGCTAATATGTAAAAGTTTTCTTCCGAGTTGAGGCTGGTGAAGAGAGCCTCAAGCTCCGAAAGAAAGTTAGGATTTTGAGGTTCTGATGCGTAAGCAGCGATCACAAACAACTTCTTTCCACCTTGGAGAGAGATGCATGCGATGGCCGCTTCTAGCACACTAGATCTCCTTACTTCATTGCTATATATGACCTTATGTCTAATATTCTTTTTAATTAAGAGGGCGACTCCGCCACCTCGAGTGGATTGGGGTCGGTCCCTTCTTATAATATGGTAATTTTTGTACCTGAGGTTGCGCGTCTGGTTAAGCTTAGTTTCGCTAGCCATCAACACATCAGGGTTGTGGGTTTGCAATAAATTAGCGAGCGTTAGTTTTCGTTCGATCCTTATCAACGAATTAACATTCACTGCTAGGATCTTAAAGGTTTTTACCTCGCGTGAGCCCATTATATCTGAGCGCGCTTGTTTGCAGGCAGCTGAGAGAAGAGGAAATCTACTCTAGCCGTCTGCGTAAGGAAACTGGTCTGTAGTTCGACCATCTGTTTCTGCAAGGCAATCATCTGCGCTTGCATCGACTTTATGGAAGGCAGTACATCCCTTATGGAGGGGTCTGCTTCAGGTTGCCTGACCATTGGAGCCGGGGCAGCCTTTGGCAGTGTCCGTTGTGCCGGTTGTCTGCCTGACACCATCTGGGCGTAGGAGACACCAGGCGTAACGGTGGTAATCAGAGCACGGACAGCTGGCCTGGCGGCTATCTTTCTGTCGTTCCTTGTTTCTTTTACTCTCTGCCGGAGTTCTTTTATTCGTGGACACCCCAAGTAGGTTGCGGGGTGTCCATTTCCTCCGCAGAGTACGCATTTGAGGAGCGCCTTATCCTCGACTTCCTCCCTACCTAGAGGACATTCCCCTTTGTTGTGACTGAATGTGCAACGTGCGCAGTGGAACTCCATATTGCACTCCATTGAAGTACGTGGTCAGTTTTGTTTAATTTCTCCCATTTAACACTAAGACCGCCTACGAAACGGATTTTTCGTAAGTTGTCAATTTTCGTGCCCTGGGATACCTGAACTAAGAAGAAGGGAAGTGCCTTCTTCTTCGCTTTCGCTGCCGCAGTGATAAAAGGCTTAACCCCTACGAAATGGACATCGTCGCTTTCGACTCGTCGCAGCTTGTCGAGGAGGACCTTCGGATCTGTAGAAGGATTTATGCCTTTGAGGAGCAGAGCCTGTGGCCTTTCTCCTCTGGGGGTGTATGTATAATAATCAGCGTTCGTTAAGTTAATAATCATGCCGCTAATTTTTCTTTCAAAAATTCAAATCCGTCCATTATTAGGCAATGAACGGTGTGGGTTTGTGGAGTCTTATAGTTTATATAATAAGTGTTATTTTCTAAGGCCAACTCACATAGGGTCTCTAGCTCGTCCGTCCCCATGCCGAAGACGTTTATTGGTGGGCAGCGGACCTTAGATTTCTGCTGTTGTTGCTGAGGCTCCTGTTGTATCTGCTGCTGATTCGGCTGTCGTTTCTGCTGTTGCGGCTGCTGTTGTTTCTGCTGCTGTGACTGCTGCTGCTCCTGTTGATGTGGCTGCTGCTGCTTCTCTTTTTGTAGCCGTGTCTGCTTCTGTTGCTGTTGCTGCAATTTAAGCTCCTGTTGAGCTTTCTGTAGACGTTGCGCTGCCTTGGATGTGGACGGCAGCGGTTCTTGGCATTTTTGCTGCTTAACACATTGCTTCCGTCTTTGTTGCAACTTTAGTATTTCGCTCTGTTGCTCTATTTGTTTTGCTGCTTTCTCTGCAGCTTTCCTCGACGTGGACTATTCGTATAGGAATTGGATGTGGGCGTCAAGCTTTGCTCTTTCCTCGTCGAGTTTCTTCAGCTTCATTTCCTCCTCTCTTATTTGTTCCTCCTCATCGTCGGCGTCCGATGTGGCGAGCACCTGGAAGGAGTTTTCACTCCCTCTATATGAAAAGCGGCATTCGTTGCGCGTAGTCGAATCACGTACATACACCGCGGTGGTCTGTGGACGACTGATTTACATTTATATTTACATCACCCATTACCGTAATCTCGTCCTTTTTCCCAAGTTGTTCAATGTTGTTACGGAATTCTTCAATAAAGGCTTTTTGGCTGAAACCTGGTGGTCTGTTGATGCCTATTATCCATTTATTGACATTATCCCCTTTAATGTTAATTTTAATGTTCTCATATGAGACACTTTGAGATGGTACTCGTTCATAGTGTAGGTCATTACGTATACACATCAGAATTCCGCCTCCTCGTCGTTTGTCTCTATTCAGAAATTCAGTATGGAAACCATCAATACTGTAATTTCCTACATTCTCGTCATCAATGTTAGTTTCGACTAATACAATAATCTGTACCATATCAATAATGGAGTTCACGTTAATATAAAAATCATCCCAATTCTTTTTCATAGATCTTATATTAAAACATAAATAGCTGTATTTGTTTTGTTTGAACTCATTTGTGTCAATGCCGCTAAATCCCTGAATTACCCTACAATTTAAATCAACATATATTTCATTTGCGTTTTCCATTTTGGTGAGAACCTTTGTGCTTATTTTTGATTACGCACGATGCAGTTATTTCGAGCGAGTAATTTTGCTTACATCTGCACCGGTACTTATAAGAATTGGCTGCGTACTCTCATTCTGTCTAGCCAAAATTCTCCCTACACTCTCCCATACGAATCTCCAGTTCTCCTGTCTCGCTCTTTCCTTTGCCATCCATATCAACTGTTTGTTGTTCCTAGTCAGTTGATTGTTGACGAACACAGTTGCATCAGGCAGAGCCGCGCATACGCTGGAGATGTTGTTTGTGTTCTGCATTACTTTTTTCAATTTGATGGAGCGAGTGGAGCGGGAGTTTTTTATAAACTGCTTTTTTTTATGTTAGATGCAAATGTTGTCACAATCGTCGATCGTTGCGGGTTTTTTGTTTTGGTTCTGTAAATGTCAAAGACATCGATGTCATTGATTTCTATGTTTATTGTTTTTGCGGAGTTGGGTGAATATTTTTAATTTCGATGTTGTTCTTGATCATTTGTTGCTCAAGTGTGTTAATTTGTGTTTGTAAATTTTCGATTAAAGTGTCTTTAGTTCTGTTCATTACCTTCATGTCATTTAATTCTTTAATAATACTGTCCAATAGTTCATTGTTTTTCTTCATGCTCGAATTTAATTCGTCACATTTTGCAAAGAGGAAATTACAGCCAGACGCAATTTCTTTCAGTTCGTCTCTCAGTTGACGAACTTCAGCTATTACAGCTGAGTACACCTGAGCCTCAAGTGTCCCGGACACAGACGTAATCACGTTGTTAGTTTGGATTGTGGAGTTCCTGCAGTTTTGGCATTTCCAGGTATCTCTTCTTGCACCCATGGTTCTCCAAGTCTTTTCGTTTACGGTGGTGCAGTCGAAGTGAAATCTGCTCTTGCATGCCGAGCACATAGGAAATTCTCCTTCAACGGAAATATTTTCACCGCAATGACCGCATGAATACATGATTAAGAGAGAAAAAGGGGAGTAACAACAAGGAAATTATGTACAGTAAATGAAGAAAATGGTTCATGTTTTCTTAAAACACGTGTTTGAATCAAAAAAAAGTCAGTCTTTGGCAAATTTGCTTATTGAATTAGGAAAGTTAAGAACTTTATATTTGGGCAACTGAGATAACTAAATCACTGATCGATTTGAAAAAACACGTCCACTCTGACTAAGCTTACTCTCGCAAGTCGATTATTGTCCTCAACCCATTTTTCAGAACTGATATAACAATTTTTCTGAAGACCTTGCTAATGCAAGGAAGAAGACTGATCGACCGGAGATTTGTTGGAATGGACCTATCTTTGTCCCGTTTAGGAATCAGCTGCACCACAGCTGTCTTCAAATGCGACGGGTAATATGCATTACTCAGCGCTTTGTTGAACAGTGTCGTGTAAATCTCCACCGCTTCTAAGGGTAGATGGCGTAGCACAATATTGGGTATACCATCGACCCCTGTTGATTTCTTCTTCTTCAGAGAGTTCAAGATGCCTTAGAGCTCTTCTTTTGAGATTTGAATGGTATTGATTCCTTCTATGGCGATGGCATTATTAGTCATATTCTCATCATTGAACCTAATGAAACCAGTGTTCTCAGATCGCCACTACCTTATGTCTTCACGAAGGTAGAAGTGGTTCAACTGGGCTCTGTTCTCCAGATCGTGGTCTGGCCTACGGGGCTCGTTAACCGTATACATTTTCTGAAAAACAGCTCCCAGTGTCGTAACCTTCTCCTGAGGATCTTCAACTACGAAAAAGTTATCATCAAGCACTGCTCTATCCGGATTGATGCCCATGGATGTCAGTATGTCTCAGTTTTCTGCCGTCCCTTACGGCCTGAATGTCATTCTGATCTTTCCTCCTGAATATTTTATTTATTTGGGGAAACATACACGGGTTGCTGGATGTTACAGCCCGGATTTTATTGCCCCAGTGCAAACTTACAGCCAGGCTGTAATTAATTTTAATAAGCTGTTAGAGGTTTTTGATTTCTGCTTTTAAACTTCAGCATTCTGTGGATCTATGAACCGTCTGTTCAAGAATTTAAGTCTTGACAGCAGTCTGCTTTTATGGTATGTACGTGGAGTACGTCGATGGTAGCATTTCGATATACATCACTGTCATCGGTACGACCTACCTTTGGAATTCTCTTGTCCATAGTTCGTCGTATTACGTCGTCGATTTCTACGAGGTACCTGTCAACCTCTTCATTCTTCAGGTCTCTGTTCATTGGCGGATTGATCCAACGCGAATGTGGTTCTCTGGATAAGGCCCTAGAGAAGAGTGGCTAGCGAGTCTTATCGTAGTTGTAAGGGTACACATGGACACACTACTCTAGTTCCTCCAGCTCATTCGGGAATTGGATCGCCGCGGCAAGTCCGCGGTGATCAGTGTCAAACTCAAATGTCTCTAAGCAATTCCTTGTGCGTCTATCTACGTCCAGTATTGTTAGTCGTCTGTCGACTAGCATCACGTCGAGATAGGACCCGCTCCTAGGAAACGATGGTCTATCGATAGCATATAAATATACCTTGAACTCTACAGTATGCATCGCCAGCCAACCTGAGAGTGCGTTTCCCCTGTCGTTTGACATCCTGTTACCCCAATCGCTGTGCTTAGCATTCAGATCACCGGCGATAATAAAATAGTTCACTTCCTCATTCAAGCGAAGGCTTGTAAAAAGAGTTTCAAGCTCTGAAATAAAGTGAATATTTCGAGAATCCGGTGCGTAGACAACAATCACCAACATCTTCCTTCCACCTCGGAGAGGGATGCGTACGATGCATGCTTCTAGCACTTTGAACCTACGTACTTCAGCGCTATACATGATTTTGTGACTGTGGGCGGTCTCTTCGTACTACAGTGTAGTTTCTGAATCTGAGATTGCGCGTCTTTACCTTAGTTTCGCTAGTCACTAGCATGTCAGGATTTTCTGTCTGCAAAAAGTTACCTTAGTTCGTTTCCTCTCTGTTCGTATCAGTGAGTTTACATTCAGTGCTGCGGTCTTGAGGGCTCTAGCTGCTGGCGTAGCCATTTAAATTTGAACAGCGTAAGGTCCAAACAGCTACGATGAGATTAAGTCCACTCGCGCCTCTTGTTGGAGGAACTTCTGCTGCATCTCTGCCGTCTGTGCTTGCATGGCTTGCACTTGAGTGTGCAAGGACTGTACACTCCGCAGCACAGACTTTAGAATGCTTTCTTCTTTTGGTTGCTTAGGTTCGGGAACCGCGGCTATCTTCGAAACTGTCTGTTGTACCGCCCTTCTAGCGGACGCCACGTTGGCGAAGGAGAGGGTCGGTGTCACAGCGGTAGCTGGCATGCGAGGAATGGACCTCGCTGCTACCGTTTTTTCTTTGCTCTAGCGCATTTGACGCAACGAAATCACATTTTGCAGTTCGCTGTGCTATCCTCTGACAACGCGCACATTGTAACATGTGGCTAGTCTTGTTTAATTTTTCCCATTTAACAGCAAGGGAGCCTAAATAACAGATACTTTTTATTCTCTCGATTTTGCTGTCTGGGGTGAGTTGAACTAGAAAGAATGGGAGCTTCCTATTCTTCCTTTTCGCTGCCGCAGTGGTGAAGGGCTTAACTCCTACGAACTATCGTCGCCTTAAGCTTGGCGCAACTCATCGAGGATCTCCTTTGGGTTCATAGAAGACCTTGTTCCTAATTTTTCTAAGCGAGTCTAGGGAGAAGCACTGGGCAGTACGCCTTAAGGGCCCTCTGTTTTTAATTAATAAAGAAGAAGAGCTACCTGTGACCAACTTACAAAGCTTTACTACCCCACTAGTCTCCAGTCCGAAGACGTTTATTGGGGGACATCTCTCCTTTCTTGGCTGCTGCTGCGATTGTTGTTTCTGCTGCGTCTGCTGCTTTTGCTGCTGCTGCTGTTTCTGCTGCTGCTGTGTTGTGCTGCGGTTTCTATTGTTGCTGTTGGTTCTGTTGCTGTGTACTTAAATTTTGTCTCTTCTTCAGCTGGGTCAGTTGCTTGTTGGCTATCTGGGCCAGGGCCTCCTTGAAGGTTGTTGGCCCCTTTTCTTTTTGGGGCTTTGTCAGCTGTGTCTGGCTTGGTTTACTAGAACGCTGCTTCTCCAGTTGTGGCTGTGGTTGCTACTGTAGTTGTTGTTTCAGATGATGTGACTGGATTTATGAATCATGTGATTCAAAATCACATCCGTATCACTATTTATAGTGACAACGGAACCACTGATGGAGAAAATACCATCTATGGCGGGATGGCGGCTAACAGACCCAGGCTTTGAGGGAACCTGACTGGTAGTGACAGCTTGACCAGAGGCTATATTCTCTTGCCACAGGAGGTCAGGGGCCCCTGGAACTTCGGTTCCAGCCTGACCGTGCGGTAGGCCCCCTTGTGGGAGTATCGTGGTGGCTGTGGTTTACCACCTAACATCGCGGGTAGAGTCGAGGATAGTGTACTGTGCTGACTTGTGTAGTTGATTGTTTACCCACAACTAGGCAAGACGGTTAGGGGACTATCTCTTCTTAGTGTGGAGTTGCATTCTCATCCGGGCGCTGCGACCCAGAGAGCGGAAGAGGTTTTAGAAAGGCTTCGCATCAAACCAAGGTAGGGTGATTGCCCCTCAAGCATGATCTCAGTTTGGTACTTGGGTAACTAAAACGTTTAGTCCTGCGTTACTTACGACTCTTGGGAAAAAGGTTGCCCGTGATATAACCCGTAAAGGCAGGTGGTCACTTAAAACCAAATCCCACATCTTTAGTTGTTGTTGTTGCTGCTGCTCAGCTTCTTCCCGGGCCCTTTTCGCTGCTCGTCTAGCCTTTACTCGTCATCCGATGCGGGTGTAGCCAACACACAGAAGGAGTTGCCGCTTCCCCCATAAGAGAAGCGGCCCTCCCCCTTTTCCGATTCGTATGCGACGTTATCACCGTCTACGATCGAGTACATAATTCCTTCCCCTGCTGCTGCTGGAGACGATGCTGCTGTAGGAGCTGTTTTTTTTTTGCTCGTGTTGTCATTGTTGTTGCAACCGAATCTGGAGCTATTGCTGAAGCTCCTGATATTGTTGTTGTTGCTGTTACTGTTGTTGTTGTTGTAGCTATTGTTGTTGTTGCTGCTGTTGATGGTTTTGCCTCCATCACTGATCGTCTTTTAGTACATTTGTCTGCGACTGCAACTTCTTCCGCCTCTTCTTAGGCTATTCCACTTCTTTCACTTGGTGGCCGGATGCACTGTCCACCGGTACATTCATGTCACCCGACTTTGAGAACGCGGCCCGCTCCATTACGCTTGGTGGAACACTTTGTTTTTATTTTGTTATTTATAACAGTAATGAAAAAAACAACTTTCCTCAGAATTTGTGTATTAATGGTCACCCGCAGGAATTGAATCCAGGCTCCGAACACTTCACTTTTTTACTATCGCCGCCTCTAAAATTCCGGCTACTAACCAGTTGGAAGTCAAGTGTCCTGTCACTTCCTCTAGCCGACTTTCACCGCTATTTCTTTTTATATTAATTGTTAGGGCACAACCGCAGGCCGCGACGATCAGTGAGCGACATTTAAGAGTATTATGGGTGAAGAAACGTACGAAGCAGAGTTGTAAAAGAATGCAGTCAATTCAGTCAGTCAGTCGTTAATTTAACTTATATTTTGAATGTAAGTTAAAGTACTGTGAAAAGTACTTAACTGCAAAATTGTTAGTCAGCAGTTAGTACTAAATTTTTAACTAGGCAGTTAATAAGAGCAGTTAATTAACTGCAGTCATTTTTAACTGCAGTACTCTCAACTGGAGGCAGTACTTTTAGTCACTTGGAGTATTTGTACTGGAGAAAATTTTGATGCAGTCAGTAAGTATTTTAACTGCAGTCAATTAACTGGTAGTTGTTTGTACTAAAGCAATTCTAAAACGTACAATCGTGGATCGATGTGGCTAGTTCAATGAATGAATGTGTACTATATTAGCAATCCATTAAAAAAAAATAATTTCCACGCAGAGAGTGCAAATTTGTCGAATAACTCAATAAATAGGCCATTGAAGGGCATAGAAGTTGCAATTGCTGCGGTATCATATTCAACAATGCCTTCAAGCAACTGCAGTGTTTTATGTCAAATGTGTTCAAACACCATATTGACAGGTTACAAGACCTTCTCATGAAACTTTCAAAAATGCGTTAAGTTGCTGGTGTTATTATTTTTAAGACGCCAATAGTTGTTTCAACTAAAACATTCATCTTTGTTCTGGTTATCTCTAGCTAATTACCAAAACATTCTGAGAAAAAGAAAGAGAGGAATCACGACACAGAACTGTAGAGGTTCCGAAAAGAGCCACACGGGATAACTGAAGTGTGCAGTATCTCTCACAAACAATGGAAGGCTGTCCTATGTCATGCACCTTTAGCGTAAACCACTTGATTACTTTCGGCATTAGTACTCTAACAGCTCGCGTCTAGGTACTGCGATTCGGTGCATGATTTTGGTATAAAAGTTTTGAACATCTCTAAAAAGTGTAAGCTGTTCTAGTGTTCATATATAACATTGTATCAAAATGTTTAAGTTTCATCCATAAATTGTAAAAGTATAAGTTGAGTGTTAAAAGTGTTATTATTGTAAAAAGTGACTAATTATTATGGATTTTTTTTAATGAAGCTGGTCCAAGCACCAGCAAAATGACCAGCAAAGTTTCAAAACGGCCTCATTGTTCACCTACTTCTAAGTCAGTGCAAAAAAGAAGAATTGATTCAAGTTCTTCGGATGTTGTTCTTGATGACTTTCTTGCAAATGAAACTATCAGCTCTAATACAAAATGTGTTGAAAATTTTGAAAATATTTACGTTTGCAATCAAGAATTCAGAATTATAAAAGAGGTAAGTTTGCAATCCATTGTAAATCTACATATATAAAGTCTCTATCTATCAGTGGCAAATTATAGTATAGTATTTCATAAACACAGTTTTTCAATGCTAACGCAAAAGCAATACAGTTGCATAGCTGTGAAATCTAAGTTTTGTTCTTTGGGCGTTATCAGTTCGAACGATCAGTTTATGGCTTTACCATATGAAGCTTAATGAGAGTGGAAGGCCACATTGGTTTAAGGAGAAGTTTAATGAGATAAAAAGTGTATGTAATGCGGAATGTGTGCAATGTTACTTATTGTTTGTTCCTTAAAGTTGACTGACACGGATTTTAATATGAGGTCAAGGGGTGTATTGGTTCAGTGAGCTTCCTGCCAAGCAAGACTTTAAGGTTCAAGAAAAATCACATCAAATTTTAAACGACATATAAAGGCAAACTTAAAAGGAAATTAAGTTACATCAGGTGCAATAAATCCCTCCAAAACTGAAATATATCAAAAAATGGTGGTAGCAAT
This sequence comes from Eristalinus aeneus, assembly GCA_955652365.1. Classification (NCBI taxonomy): domain Eukaryota; kingdom Metazoa; phylum Arthropoda; class Insecta; order Diptera; family Syrphidae; genus Eristalinus; species Eristalinus aeneus. The sequence goes on along the minus strand of OY019132.1, from coordinate 10,353,079 downwards.
TATTGCGGAAAATGCACTACCCATTGAAAGTGAGTCATTCAAAAAAGCAATACAATTTGCTAATCCACAGTTAAAAATTATGAGCCGTCCAACTGCAGTGAAAGTGATTGACCAGTTGCATACTTCAATGATCAATAAAATCAAAGACATTATATGCAAAAATGAAAGTTTTTGCACAACAGCAGACATATGGTCCACCAAACACCGAAGTTTCTTTGGATATATATGTCACTGGTTGGACGAGTCCTTCACAAGAAAGTTGGTAGCATTAGCTTGTAGACGTTTTGACGGATCCCATACTTTTGATAGGATTAACGATCTGATTCATGAAATCCACATAAAGTTTCAATTGAACTGTCATAACGTCGTTGCCACTGTGACTGACAATGGCATTTATTTTGTAAAAACCTTTAAGGAGTTCGGTTTAACGAATATAACTAATGAAGATGATGTCGATGATGAGATTGCAACACTAACATGCAACAATTAAGTACTGGAAAACTTACTTCCTATGCATCTTAAATGTGCTACACATACCCTCAATTTACTCGCTTCAATAGATTTTTCGAATATCAATCGAGCTAAACAGCAAATTCACAGCAATCACCAAAATGTAAGTATAATTTTCATTAACTTAATACACAGAAAATATAATACCACACAATTTATTATTTTAAAGCTATTGCAAAAATGTTGCAATTTATGGCATAAGGTAAATAGGCCAAATAGTTCCGAAGAAATTATCAGCACACTAGGATCGCTGAAATACCCGACTGTTACAAGATAGACATCTTTGTATGATTCTATGTGTGATATTATGAAAAAGAAGACTAGAATCAACAAACTCTGTCAGAAGTTGGGTGAAGTTGGACATAGATTTTGATTATTTGGAAGGAATTTTACAGACGGAGAAAGGAATGCTTTTTGGATTTTTAATATCAACTCTAGCAACAGTTCGAGTGAAATTGCGAAAGCTAAAGATCAGCAATTGTTCAAAATAATTCCAACCGAAGTAGTGTCTTGCGTTACTTACGACTCTTGGGAAAAAGGTTGCCCGTGATATAAGCCGTAAAGGCAAGTGGTCACTTAAAACCAAATCCCACATCTGTAGTTGTTGTTGTTGCTGCTGCTCAGCTTCTTCCCGGGCCCTTTTCGCTGCTCGTCTAGCCTTTACTCGGTTGCGAAGCTCTGCGATGAGTTTTGCGAGCTCTCTCTCCTCGTCATCCGATGCGGATGTAGCCAACACACAGAAGGAGTTGCCGCTTCCTCCATAAGGGAAGCGGCCCTCCCCCTTTTCCGATTCGTATGCGACGTTATCACCGTCTACGATCGAGTACATAATTCCTTCCCCTGCTGCTGCTGGAGACGATGCTGCTGTAGGAGCTGTTTTTTTTGCTCGTGTTGTCATTGTTGTTGCAACCGAATCTGGAGCTATTGCTGAAGCTCCTGATATTGTTGTTGTTGCTGTTACTGTTGTTGTTGTTGTAGCTATTGTTGTTGTTGCTGCTGTTGATGGTTTTGCCTCCATCACTTATCGTCTTTCAAGTTTATTAAGTTTTTGCACAACAGCAGACATATGGTCCACCAAACACCGAAGTTTCTTTAGATATACAAGTCACTGGTTGGACGAGTCCTTCACAAGAAAGTCGGTAGCATTAGCTTGTAGACGTTTTGACAGATCCCATACTTTTGATAGGATTAACGATCTGATTCATAAAATCCACATAAAGTTTCAATTGAACTGTCACAACGTCGTTGCCACTGTGACTGACAATGGCTCTAATTTTGTTAAAACCTTTAAGGAGTTCGGTTTAACGAATATAACTAATGAAGATGATATCGATGATAAGATTGCAACACTAACATGCAACAATTAAGTACTGGAAAACTTACTTCCTATGCATCTTAAATGTGCTACACATACCCTCAATTTACTCGCTTCAATAGATTTTTTGAAGATCAATCGAGCTAATCAGCAAATTCACAGCAATCACCAAAATGTAAGTATAATTTTCATTAACTTAATTCACAGAAAATATAATACCACACAATTTATTACTTTAAAGCTATTGCAAAAATGTTGCAACTTATGGCATAAGGTAAATAGGCCAAAGAGTTCCGAAGAAATTATCAGCACACTAGGATCGCAACTGCAATATCCGACTGTAACAAGATGGAATTCTTTGTATGATTCTATGTGTGATATTATGAAAAAGAAGACTAGAACCAACAAACTCTGTCAGAAGTTGGGTGTTCAAACATTTTTGGACATAGATTTTGATTATTTGGAAGGAATTTTACAGACGGAGAAAGGAATGCTTATTGGATTTTAAATACCAACTCTAGCAACAGTCCGAGTGAAATTGCGAGAGCTAAAAATCAGCAATTGTTGCAAAATAATTCCAACCGAATTAGTGTTTCAGTTGGAGGGTTCCTTAGTAACAAGGTTTCAAAATTTTTTTGATTAATCACCTGAAATAAACGACGCTATCGTTGTGCTTTGCCCTTCTGTAAAGTTGAAATTTATTTCCGCCCTTAATCCATGCTTTTCAGAAACAAAAATCTGCGAAATTATTTCCTTGGTTAGGAAAAAAATTAATGCATTCACCAATGAAAATTAAAGCCTCCTAAACTCAAATCAACCGGAAGATTATTTCTTCTACTTCTCCGTAACGGGTAAGCCTTTTCAATTTACGTTTACATCACAACTTCAATGTCAAATTCCGTTTTTTAACCATGTTTGCAGACGATTTTGAACACACAGGTTGCACACACAGAGCTGATGGAGATGACAATTTGGACTTATACCTTTCACAGGAATTCACATCATTGGAATTTCTACATAAATTTCCTAAATTGCAAAGGGCCTTTATAAGGTATAACACACCAGTGTCATCCTCGGCGGCAGTAGTGCGACTCTTTTCGATAGCCAGTCTTTTAAACACTCCTAGAAGAGGAGCACTGTCAGACGACAATTTTGAAAAATTGCTGTTATTGAAAGTGAACTCCTCTATATTGGAAAAATAAACGTTACTTTCGTTTTTATTGAATTGTTATTTTGTTTACTCAATTGCTTTTGTTCATATGTATGCACATAAATATGCTGAATTTGCGATCAATCATGCTCCAACTTGCTCCAAATCTCCCACCTTCTTTCGATTATTTCACTCAAAAGACTTAAAATAACTTAAATGATTAACTGCAGTTAAAATACTTTATGACTGCACCAAAATCTTCTCCAGTACAAATAACTCCAAGTGACTAAATGTACTGCCTCCAGTTAAAAGTACTGCAGTTAAAAATGACTGCAGTTAATTAACTGCTTTTATTAACTGCCTAGTTAAAAATTTGGTACTAACTGTTGACTAACAATTTTGCAGTTACGTACTTTTTAGTCAATTAACTGCAGAACTAAAAGTACTTAACTTTTTACAAATCTGCTACGAAGTTATATGCTTAACAGAAACACACCTAACAGACAGAAATGATGACAGTGAAATATATATATACACGGATACCAATCCATAATATGTGAATCGCCCTCAGCACATACAGATAGTGTCATCTTCTATGTTCGTGGCCATTGGCAAATTGAAGTCCTAGAAAATATAATCGTAGGCAAGGAAAGTTAGTAGCTGTCCATAAAGCTTGTGTACCTTGATTTTAACATAACATTAGGAGGCGTGTATCGTTCGCCGAGTATATCGGAGGCAAACTTTTTGTCTGAATTTCAGAGACTATTTTGAGAAACTTATAAGAAACCAGAATACAATTATAGTGATAGGCGATATTAATATTAATTGGTTAAAACATGACACATATGGAAAAATAATAAAGCAAATTTTATAGGATAATGCACTAAAATTAGCAGTAACGGAGCCAACAAGAATAACCCAGAGCACACAACCACTTATTAACTACGTTATAACAAATAATGACAAAATAAAAGCATGTGTAGTAAAAACCCGAAAAATTAGTGACCACGAAACATTCGAAATCAAGGTGCCAATGCGGGTGAATGTGTGTAAAAGAAAGGAATTGATAGAGTAAGTTATTATAATTTTTTTTTTTTTGTTGTTGTAGGTTGGGATCAACTACACTGGAGCACTCAGACTCAAATACTGGTCCATTGTACAACCAGGCAGTAACCTTCATTTAATGTAATTTCTTGGTTTTCCGAAGAAAAACCAAGATGCGCTTCTGTGATATAGAACTTAGGTTTTCAGTTCCTACCACATCAGCGCCAAATAACCGCCACCTGATACGAGCGAAGGCAGGACACTGACAGAGAAAGTGCTCTGAAGTGTCTTCACCTTCTCCACAGGCGTCGCAGAGTGTGACATCACTAAGCCCAAGCCGACTCAGGTGCATAGCGAAGGTAAAGTGTCCCGTTAATACGCCAACAAGTCTTCTGCACTCGTTTCTGCACAAGTCTTCTGCACAGCTTGACTGTCGCTGCAGACGCAGATACTTCTTCCCTTCCATTTATTCTTCACAATGTAGTTGGTGGCCATTAGGATCGCGAAGGCTTCCGCCTGGAAGACCGACGCGAAGTTTCCTTAGGAGGCGTGAAGTCTAATGTTGTCGTTTTCCACGAAGGCTCCAGCTCCAGAACCCTCCGTTGTCTTGGAGCCGTCCGTGAAAATCCGACTACATTCCTTTCCCGGTTCAGTTTCTGGCCACAGCCAGTCCAGGACACGTGGAAAGTCGACTTTGTAAAAGCGTCGCAACTGTTTTATTGGCGACCTCGCGTCAGACGGCATGTCCATGAGAGTAGTATCATAGGAGATGCGGTGTGCGAGGTCATCAAAGCTCCAGTGAGAGTGGAACCAAAAACCATTCTTTTTTAGTCGAGAGATGGCCTTGAGTGTACATCCCATGATGTGGCGATCAAGGGGGAGATTAATCAGAACATCAAGAGCAGAGCCAGGTGTGCTGGGGAAAGCCCTTGTGCAGCCAAGACAAACTGTTCCTTGAAACTTGGTGAAAGCGGCAATCACGTATTTGCGCGAAAACTAGTTCCACCAGACGACTGATGCATAAGATTGAAGTGGTCTTATCATTGCCGTATAGATCCAAATGGATCTTTTGGGTGATAGACCACAGGTTTTGCCGAAAACTCCCTTGCATTGCCAGAAGACTGACAGCGCCTTGGAGGTTTTCGTCTCAATGTGTCTTTTCCAGAGAAGTTTACTGTCCAGGATAATACCTAGATATTTGGCTTCATTAGAAAGTGGGATATTGACGCCTTTAAGTACCAGTTGAGTCAAACCAGTCATATTCCTCCTTCTCGTAAAGAGAACAACTTCAGTTTTAAGAGGGTTGATGGAGAGCCCATTCCTGGTACACCAGCTATCGATCGTGTCAAGAGCCGCCTGTCCGCGTGCGCTGACCGCCGCAAGACATGGTCCGGTAACCAATACAGCTACATCGTCTGCATAAGCCTTGGCATAGGTGATAGAACTATTCAAAACGGAAAGCAGAGAATCAACCAGCATGCACCATAGAAGGGGAGACAGGACCCCGCCTTGGGGGCAGCGATTGTTAACCTCCGACATTATAAACTTGTCACGCTCCGCCTCCGCGATTATAGTCCTGTTCATTAGCATTGCTCTTATCCACAACACCAATGATTCCTCTACGCCGTGATTCCTGGCCGCGTTACACATGCCATCAAAAGTCGCATTGTCGAAAGCGCCCTCTATGTCGATGAAAATGCCCAGTGCGTAGTCTTTCCTGTCAAGTTCACTTTCAATTCTACTGACGAGATTTTGAAGTGCTGTCTCGCAAGATTTTCCGCGCTGGTAGGCATGTTGCATTTGAGATAGAGGGTGTGATCGCAGAGCGTTTTTGCGCATGTGCAGTTCGACCAGCCTCTCCAAGCATTTTAGCATGAAGGAGGTGAGACTGATAGGCCTGAAGTTTTTGGCGAGTGAGTAGTCTCCTTTACCAGTTTTCGGTATAAAGGCTACCCTCAATGTATGCCAGGTACTTGGAATGTATGCCAGCGCGAGGCTGCAGTGAAAATTCTTTTCAGAGCCGGCAGTATAGGGTCTATGCTCTTTTGCAGCAGTGCTGCATACATGCCATCGGTGCCAAGTGACTTGAAACCATCAAAAGACGCTACAGCGTACTTGATGGCTTCATCAGTTACGACGAGCGATGAAATATACCAGCTTCTGCGAGTAGAATTTGTCTGGTCATCCCCAGTTTCGGAAATCGACACTGGTTTTGGGCCAACTGTGATCCGGTTCCCAGGGAAATGAGTCTCAAGCATTAGTTAGAGCTCAGCTTTAGAGTCGGTGTAGGTACCGTCTGCTTTTCTTAGTGTGTCCAGTCTCACTGCTTTGTCCCTTTTGAGGACTTTAACTAGTCTGCTGGTTTCACTGAGTGTTTCTGAGTGTTTTCCCACAAAAATCTTTATAAGAGGCACTTTTCGAAGCTCGAATAAGCCTTTTATATTCTTTTTGTTTTAATCGATACAGGTCCCAGTCCTCTTCCAGATTGGTCTTAAGTGACCTATTCAGAAGTTTTCTGGTTTCCTTGCGTTTTCTCTGCAATTCCGAGTTCCACCACGGAACAGAGTTCTGCAGGGGTGTTTTTTGACTGGGCATGTCAGTTCGAAGCATTGGGTTAGGGTGTCATTCAGGTTCCGAACTGCCACCTCAACCTTATGCCTCGTTCTGACGTTTGGGAGAGGCACAGTGCGATTTGCTAACTCTCCTAGCATTCGATTCGAAACTCTATGTATCTATGATCCGACATGGACACTTCCGACAGAACTTTCCAGTCTGTGATCTCCTTAAGATATCTATTTGATAACGTTAAGTCAATCACCTTCTGTCTACTTGTCATGACAGACGTTGGTTGCGACCCAACGTTGTTTATTTTCAAGCCAAACGAAAGTGCGAAATCGAGAAGATACGACCCTCTTCTGTTACATTTGCTGCTGCCCCAGAAGATGCTCTGAGCATTAGTGTCACAACAGATAACGAGACCCATCTTTTTCGATTCGCAGTACTCTACAAGTTCCGCTACTTCCCTTGGTGGAGGTGGTAGAACGGAATCGTAGAGGAAGTAGGCCGAAGCCACGACAAAATGAACTGCCTGATTTGTAATTTATGACCGCAGCAACTAAATCTTGGCCACAGAATTGTCCAAGCTTGGTTGCTGGGAGAAGATTCGGCACAATAAGACAAGCTCTCGGTCTTTCCGATCGCTCATCGTAGAGTGGGGAAAAGCCTCGTAGACTACCAAGGCCACAGATGCGATTTTTCCACACCCATAGTTCCTAGATAGACACGATGTGTGATTTTGTCTTCATCATGGAAAGTCTGCTACATAGAATTGCAGTAGCATCCTTAGAATGATGAAGGTTGATCTGGGTAAACAGTGGCATGCAGAGTTACCGTGGAAAACATCCGTTATTCGCAAACCGTGGACATGAGGCGGAAGTTAATCCGTCCAAGGTGCAGATAGGGCCGAGAGCCGTATCTGGAGACGATGGTCTCAACCGAAGGTCGGTCTAGGCCCACAACGAGAGGAGAACCGTCTTTGCTTTCCCGGTTCTTGCTCTCCCTGTGGGAGAAAACCTTCCACCTTCTGGTTTCGAGACCAGGGTTCTAGATGCGGAGACGCGCCAGCACATCCGCCGTGTTCCTGAGTGGCCCCGGGATCCAGCAGATGGCGCGCGTGAATTTTGTGGGCCTGAGAACCTCAAAACTTGTGGTTCCCAGGGAGGGGATTTTCGGCACGGAGGTACTCAGCCACTCAAGAGATTGCTGTGTGGAGCACTTCACCAAAAAGGTTCCGTTTTCCAGAGCACAGCCCTCCACTTGGAAGCAAGCGTTCTCTGCCTTAGCCAGCTCCCACAGCTGATCTTCGCAGTATTTGCATTCTGCGTCGGTCATGCTGTCGTCATTGCCAGCTTTCCCTATTCGCAGCAGCAGAGAAGAGATAGCAGCCTTCTTATAGGACTGCGGATCTCGTTCTCCGCTTGCCGCGAGTTTGAGTCTATTGGCAGGCTCTCCCGCAGCAGTCAATTTCCGCTCATCCGAGCCGCAGCCAGAGTTGGGTGCGGCACCGGTGTCTTGCGGACCTTGCGTGCGGGGAGTGCTGCCAACGGGAGCTTGCGAAGATGTTTTTCGCTCTTTTCTTTTAGAGCCAGAGGAAGAGGGGCGGCGTTGGTTTCAGAGGATTGGCCAGTTTCGGTTGGTGATACCTCTACTGACCTAATCCTCTTTGCCTTCGCCCTTGAAGGGGTACTGCCTTCGACGCTTGCGCCTTCAACCACTTTCGTGATCTCTTTGCACCGCTCGGTGGCAACCCTCCTTCTCCTCCTATTCCTTTGGCTCTTTGTCAGGGGCCCCCCAGGTGCCAGATCTTTTGGGGCTCGTTCCTCCTTTTCGGATTCCTGAGGCGCGCCATTAGAGGTGGCAATCTGGCAAGCTTTCTGACACTGTGCCGGATATTAGGCGTATCAGGCTGAGCCTCTCGGCCGCTTTCTCCGGTTTTCCAACTCATTCTACTGAGGGCATCGTAGAGTGAGTGGCAAGAGTTATTTTTTTCAGCGCCACAGCGGGCGGCGGGTGTTTTGGATATGGTGGTTGGGGCCTCCAGAATCCTTGCCCCGACCGCTGTCGAAAAGACAACGGATGGATTGTCGCAGTCGCGAATACCACCTGGAGTAGCTAAACTCTTTGGGTTTGCCTCCATACAGTCTTTATTTAGGACGTCCAAAGACAAGACGTTATTATACTTCAACGAAACGAAAATTTAAAGAGTATATTGAGTGTGACTTTTTATATATAACTGTAAATGATCTAAATAAACAGGCAGAAAACATTTCCAAAGTACTCGAAAAAGCAGTGTATTGTATGAAAAGTAAGATATATGTATGTGTTAGTAGTGTAAACCAGTGGTTTAATAAAGACCTTAAAATATTGAAAACTAAAAAGTTATAAACTTATAGGCGAGCAACGTGGACAAATTCAGCAAATAGTTGGGAAGATTATAGAATAGCTCGTAATGCGTTCAAATCGGCATTAGTCAAAGCAAAGAATAATTATATATACTAAGAATAAAGAATCATCTAAGGACCAAAGAGACGTGTGGAAAAATATTAAATCGTTAGTCCTAAAAGTGCAGAAAAGTGCAATAAAATGAGTTGTCTTCGACCATGCAACTTTAGCACAAAACTTTAATGTATTTTTTTGTTAAAAGTGTTTATGAGCTAAATAAAGCGATGCCGTGTGTACCGTATAAAAGTCCAATTGCTCAAACCGATGGGTGTCCCCAATTTAAATTTAAATGTATCACATATAATGATCTCAAAAACATAATGAAAGCATTTAAAAATAAAAAAAAAACTATCAAATGTTGAGTATGAAAATAATAATCCCCATAATGGGTCCAATTATGTGTGAAACAATAAATAGATCGCTGACGAGTGGCAATTTCCCTCAAGTGTGGAAAGAATCGAGAGTAATACCAATTGAGAAAATAAAGAACTCAACTAAACCAGCTGACTATCAACATGCTACAAAATGAAGCAAACGTGCTAGAAAAAGTAGTGCAACATCAATGCCAGAATTATTTACAATCAAATAATCTATTTGCAAAGTGTCAATGTGGATTTAAGTGGGCAATAAAATATCAAGTGCAATAATTGTGACCTTAGGTGTACCGCAGGAATCTGTACTAGGAGCACTATTGTTTATACTATATGTTAATGACATGCCAAATGTGGTGAAGTTAGTGAAGTGAAGTTATCAACCTAACCTAATTTGCTGACGATGGGCTACTCTTTGTTGCATGTAGGAATATAAATGAGTGTGTAAATAAAATTAATCAGGATCTACGCACCCTAAGTGAATGGTTTAAGATGGACAAATTGAGCCTAAATGTTAGTAAAACTAAATGTATATAATAAAATGGATACACAGATTTAAATGTCTTAATAAGATAATGAGATAGTTGAAAATGTTAAAGAAATTTATTATCTAGGTGTTGTTATTGATATAATGTTGTATTTTAACAATCATTTTGACTATATATAAAAAAACTAAGTAAAAAATTTAGTTTCTTTAGAAGAATAAGAAAACGGTTACCAACTTTCTGTGCAATAAATGTATAATAAAGCCTCATTTTGAGTGTTGTTCGGTGATTATCCATCTCACAAATAGCATAATGCAAGATAGACTACAAAAGTTCCAGAACAACAATAACAAAACAACAATAACATTTATTGATTAACACCAATAAATTGTATGTTAAATGTGCTTAAATGGCTTAGTGTGAACAAAAAAACAAAAATGAATGTACTTGTTCTCGTATTTAAAATGAAAAATAATTAATTACCCGAGTACCTATCAAACAAAATAATATATGTTAATCACATACATGATTATAATGTAAGCACAAAATACAATATTTTATAGAGGGCTTAAATTATTTAATGAATTACCAAACAATTTGAAACAAGAAACCCGTCTAATAGATTTTAAAAGAAAGATAATAGACTATGTAAAAATAAAATTTAATTGAAATATACAATAAGTTGTAATTAAGAGAAATGTGACGCAAAAATAATCAATATGTATCTAATAGCAAACCTTAGTTAAATAAATAAATGAAATGAAATGAAATTTGTACAGTTCGTCCCTTAAAAGGGCGAACGTTCATCACCCACCTCCTACCTACTCATACCACTTACGTCCCTACTCTCCAAGGTCATGGAAACGCTGATAAATCATCAGCTTATGAAATATCTTGAAACACGGAAGTTTCTCAATGACCGGCAACTGATGATTTGATGCCATATCTCAACGAAAAATGGAACCAATCTTCTCACATTGTAGGAGAAAGCAAGATCGTTGCGCTTGATATTTCAAAGGCATTTGACAGGGTGTGGCGTCAGGATCTTTTGTCGAAAATGCGTGCTTTTGGGATCGATGAGTCTCTTCTCCAATGGATTAGAAATTACCTTTCGAATCGTTCAATACAAGTCGTTTTGGATGGATTCAAGTCTGATATTCACCATATTAATGCTGGTGTTCCCTAGGGCTCTGTTTTGTCTCCGACACTCTTTCTCATTTTTATAAATGATCTCTTGTCTGCTACTTCTAATCCTATTCATTCCTTCGCTGATGACAGTACCCTCAACTTTTCATATATATATATAGACTCGGAACGGCAGCGTATGTTAAGCACATTAAATTCCAACCTTGACAGCATAATCGATTGGGGAAATAAGAATAGAGTGGAATTTAATGCTTCCAAAACCCAGTGGTGTCTACTGTCGTTAAAGCGATCACAAAATAATCAGCCGTTATCCATGAACGGCATTTGCGTTGTTGAACCCGAAAGACTTTCCATCCTCGGTATGTGTATCAACCCAACAATTAGTTGGAACGATCACATATTTGAGGTCGCCAAAAATGCTGCGAAATATCTAGGTTTCCATAAACGATGCAAGAAGTACTTCACCCCCTCTGATCTGGCTACAATATACAAGGCATACATACGCCCAAAACTTGAATATAACGCTCCTATCTGGTCAGGTGCTTCTAAGACCTCCCTGCACCTGCTGGATAGAATTCACAAGCGAGCGATAAAACTTATAGGTGACAGTAATATTGCGAAATCGATTGACTCGTTAGAACACCGACGTAATGTCGCGTCGTTGTCACTCTTTTATCGCTATTTTAACAAGAAATGCTCAGATGAATTAGCAAGTGGCGTTCCTCCCCTTCAAGAATTCACCCCCAATACGCGCCTCGCTAGGAATGCCCATCAATTTACCCTCTTTCGGAGGTACAGTCAAATTCAGAGACTCGTTCTTTAGCTGCACTACACGAATCTGGAATGCTCTTCCCAGCTCGATTTTTCCTCCTCATTACAATCCAAACGCATTTAAAACCAATGTGCATCGGTACCTCCTCTCCCTCTCTTCCTCTATACCTTCGGCCCGTGCTGTGACTTGATCCGGTCACTTAAGGGTACTCGCAACCCCTTTTGCACGCGTCAATTATAAAAAAAAACCCAACAGAACAGTATTTTCGCAAAACTTTCAGTCGAGCGTCGGACGATAAATACGTTGTCTTACTCTTATTTGGACCTCCCGAGCCTTCATTTGGAAACACGCTACAAGTAGCTACCTCGCGGTTACTTTCGATGGAGCAACGTTTTCGTATAGATTCTGAGTTTTATCGTCGGTATGCGTTCTTAAACAATTATCATCTGACTATCAAACCGGATTTCCAAAAGTTGTGATGACGGGTTGCAACTCCATTGAAAAACTGTTACAGTTAAAAACTGAGTTTGTTGAATTCTTATCAATGGCTATAATATAACTTCGGGAATAGAGTACGAACTCTTGCAATTTTAACGAACGACGAGTCAGACCAAACATCATTGGACATTGATGCACAGTGATTGGTTAAGGTACTTGGCATGCATTGGAATCCGTCAACTCTCATTTCGTATATCACAAGGTCTTCCTCCCGTTTCTTCCACCCGAAGAACATTGTTGTCAGAAGTATCGCGGATATTTAATACTTTAGGATTCTTAGCTACTGTTGTTTTCTTTGAGCTTCTATTTCAAGAACTCTGGTCGTCTGAAGCAAATTTAGGTTGGGACCTACTGCCCGAATCAACGGCTGAATGATGGAACAAATACAGAAATGAGAAGAAGAAGCAACATGACTGGCGTATTCAGCTGTGGTATATGGTCGCTGTAGGAGTGTTGGAGGAACCTATACAACAACAATTATCGCCGCCACTTATAGCCCCGTTGAAACCAGTATCTATTCCACGTCTGGGACTGTGTGGAGCACTTCTTCTCTCTTCTGGTAAGTAGCCTCAAATCGTTAAGGTTTCGTCTTGGTATCGCTTGCAAAGAATACTAAGAATACGTTTTATTTCTGCTCGCACGACAAAACTCAATCGTAGTGTCTCCAATCTCACTGCCAATGAAATTAGATTCGTGAGACTAGCAGTATGAAGGGCTTCTTTGTTTTTGTTTTTAATGCATTTTTTTTATTATTTTATTATGGTTTTCTTAAATATTAGACAAAAATACTTAAACTAGCTTACTTATCTAATCTAGTGATCTTAATTCTAACTTACCGACTTCTTACAAGTACTTTAAGCTAACATAAATTTATTTTATTTTTGCTTTCGGGTTATTTTATTTTCCCTTTGTTTCAGACGGGTGTAGATTTTGATTCTAATTTTCTCCCAAGAAAAGTTTAAAAAACATGAGAATTATGTTCTTAACTTAACTTAATACTTAAAAAAAAAAACCTATGCTAAAACAAAAGTGAATAAGGTAATTAAAAGTAATTAATTTAAATTAATTAGGTCTAGGTCTTAGGTCTAAACTTATACCTATTTAACTATTTACATTAAACTTAACTATGTCCGTAATAATATACGGACGCATGCAACAGGACGTATATGTTATTTATATGCTTTACATATATATCTTATACGTCATGATGCACCTTTTTTTACTTGGTTTTTGTTTTTTTGTTGGTTTTTGTTGTTGTTTTTTTGCATGTTTTTGTATATTTTTAATATTTTTTGTTTTGAAAAAGCCTTAAAACTACCTATGTCCACGTGAGTTGGTTCCAATGAATCAACTATCCTGTTCAGCATCTACTATCCACCCAGTGCAACCTCCAGAAAAAATTTCATTCTTTGGCAGAAACAGAAATCGCTCTGCTGAACCGTATGGGGTGCTCGTGGCTGCGAGCGACGTGCGGTTCGTATTGGAGTTACCTTTCCTCCTGTGCATTGTGTTTTGTTTCTATTCCATTGAATGTCGGAAACCAATTTAGACGCGGCATGAATGGTGTCGTGCCCTGCTCTGAAGCCAAATTGGCTTCATGACTATCTTCTCAAATACCTTGCTTATGCAGGGAAGAAGACTTATACAATGCAGATTCATTTGAATGAAGGTATCTTTGCCCCGTTTCGGAATGGGCTGTACCACAGCCGTTTTCCAATGCACCGGGTAATATGCATTACTCAGCGCATTGTTGCGTAAACATCCACCGCCTTAGAGCGCAAATGGCGCAAAACAATATTTGGTATCCATTCGGGTTTGTTCTCTTAAACGAGCCGGTCGTGTTATCCCTCTCGTTTATTCCAAATTCGTACTAATAATAACATAAAAATTGGTAAACGCGCCTTTAACACGTTAGAGGATTCTTTGTCCTCAACACGCAAGTACAGGAGAACGAACTCTCCTAAAATGCTGCGAAGTGGAATTCGTACAGTCTCCTGGATTCTCATCCTGACACAGACAATGAGGACGACATGTCTTCGAGTGTTGCTCAGTTGCCAAAAAACAAAAATATCACCAAGTGCTTAAAGAGCTAGCAATAAATGACTACTCACTAAAAAAAATATCAATAGGAATAAAACTCTTCTGTGAATCAATTGAATCATACCATGCAGTGTGCAGTGGCTTAAAATCTAAAAAGTGTCAATTTTTCACTCACGACCTTAAAACCGAAAGGTCGTTTAAAGCCACTCTTTTTGGTTTAGATGATGTCCCTCTAGACTCTCTTAAAAGAGAACTTATTTCTCTCGGTCTTAAGTGCAAAGATATTAAAATGATAAAGAAAAATCATCAAAAATTCGTAGATTTTATATATATTGTTCACTTTGAAAATGGTTCCGTTCGTTTGGCAGATTTAAAGAAAAATGTTGAAGCTTTATTTCGCACACAAGTGAGGTGGGAATTTCACCGCCGCCCTAAAAACAAATTAACTCAGTGTCATAATTGCCAAATGTTCGGACACGGAGATAAACATTGCAACGTGAAGACTTGCTGTGAAAATTGCGCGGGAAATCATCAAACAAACACATGCACGTCAACCGCCATCTCAAAATGTGCAAACTGCGGTGGTAAACACAAATCCACTGATCTCTCTTGTGAAAGCCGCGTGAAATACTTGCAGATCAGGGAGAATTCCTCAATAAAAGTCAATCAACCTCGTGTTGTGACTCGCACTTCCTCTTATCGTATCCAGCAACCTGTCAAGAACATCAACTTCAACAGTATGAGTGAGTTCCCTTCGCTGCCAAAGTCCCGACACCAAAAAATGGCATCTATGCCCACAAAAGTTCCTTATGGAACGCAACCAGTGCACGTAACCATTCCTCAAAGCTCTTCATCGGCTGAAAGCTCTTTGTTTTCCCAAGAAGAACTTACTTCCCTCACAATGGAAATGATCACCTAACTTGGACAATGTAAAACTAAATTCGAGCAATTTAATGTAATAGCACAGCTTGCGAGTAAATATCTCTATTCCAATGTCTAATAACACTCAGGATAAAATTAAGCTCTTATGTTGGAATGCAAGAGGCATTCGTAACAAATGCATCGAATTCTTTAACTTAATTTCAAGTATAAATGTTGATGTGTGTTTGTTGTCAGAAACTAGGCTCAGTAACAAAGTAAAGTTTTCATGTCGTGCGTATAATTATGTTTGTTATAGACTTGATCGAATTAATAATAATGGTGGAGGAGTTGCCATCTTAGTTAAAAAAGGTATTGTTCACTCCTTACTTCCTAGAGTGAATACATGTGTCATAGAGAACATTGGCATTGAAGTGAAATTTGAAAATGAGTTTATGTTGAAAATATTTTCTGTTTATTTTCCTGGAGGATCATCTAATGCTTATAAAGCTCAATGTTTGAAAAACGACTTAAGACGATTGATAAGTACAGATAATTTTGTCATTGGAGGAGACCTAAACTGCAGGCACCGCAGTTGGGGCTGTGCAAGAGCCAACTCATGGGGTAACGTCTTGGAAAATCTATTAGCTTCACACAATATCGCTATCCTCTACCCACCTAGTCCAACCTACATTCCTTCCGCTCATAGATTTACGCCTTCCACACTAGACTTTTATCTTACTAACATTCCTAATGTACTAACTGCACCTGTCGTCGTCAACGCATTAAGTTCTGACCACCTTCCAGTTACCTGTGATATTTTCTCTAGTCCAAGAAATCATAACGTGCAATATCTAGATTTTAGTAAAGCGAATTGGGATGTATTCCGTTATCACCTCTCGTCCGCTCTTAAGAATAGTAGAACTAATTTGGAATCCATTGTCAATTGCGAACAAATTGACAATTCAATTAGTTTTTTTGAGTCCAAAATTAGAGACAGTATACAAGTTGCAGTCCCAAAGAAATCAGAATGCACCAGATCTGTTATTCTTCCACGTACCATTCTACATTTAATTAAAACCAGAAACTTTTTCAGACGCAAATGGCTAAGGTACCGCTTGTATAGTGATTTTTTAGACATGAATTCTCTAACACAAAGAATTATTGAGTTCAAAAACAATAACTGGAACAGAAAACTTATAACACTGGAAACTAACACCAAGCCATTTTGGAATATATGTAAACTATTTAGAAAAAAACACAAACAGATTCCAAGTTTTGTTACTGACAATTCAATAGTCACAGATGGTGAAGGCAAAGCGCAGTTATTATCTGATGTTTTCCTAAAAAATCACCTTGTGTCTCATGATATGGTTTCAAGAATGGAATTTGAAATTGATTCCGAAATATTATCTTTTAATCAAAGTCAGTTGTTTCCACCCGAAGACTTAGTCACCTATAACGACGTTGAATTTGTCATCTCATTGCTAAAATTAAAAAAATCACCTGGTCTTGATGGTATTAATAATATAACTATAAAAAATCTGCCTTTACGCGCAATAAAGTTCCTCCAGTTTATTTATAATGCTTGTTTTAAACTTAATTATTTTCCCAAAAAATGGAAAACAGCAAAAGTTATTCCTATACTTAAATCTGGTAAAGATCCTAGCAATGCACATAGCTACAGACCCATAAGTCTACTCAACGGATGCAGTAAAATTTTGGAAAAGCTTATTAAAATGAAATTGGAGATATTCCTGAAAAATAGTCAACTTATCCCACAAGAACAATTCGGTTTTCGCGAGGGGCACAGCACCTCTCACCAAGTCTTAAGAATTTGTTCAGAAATTAAAAAGAGCTTAAATGAGAAGAAGTCAACAGGTCTAGTACTATTAGACGTTGAAAAAGCCTTCGATTCTGTCTGGCACAATGCTCTAATTTACAAGCTTATAAAGTATGGTTGTCCTGCATACTTAGCTAAGATAATCCAAAACTATCTAACAGACAGAAAATTCCTTGTTTCACTTAATGGCGTCACTTCATCCCTTAAAGATGTGCCTGCTGGAGTTCCGCAAGGGTCTGTGTTAGCACCAACTTTATTTAACATTTTTACCTGTGATATTCCTGTGATCCCAAACTGTAATGTAGCTCTATATGCTGACGACTTGGCCTTATATACGGTTCATACCAATGCCTTTGTCATTACAACCAACTTACAAAATGGAGTTCATACCTTTTATGAATACTTTAAGCATTGGAAAATCAAAATTAATGCTGAGAAATGTCAATCAATCTTTTTTACCAGAAAAAGATCGTCTTGTCATTTTCCTTCAGCCAATCTAAAAATTAACACCTGTGATATACCATGGACTAATTCCGTTAAGTACCTTGGGGTGTACTTGGACCCGAAATTAACCTTCGGTACACACATACAAAACACATTAAGTAAAGTGAATATTGCCATAAAAATGCTATACCCCTTAATAAATCGGAACTCTCTGCTTAATCGTCAAAATAAATTGATATCGTTTAAGGTCGTTTTTCAAGCAATAATTACCTACGGCTCTCCAGTGTGGGGAAATTGCGCAAAAACACATATCAAGAAGCTTCAGATTGCTCAGAACAAAATTCTCAAAATGATGTTAAATCTTCCTTGGGATTCTTCTACTCTTAAGCTACATGAACAAACTGGTATACTTAAAGTCGCCAGAAGAATTGAAATTCTTAATGAGAACTTTTTTTCGAAATGTCGATCAGTTGAAAACTCACTAGTTACTGAGCTCACACCGCTTTAATTTTGGTATTGGAATTTTTTGTTAATGTACCGTAAAATGTTTATACTTAATTTATTTCGATATATATTTTAATGCTCTGCTTATTTATTTATATATTTATTTATTTATTTATCTGCACAATTTTTATTTATTTATTTATTTAGTTATTTATATGTTTATTTATGTATTATTTTTTTATTTATTTTCTGATTTACTTATTTATTTATTTATTAAACTCTTTATTTATTTATTTGTTATTTATATATGTTCTTCCGTTATATGTAATCAATGATATCATTATTACATATATATCATTACTCTCTGCCTCATATTGTTTGCTTTTACTTTACACACACCTTCTTGTGAAATACGCGCTGCTTATATATATATCATATATGTTAAACTTTTTTTCTTTTTTTTTTTAATTGTCACATAGAGGTTTTTACTCATAGGTTTTCCTCTGACATTTCTACACTTGTATAAATAAAAATTGCACGTTGAAATCAAGTGATTCTATTTTCAGTAGTAAGATAGTAAATTATCATATCTCTGTGCAAGCTGTGCTTCATTATTGTAAACTCTGTATCAATCTATGTACAATAAAAGTATCTATCTATCTGTCTAATATTTGGTATCCCATCTATTCCCACTGACTTCTTTTTCTTCACTGAGTTGAAAATACGAAATAGTTCGTTTTTGGAAATAAAACTGAATCTGATAAAACCAGGATTCTCGGATCGCCATTGATTTATTTGATTCCGAAGGCAGATATTGTTTAGCAAGGCTCTGTGTTCCAGGTTGTGGTTCGGATTACGAGTCTCGTTGACCGTATATACTCTCTGGACGAGTCATTATAATAATTGTTGGCGCTACAGTCCAAAGGGGGACCAGGGCCTAGTTTGCTCATCAACTAATCGTGTTGTGCGCGCTACTGTTCCCTCACGAGTAGAAGGGACCTAGAGTTTTTGCCGACTCCGAACGGCGAAATTTGAGGAGCTTTCGTAGACAGTTATTACTCTTTGAGAGTTGTCAGCAGCTCAAAAGAAGTGGTGCCGGGAAAAATTCTAAAAATTCGTATTCCTCGGTATAACCGAGGTTGCACAAAGAATTTTGGACAATTACAGTAAAATCTCTCAGAGAACTGATAACGCAAGCGTCAAACAAAACTGAAATCCGAAGGATACTAACACAAATAGGAACCATACCGAGTACGCTAAACCAATAGTGTTACAAAAGTTCTACTCTATGCGCTATCATTCCCAAAAACCTCCTACAAATGGATGACACCATTAAACGAACGATGAAAAAGACTATCCGTACGCTGACACCAAAGGATTCTGGCGAAACCTACCGGAACGCAGAGATAGACGTACTTCACGTGCAAAAAAGTATACTACTGTCAAGACTAAAACTCTTGTACAGACGGTTTACAGATCCGCGGAATGATGAAATACGGTCGTTGAAGTCGCAGATCAAAGTAGTACAGAAATTGCTTTAACAGCAATACAGACTAGCTGTAAACTTGTACTGGGGCAAAAAGATTCGGGCTGTAAGTTCCAGCAACCCGAGCATGTTTCCACAAGTAAATAGAATCTTCCGGAGGAAAGGTTTAAACGACATCCAAACTGTCCGACTCAACAGAACGACAGAGACCGCCAACTTACTAAGAACAATGGACATCGATCCAGATAAGGCAGTACTTGACGGACACTTCTTTGTAGTTGAAGATCCTCAGGAGAAGGTGAAAGTAATTGGAGCTGTCTTCCAGAAAGTGTACACGGTCAATGAATCTCTTTGTCCAAATCACGACTTGGAAGATAGAGCCCTACTTAACTACTTCCAACTATGTACCGAGATAAGCCAATGGCTATCCGAGAATCCTGATATCACCAGGTTCAGTGATGATCTTCAGGCAAATAATGCCGTCGCCGATGATGGAAACAATTCCATCCTTATTTCAAAGGATGAGCTCCAGGGTATCTTTAATTCACTCAAGAAGAAGAAGTCAGCAGGAATTGATGGGATACCGAATATTGTTCTGCGCCATCTACCCTCTGAGGCAGTAGATGTATATACAACCCATGTTGAACAATGCACTGAGTAACGCATATTAACCGGCGCATTGGAAAACAGCTGTGGTACAGCCCATTCCGAAAAGGGACAAAGATATTTCCATCCCGACAAATCTCCGGTCTATAAGTCTTCTTCCGTGCATAAGCAAGGTTTTTAAAAAAAATTGTCATTAGAGCCCTGAAAGAATGGGTCGAGGAACGTGAAATTATACCGGACAAGCAATTCGGCTTTAGGACGGGGCATAAAACCATACATGTCGCGTCCAGATCGGTATCCGACATTCAGTGGAACAAGAACAAGAACCAATGCAAGGGTGCTTGTCTGATAGACATGGAAAAGGCGTTCGACACAAAACGTGTGGTTAGAAGGCCTCTTCCTCAAGTTATTCAGACTAGGCATAGATAAAACACTGCTGTTTATGATCTACCATATGATATGGTTACAGGTAGGAAGTTTGTTGTGAAAAATGGCAACGTTACATCCACCGCAGTATTTCACATAAAAAATGGGTTGCAAAAGCGGCAATTGTTTCACCGATCCTTTTCGCTATATTCAGTAGCGATCTTATTGGTTCCATGCCGCATTTAATTGCGTTCGCCGATGATCTTGTAGCGTACAGATGAGGTCCGAAAATTGAAGTGATAAATAACTTGTTGCAGCATGACTTCGACGAAATTCAGCGATTTTGCGACGACTGGGAATTGAAAATCAGCTTCCGGAAGTGCGAAACTTTTCTTTTTGAAACTCCGCTATCCAGGGCCTCAAGTGACAAGGAAGGCTTTTCCTCTTTCTCATTGGATTCGGAACTCTGCATCTATGGTCTGATATGGACATTCCGGAAAGAACCTCACAGTCTGTCATATTTTTAAGGTATTTCTTGGATAGCGTTAAGTCGATCACTTCCTGTTTTCTTGTCGAAACAAAAGTTGGTTGGAAGGCAATATTACTGATGTTCAGGCAAGACATGGGCATAGAGCACAGCCTTTCATTTGGAAGCAAGAGCTGCTTTATCCAGCTTCCACTGCTGATCTTTGCTGTGTTTGCACTCTAGGCCGGTTATATTGTCTTCGATGCCAGCTTTCCCTATTCGCAGCAGTAAAGGTGGGTATCAAACTTCTTTTAGGAATGAAATTCTCACTTTGTCCGTGTTGCATGTGTTTTTGTTGTTGGTGGATTCTTCGGCACTGTTCACCGGAACTTCAGCCTTTGCTGGTGGCGGCAACGATTTCATTCGGATTAAACTCGCGAGAACAACCACTAACAGGGCTGTCCACGGACGTTTTTCTCTTTTTGTTATTAGGCTTTATCAGCCTTGGTTAGTGACACCTGTACTGAAGTTGTGCAGTGGTGTCTGCTTGCGCCGTGCGATTGCCGCCTGTTCACTTTTCTTTTCTTTACAGGTCGGACACCTCCGCGAACCGTTTCATTTGGAGCCCGTTTATCCTTATCGGTGTTCCGAGCTGTACCATCAGAAGCAGAACTCTGGCAAGACACCTGTCCACAAGCATGGAGATTATTCGTATCAGGCTATGCCTTTTTTTCAACTTATGTACGTCCGCCTACGTCTTCATTAGCACCATCATGAGCAGATGTCGGGAGTCAGGTGTGAGTGGGTCCGGAAAGAGCAAATTTTCGCTGTCGCCAGTTCGACCTGGAGTAGTAATAGCAGTATAAAGTGTCATTCGATACAATCGAGAAGCGCCTTGAAAATCGGTACCATCATCGGAGTTTTCAACTCTAGACGAGGCGACGAAAAGCAGTCAAATATGCGTCGGTGCTTACGTCATACATTAATTCCAAAATAATGTCTTCGGTTGACATGCATACAAATAGTAGGTCTGTTTCAATTCATTTGTACACAGTAATTCAAGGTTTAGTTTGGGAAAAAAAATCTCTTGGAGAGAGTAACTCTGCCGAATCTTGTGAAACGACTTTTCGTAGAAATTTTTATGAATTTAAGAAATTAGTTTATATGTTTTGCTTCGTGCTTTCTAAAAAACAAGTACAACTCACACTCCCATTTTCATATTTTATTATCGTTTTCCCACATTAACCTCAACCCGCATCTTGGGCAACAAGTGCTCAAAGTAGACTTTAATTCTTTCACTGCACCATGCTCAATAGATTCCCTTATATATACATAATACTGTTTTGGGTTATCAACATTTTTCACTCAGAAGTTTTACTGGTTATGACAATAAAACTACAAAGACCTGAAAACTACATATCGAGTTTGTGATAATTGTCTTCAATATGATAACTGCATTGGAATGTCGCAAAAAGGGCATATATGAGTAGTTTCCGACCCCGAAGGAGATAACAAAGGGTAATAATCAGAAGAAAATAAAAAGTCAATGATTGAGTAAAAGTATTAAATTTACATTAGAAGTTCGAGTGCAAGCAGACGAGTTAGGGCAAATAACGAGTAATTTTTTATTTTATTACAAGCTATTGAAGCACCAGCATGCAATATTAACGAAAATTCTCCACTCCCAAAATCAACTCCAAAAATGTCAAATCATCATGTGGAATGAATGTACGATGGCGCAGAAAAAATCATTGGCAGGAGTCAACCTTACACTTAAGGACTCAACTCAACTCAATGACTCAACACAGCTGACAAATTTGTTTTCGTCCCGATATTACAAGAAATTAAAAATGTTAGCTCTATCAATTTCACCATTCAAGGTAAAATACCTGGAGAAGCGAAAATATATAAACCCATTGATACTGTGATAAATCAAGACGAAGGTGTCAATTACCCAACTAAATATTTGAATTCACTTGATCTGGTATGCCTCTACGTGTTTTGATATTAAAAATTGTTTATTATTTAGCTTGAAACATTAACCCGCCATAACTTCGCTTTCAGTAAAAAAAAAACAAAATGATTGTCGATATCATCGATAGAATGGAAAATTCAAAGAAGAAGATATCATATTGTTTCGTTTGCAGTTTCCAGTGCAACCAGCCATGCAGTTACCATGAACAACAATTTCTCTTCTCTCATGACGCGGAAGCAGCTAAAATGGGCCTGGAAGTAAATGCTATCATCAAGAAATGACAGGACAGAGCCTCACACTAGGCAGTAAAAACTTTCAGCTCGTCAAAGACTTCGTTTACCTCGGCTCGGCGGTAAATAGGGACAACAACACTAGTACCAAAATCAAAAGCGGAATCACTCTTGTCGCTTTCTTTTGGCTCAAGAGGCAATCGAGTAATAAAGCCCTCTCTCGAAGAAATAAGCTTGCTTTATATAAGTTAACGAAATATAATCTAAAGAGGACAGGAAACGTGTGCAGCAATCAAAGACAACACGAGCAGACGACCCCAACACGCGCCGACAGGTAAAACGTCATGTCAGCAGCATTCCCACGATCGACGTGCGAGCAGCATAGGTGATGGAATTGCAGTGGCAGCAATTATTAGGTATTTAAGGTAGCATAAGAAACATCAAACAGTTCAGTAGTTATTAAGAGGCAGAACCGCTGCCAGTTGGTAATAAAGTATTTTTTTATAAAATATAATAGTTTAATTGGCGCCCGAGCAGGGACCGGGTATTAGCTATACGTCTTAAGTTAAGAAAAGCTCTCAAGTAGTGCTAGTGCCGTCTTAAGTTAAGTAAAGCCCTCAAGAAGTGCTAGTGTCGCGTAAATTCAAAAAACACAAAAGCCCTTAAGTAGTGCTTAGTGCCAAGTGAACATTTAAAAGAGGCCCTCAAGAAGTGTGCAGTGTTCAGTAAAATAACGCACTGTGTTTTAATAAAAGTACCCGTCCCAAAAAAAAAAAACCCTAGACGCGAAATCTAAGTGATCTGTCGCGTAATTAATAGACTTAAAACCCAAAATCAAAAATTTCGTGTGTGAGAACGAGGCCCCTTAGTAGCCAAAAGGGCAAAAAGGAGACATCGAGGAGTCAGCCGCTCAACTGAGGAATGCAGCAAATGATTGTCATCATTTTAATGTAAGAATAGAATAAGATATACTAAGTTAGATAATTAAAGAAAATAATTTATGTGAATCAATTTAACTAAAGTAAGGAGTAATTAAGGAAAATTTAAGTGAATTAATCTAACTAAAGTTAAGGATAATAAACAAAAAAATTAAGTAAATTAATTAACCTAAAGTAAACGGAAAGGAAAATTTATTAAAAATAAAAATAACGTGACTTGATAATATTCCAATACATATACATAAATTGTTCTAAGAGAAATACCTATTTTGATCGAAATGCCCAATGCAAATATCCTACGTCCTGCAACCCTAAACCCTCCTGAAAGTTCCCGAACAACAATTGAAACCCCTATCTCACACCCTGCTTTGCATAGTCTTGTGACCTCAATAGTAACCGAAGTTCTGCAATCCCAAGGCAGAACCCTTGTCCAATCGATATTGAATCCGAATTCCGACCAGTTCGCGTCAACTGATCAAATAATTAACCATGACCAAAGGGAAAATATTGCCGAACTGGACAAAATTCCCGATGTTGTGAGGAGTTTACGAGAATTCTCTGGGCAAGCAGGTGAATTTAGTTCCTGGCGTAAAAGTGTAGAAAGAGTGCTCAAGATATACGAAGGCATTAAAGGTTCACCGTAATACTTCGGTATCATCAACGTCGTTAGGAATAAAATAGTGGGCCATGCTGACCACGTATTAGAATCCTACAATACTCCCCTAAACTGGGACTGCATTAATAGATGCCTCACATTGCACTATGCCGAAAAACGAGATCTTGGCACAGTGGAGTACCAGATGACATCAATGGTACAGGGTAACTCATCCATCCAAGAATTTTATCAGCAGGTGTACGCACACCTCTCACTAATTCTCAACAAGATCTCATGTATGGATGTCAGTGGTGAAGCTTTGAATTTGCTTATGCATACGTATAGGGACAAGGCTCTTGACACTTTCATTAGGGGCGATCTTCCTAGACTTCTAGGAATGCGAGAACCGGTAGATTTGCCCCAAGCACTACATCTGTGTTTGAGGTTAGAAAATCAGAACTATCGCTCGCAATATGCAATAGCGAATAGCCAGAACAGGAGGATAAACCATCCAGAACCTCCACCAGTTCCGCCAAAACGAGGAAATATCCATTCAATACCGACTCGTCAAACATTCTATCCCGAATTGGCCTATCTGGCTCAACCAGCTATACATCAAGTGCCTTTCCAACATAGTGCTAGGCCTATTCCACCTCCAAGAACTCAGAGGCAGTTTGTACCGCAGCAGTACCCACAACAACAATACCAACAGCAACGTCCACAATATTCATCCATACCAAGGCAGCCACCACCAGAGCCTATGGATGCACAAACCATCCGGACAGATAGGGTCAACCATATTAACCGACCTCAAACGAAAAACTGGACTCCAGCTCAGAAACGACCGCCGGTATCCCAATCTCAACAATTACATCCTACAAAGATGCAGAGAAATTTCCACGTAGATACCGTTGCACAAGAAGAAATTAACCAATATATGGACACACAGGCTAATATGAGCAACTCGACCGAATTCGACGAAACTCTTCAGGAATACACCGATGCGACACAACCGGAAAATACCTACAGTGATAATGTTATGGAACTAAGTGATATTCATTTTTTAGACTAAGCGACTCTTCGCTGCCGTATTTCGAATGTGTATCGAGGAGTGGTGAAGTTTTAAAAATATTGATCGACACTGGTTCGAACAAAAACTATATACAGTCTTCTTTAGTTAACAAACCTATACCAAACGAAAAACCTTTTTGCTGTAACTCAATTGGTGGTAACGTACAAGTTACACATCATACCTTCATTAGTCTTTTTGGCCTACAAAATATCAAAATTAAATTTTTCCTCATGCCCAACCTGAAATCCTTCCACGCAATTCTAGGAAACGACAGCTTAAAGAATCTTTCAGCTATAATTCATACAAAAGACAATATCATGCTCATCAATAACCAAATAAAAGTGCGTATCAAACAGATGGTTTCACAATCTGTGAACGCAATCAATATCCGAACTAGTCACATGTCTCCAACACAAAAATTGGCCATCGATAAAATTATTCATGACTTCCCTAAATTATTTGACGAACCCAACGAAAAATTAACATATTCCACTGTAGTAAAAGGAGAAATTAGGACAACATCTGATTCACCTGTATATACAAAATTTTATCCCTATCCCATATCCCTTAAAGGCGAGATTGATAATCAAATAAAACAGCTTCTCAACGATGGAATCATTAGACCTTCACGCTCCCCATATAACTCCCCTGTATGGGTAGTACCGAAAAAAGCAGATGCTTCTGGAGAGAAGAAATATAGGCTGGTAATAGACTACCGAAAGCTGAATAGCATAACCGTTCCGGATCGATACCCGATCCCCCAAATTAACGAAGTTCTTGCACAGCTCGGCCAAAATAAGTGGTTTTCCGTAGTAGACTTAAAAAGTGGGTTTCATCAGATCCCCTTAAAAGCATCTGATATCGAGAAAACGGCCTTTTCGGTCAATAGCGGGAAATACGAGTTCACGAGACTCCCATTCGGTCTCAAGAACGCTCCGTCAATATTCCAGAGAGCACTTGACGACATTCTTCGTAAACATATTGGTGTAATTTGCTATGTTTACATCGATGACATAGTCATCTTTAGCAAGGACGAAGCCACACATGAGGTAAATATTCGGAAAGTGTTTCAAACACTTCATGCAGCGAATATGAAAGTACAACTGGATAAATGTGAATTCTACAAACAGGAAGTGGAATTCCTTGGTTTTGTTATTTCGCCTCACGGCATTAAGACCAATCCAGGAAAAATAAGAGCAATTCAAGACATTCCATATCCAACAACCCTGAAGGAACTTCGCTCTTTTCTCGGCCTGTCAGGATATTACCGCCGCTTTATAAGGGACTACGCCAAGCTGACGAAACCCCTAACAGCCCTCTTAAGGGGGGAGGATGGACGACTGTCCAAAAACCTCTCAAGCAAAAAGACCATCAACCTCGACAAATCTGCAAAAGAAGCTTTTCAAAAGATCAAGAATACCTTAACATCAAAAGAAGTTATCCTCGCATATACCGATTTTACCAAACTCTTCGAATAAGTAACCGATGCCTCAAATTACGCCCTAGGTGCTGTTTTATGACAAGGAGATAAGCCCTGTTCATATCTAGAACATTAAATCAGACAGAAGAAAGCTACGCAGCTAACGAAAAAGAGATGCTAGCTATAATTTGGGCTCTTAACAACTTTAGGAACTATCTCTATGGAATAGCAAAAGTTATAATTCACACCGACCACCAGCCACTTACCTATTCTTTAAGCAATAAAAATAACAATTCGAAATTAAAAAGATGGAAAGCTATATTGGAGGAATACAACTACGAAATCAAATACAAACCAGGAAGATCGAACGTAGTCGCAGATGCTCTCTCCAGGCCCCCCATCCAATCACAAATTAATTCCCTCACTCCAACAATCCATAGCGATGAAAGTTCGTCTCATGGTCTTATATTCAGCGTAGAAACACCAATAAACGCATTCAAGAACCAAATCTTTCTCAATACCGGTAACGCAAGTAGCCAACAATTCAAAATAGTCTTCCCAACATACCACAGACACCTTATAACCGAACAATCGTATACACCCAATAGCCTAATAGAAATTCTCAAGACTAGACTAAATCCCACACTCATTAACTGTATAAAAACAGAAGAACGAATACAAGGTATGATTCAGGAAATCTATAGGGACCATTTTGCTAAGTATCGCATCCGATTTTCCCAGGTCATAGTCGAGGACGTTATCGATGAAGTGAGGCAAGAAGAAATAATCATCAACACACACCAACGTGCCCACAGGAATGAACGCGAAAACAGACTGCAGATTCTGGAAAGGTATTATTTTCCTGGCATGTCTCGCAAAATAAGACGAATAATCAAATTATGCGTCATATGCAGGGAGAACAAATACGATCGCCATCCGGATAAGGTAGAAATTCAAGCTACTCCAATACCAACATATCCCGGACAGATCATTCACGTCGATATCTTTTCAACTGAAGGCAATCTAGTACTAACATCACTAGATAAATTTTCCATTTCAGGTCAAGAAAATTGAATCCCAAGCCATTTAAGATATCAGGCAACCTCTTAGAGAGATCATATTTGCCTACGGGGTCCCGAAAACTATACTATTTGATAATGAGAAGTCTCTCAATTCTTCCCTAATTACATTCATGCTTGAAAATGAATTTGGCATGGAGGTATTTACGACGCCTCCATACACAAGTACTTCGAACGGACAAGTCGAGAGATTCCATTCGACTCTCGCTGAACTCATGCGTTGCATCAAGAAAGAACAGGTGCATAAATCCTTCACGGAACTCCTAGAATCAGCCGTAAACGCCTATAATTTCACTATACATTCAGTAACTAACAAAAGGCCAGTAGATTTGTTCTTCAACAGAAACATAGATCCTTCCCAAGTTGATAAAATTCGATCCGAAATTCAAAATAAATTAAAAGACAAACGGGAACAAGACTTGACCTAACACAATAAAGGAAAAGCGTCAATAAGGGAATATTCAATAGGAGAAGTTATTTATGTCAAGAAAAATAAAAGAGTAGGGTCAAAACTTTCTCCCCGGTACTCAAAGGAAATCATTAAAGAAAATAGGAAAACAACAGTCCTCACGCAATCCGGCAAAGTTGTTCACAAATCACACATAAAAACATAATTTCCAAATAGCTCTTTCTAGATACTTACTGACTGACTGCCTATGCGACGTACAGATACTGGACTATACGAACTCACGACTAGTGACTTTTAACTCAGGGATATCTAGAATACAAACAGGCACTTATAAAATAATTCACGAAATAGATTTATCGGCCTATTCGCAAGCCTTAAATGATATAGAGTCATCTATGAAAGAACACCTACAATCTTCTTATCCCAGCTGTCAACTTCTATCCCAAGAAATATCCTCCATAAGATCCCACCTTAACCGCTTAATCCCCAGCCAAACCAAAACTAAAAGATCAATAGATTTCCTAGGAAGCGCTTGGAAATTTATAACAGGTAATCCAGATAAACATGACCTCCAAATAATTCAAGAAAAAATTAATAATGTATTAGAGAACAATAATAGACAAATTTTAATAAATAAACTTGTTACTGATAAGCTAAACGATGTAAGAGAAAGAACTAATAGTATAAGTAAGTTTGTACAAGAAAATAGAAGCTTAATGGAAGAAATAGTATTTAATATAAAATACAAACTTGATTTGTTAAAAGAAGAAATAACTAATGTTGCATACGCCTTGCATTGGGCAAGAGCTAATATTATTAATTCATATATCTTATCGAATAATGAAGTAAACGTAATAGAAAAAATAATAAACAATAAGGAAATACCTTTTAAAGATTTAGAAGAAGCATTAGAATTTTGTGAAATAAAGATAGCATCTAACAACTCTGTTCTTTTATACATAGTAAGTCTACCAACTGTAAGTGAAGAAATATGTAAAAGTTTAAGTATAAAAGCAGTAAAAGATGGAAACAAGATAATTAAGATTGATTTTAACAAAATTATAAAATGTCAAGAAGAATTGTATGGAATAGATATAGATTGTACAACAGTAAAGAAATTGTCAATATGCCCTAAGAATAATATTGTAGACTTAAGAAATACGACATGTATTCCGAATTTATTAAATAGCAAGCCAGCAAACTGCACTGCAATTAATAGCCAACATGTTCCAGCTTTCGAGGAAATATCACCCGACATCATTTTCCTGAACCAATACAGTGGACACATCACCATCGATAACAATGAAGTTGCTCTCAACGGCACGTTCTTAATCAGATGCCATAACTCCAGCATACAAATTGGGAAAAGCACCTTTAAATCTCTTGAGCTGACGCACCTCAACCCCCTTCCGGCAATTCTACAACCAACATCAATTAATAACGACGTAGAAGAAATGTTATCACTGGAAATGATAAAGGAGTTAAATGCCAACAACACCCACTACATCCAACTCCTCAAGACCAAGATGAAAAGCAGCACTGTAATAAACATCGGAGCCTGTCTGATTCTCCTCATCATATTAATAATAATCTTCCGAAAAATTATAATAAATTACAAGTCACCAGAGGATCCTACCACCATCTCAAATCTAACCGACAAAACTCCAGCGGCAGAGAAGATGACACCATTACCTTCCCCAATACCAAGGGCGACAACCTCTCGTCTTAATCAAATTCCATTCTTCTAAGTGAACGCGGACGTTCACTCTTAAGGGCGCAGGAGTTAACAAAATATAATCTAAAGAGGACAGGAAACGTGTGCAGCAATCAACGACAACACGAGCAGACGACCCCAACACGCGCCGACAGGTAAAACGTCATGTCAGCAGCATTCCCACGATCGACGTGCGAGCAGCATAGGTGATGGAATTGCAGTGGCAGCAATTATTAGGTATTTAAGGTAGCATAAGAAACATCAAACAGTTTAGTAGTTATTAAGCGGCAGAACCGCTGCCAGTTTGTAATAAAGTATTTTTTTATAAAATATAAAATATAATAGTTTAATTTATAACAGCTTGATCATCCCCCTCCCACTTTATGGCGCGGAAACCTCGACGTTACTAAAAGCAGATGAGGAAAAGCTTCGTATTTTCAAGAGAAAACTTTTGCATTGGATTTGTGGTCCTGTTGCGTTGATGGCATCTGGAGGAGAAGATTTAACGACGAAACCTATGGGGTGTACAGCGACATACGTTTGGTCAAACGTCTTCGGATACAACGCTTAAGATGACTAGGCCATGTAGAGTGTTGGGTGAACATACTCAATAATTCAACAAATCATTTCTTCTGTGTCATATATGTTCATTTTGTACGTTTTTTTACTTTTTCTTTTTCCTTTCTTAATTCCGTACATTTTCTTGAAATAAAGACCTCCTGAAATCCAAGTGTATCGTTTTGGCTAAATATTAAGTTCAACAGGCCATAACAAAAGTTAACTAGCAGTCTTTGAATAATTAATTTTTTTTAAATTCATGAGAAGGAAAAAGAAAAATTCAAAAAGAAGCTTCACAAATCCGCATGGTCGTACCGAACTTCGTAATATGGAAGGCGCAAATGGAAGGAACAGATTGCTGGAGCACCTGTCTGGAAAATCCATACGCCCGGCTGGACCAGAATAAGGACAGTGGGATGATAAGGATTTAGATGCACGTGCCGAACTTCTCTTGGCAATGAAGCCAAACATAGTTGCTTTGGCAGCAAATTTAATCAGATCAAAAGATGTTTGGAATTTGTTAATAGATAGCTATGATAAAAAAGGACCAAGGCGGAAAACGGAGGAATATCGGAAGTTGACCAATTTGGAAATGACCCCAGGACAATCGATTGCTGACTATATCTGAGACTTCAAATCAATCGTGAAACGATTGAGGGAATTTGGAGCAACTCTGGACGAAGATTTACTAGTTGTTGTACTCTTAGATGGTTTGTCGGAGGATTATAAGGCTATACGATCTGCATTTGACACGGAAGTTTCTACGGTTTGCAGTAGACTCCTCGAAGTAGGTGACATAAAAAAGGAATCTTTTACCAACAATGTGCTAAGTGCCAAGCATTACAGATTGCAACAGCGCAGGAAACAGAATCAATTCAAGGTAAAAAACGACAATACTAATTTTCCTTATAATAGTAGAAAATGTGGTAAACGCGGACATTTGGCCAAGGATTATTGGGTCAAGCATGAAAAAGGAAAATAATCTCGGATTGCAGAGTGAAAATTTTGGTTTCATCGTAAAGGAATGCACAGTACAATCAGCAAAAGCTATTTACGAGCCGAAGAGACTGAATTGGAAATGGCGCCTAGATAGCGGGGCTACATCACATACGGCGCTGACGAATCTAGTTTTATTAATTTACGTAATACCAACGACCAACATTCTGTGTGATTAGCAGACAACCACATGATTGATGTCAAAGGAATTGGAACTGCCGAAACACTTTAAAATGTTAAAAACCAACGAGAACCACTACATCTGTACAATACCATACATTGCTTATTCCAAATTTGACTGACAATCTAGTTTCAATTAGGAAAGCAACGGACAACGGGTATAACGTTATTTTTAAAGGCTCAGGAGCTAAAATTTATGATAAGAAAACCGTTTCGTGATGAGAGCTGAAAAAAATAATGGGCTTTATTACTTAATAGTTGATGAAAAAGTATCACAACATATAAGAAGTATTTGATAAAAGTATATAGTAAAAGTAGTATATCTAAATCATCGAAAATTCGTCAGGGATCACTCATGGACTGGCATAAAAGAATGGGACACGTCAATATCATCAGTTACATTCAAAGGGAATACTTAGGGGACTAGCGGATAAATTCAAGGATGACGGAGTTGTTTGTACAGCTTGCATAAGAGCCAAGCAAAGTCAACTGCCTTTTACTTTCAAGAACGAAAAGAAAACAACAAAACGATTGCGCAGCTTGTCCATTCTGACATTTGAGGTCCCATGCGAATAGAATCTATGCGTGAGACGATTTCTCACGCAAGATATTTGTTTATTTTTTGAAAAACAAAAATGAAGCCTTAAAAGCATATAAAATGTTTAAAGTGTTAGCGGAAAATCAAACTGGCGAAAAAGTTATAACTATTAGAACTGACAATGGTATGGAATATTGCGGAAAAGACTTTCAAAATTATCTACAGAAAAATGGTTTTTCATCAGAAAAGTATACCTCGCACATGGGGTGTTGGGTGAACATATTCAACAATTCAACAAATAATTTCTTCTATAACATTCTAATGTCATATATGTTCATTTTGTACGTTTTTTTTGGTTCCCTTTTCCTTTCATAATTCTGTACATTTTCTTGAAATAAAGACTTCCTGAAATCCAAATAAACCGTTTTGGCTAAATATTAAGTTCAACATAGAGCGTATGCACACCACTGCTCCGGCCCGAAAACTCTTCGCGTCTAAGCCATTGGGACAAAGCAACAGATGATGGCCTAGGCTAAGGTGGCGCACACAAGTGGAGAAGGATCTCAACCAACTTGGAGTCCGTTATAAAAACGATACAAATTTATAGAATACGAGTTTTAGAATTTAAAATCAGTAGCAAGTATTTAGCGTATTATAATAGGCTGTTCAAGTACTTTCTGTTATAAATTCTGAAGTGTTTCATTTGTTAAGGACAGAAACCAATAAGGAAGGAGATGGTCAACTGAACAGCTGATCAAACAGCTGATTTCCCCTTTGTCTATCGACCGTTTGACTGTTTTTTACGTGTTCTAGTAGACATAATCCGGACATAACATCAAATTCTGAAAGTTATTTACGTATCATCGAACATTGTCTCACTTTACTCACACATGTTTACGTTTCCCCGCCAAAATTGGAAAGATGGCGGCTGATTTGTTAATTTTTGCCTTCAATAGTGTCAAACACTCGTAAATTGTCAACTGTTCGTGAATTCATCAGCCATTTTATGTACAGCCAACAAAACGTGTTCAAAAAATCAACTGCATCGCTTACGCAAGTAAGTGTAACCGAAACTTTAAAAGAATTTATATTTAATAAATTGATAATCCGATAGCATTTATATTTATAAAAACTTATGAAATATGTAGAAAAATAGGAGAGTAACTCGTGCTGAAAAGTCGCACATTAGGAAAAGATTTATTATCAATTGATGTACCGAGTTACGCGTATTATAATTAAAATAAATATTTGGTGTTACATATTATTCTTACAAATTGTTATTTTTATTGTCCGAATGAATGGATGTCAATATGAAAGGTTTTGTAATCAATAAAAACAATGAAACCTAACACAAACACAAATATTAAACATATTTCGTGCAATGAAAATAACAACAATCAAAATAAAACGAATATATTTTGCGAAACATCTTTGTCTAATATAACTCAGAGCGAAGATATATGACAATCGTAACACATTAAATACATTTAAAACAATTAAGTCGCTTTAAAATGAGAACATATTTACAAATTTAAGATACCTTTTGAGTATTATTTCAGGCGATAAGAACAAAAATAATTTTAGATTTTGATATAATCATAAATTTTTTCAGTATTTTGCTTTTGTGATGCAACTTCTGCCTTACAGACATCATTTCTGGACGCAGCTATCGTCAACCATTATTTTGCGTTGGAAAGCACTATACCTTCTCTCTTCTAATTGTTTGATTTATATGCCCCCTCCGTCTAACAGTTTGCTGAGTGAGGAGATCCACCATATAGGCAGCTCACACGTATTCTCATATAAAAACAAAAAAAATCATGTCTGTGCATCAGCTGTTCAAAAGGGGAAATGTTATAAGAAACGCTGTCAAAATGTATTCAATGGCGTGAGACGAGGGAGTTGACTGTCTCCCTATTGGTCTCTGCTATACACTCTTTCAATTTTTTGATTTATATGCCCCCTGCTTCAAACAGTTTGTAGAGTGAGGAGATCCACCATATAGGCAGCTCACACGTATTCTCATTTCATAACAAAAAAAACATGTCTGTGAATCAGCTGTTCAGGAAAGGAAATGTTATAAAAATCGCTGTCAAAATGAATTCAAGCCGGGTGATATGACTGTCTCCCTATTGGTCTCTGGCGTTAAATATTGTGCTCTCATTTGACTCATTCTCATTCAGTTAACTTGAAACCCTTTGTTTTTCGGGAAGGTACTTTATTTTAGTTTGTGGTGAACTGTTTTGTGTTGTTTTTCCGAGTACGGCAACACATCTAGTGTTTGGCAGTTCATAAGTACTAAATGGTAAATTATTCCGTTCATAAGTTTATGTTTGTTTTTGTTTTTTAATTAATCATAAAGATTTAAGACTATCGGCAAATTGATGCAACTACATGCCTACTGATCTAGTACAAAAAATCGAACTAAACTGTTATCTGACAGTTATTGGGCAGTTAATTATTAGGCAAGCAACTTTATTGTTTGCTGTCACTTGATTTTATTGAATTACTGCGAATTCCAAGGAATGAAACAAACTTCAATATCTATCTATTATTTTATTTCTGGCCAAAAGAGTCTTTGTCATTTCTAGCAAGGTTTGTAAAATCATTCGTTTTTGTCGATTTCAATAAAATGGTGGAGGTTGAAGTATTGTTGCCGGAGAAAGTAAGGAACATTCTGAAGTAATATAATTGCCTAAAATAAAATTGGTATTTCTAAGGAGGAAATTGTTGATTTTAAACCGAAGGATGCTCACAGCTCTTTGGATGAATTAGATATTGATGATTTATATGTGCGATACAAGGTAACAAAGAAAAGGAATCAGTTCCTATAAATAAAGGTAAATGTTTTACAGAAACTTCAAAAAACTCTTGAGTTCTTGGAAGTTCAGGAGGAATATATAAAAGATGAACAGCGAAATTTAAAAAAGGAATATCTGCACGCTCAGGAGGAAGTTAAAAGAATCCAATCTGTCCCACTTGTGATAGGACAATTTTTAGAAGCCGTTGATCAAAATACTGGAATAGTAGGATCCACTACGGGTTCGAATTATTACGTTAGAATTCTTTCAACAATTGATAGGGAATTACTTAAACCGTCGGCATCGGTTGCGTTGCATAAACATAGCAATGCTTTGGTTGATGTTCTCCCACCTGAAGCCGATAGTTCCATTTCAATGCTACAGCCAGATGAAAAGCCAGACGTAAGCTATGGTGACATTGGAGGTATGGATATGCAAAAGCAGGAAATTCGTGAAGCTGTCGAATTACCGCTTACTCATTTTGAACTTTATAAACAAATTGGTACGTATAGACTTAGAAAACTTTAATAATAACGTATTGATCACCTTGTTAGTATATTAAATTGTTCTTACATGAAGAAGTACTCTATAACCGACATTTTTAAGACAACAATAATGTCGGAACATTTAGGAAAGACGTTGCCGTTACCCACCGAGGGTTCATTTTCTTAACGTTATCACTTTTAAACTGTTAAATTACACTTATGGCCTCTCAAATTGTGTCGGTCAAAGGAGTTTATACTTATAAGAGAATAATAGCACACAGAATATATGAATAATTAAATATAACATCAAGTTTAGGTTAACCTAATATAAGGAAAAGCATCTTGACAATTGCTTTAACACAAAATTTATTTTTCCTACATTTAATGGTCCTCATCGTACAACGAAACGGTTCTTTAAAAGTCAGCAATATTTTGATTTTTATAATCGGATTCAGTTGGTCAAAACTAACTCGCAACGATGAGCATATGTCCGAGAATTTGATATTTTTCAATGTCGTTAGGGATACATATTTGTTTTAGTATGTTGACACGACTTTCATTTTGTGCGTGTTAAACATGATAGTGTTTCAAAAGGGTTGGTTAGCAAACCATTACAATGAGAGTATTATATATAATTCATATATTATAGAAGTATCTATACAAATTATTAAACTGAATGTATTATATATAACATAATTAATTTAATTCATAATGCAGGTATTGACCCTCCTCGCGGAGTCTTAATGTATGGACCACCAGGTTGCGGCAAAACAATGCTTGCTAAAGCCGTCGCTCATCATACGACAGCTGCTTTCATTCGAGTAGTAGGCTCTGAGTTTGTACAGAAGTATCTGGGAGAAGGACCAAGAATGGTACGAGATGTGTTTCGTCTCGCAAAAGAGAATGCGCCTGCTATTATATTCATTGATGAAATTGATGCAATCGCTACAAAACGTTTTGATGCTCAAACAGGTGCAGATCGTGAAGTTCAACGTATCTTGTTAGAACTTTTAAATCAAATGGATGGCTTTGACCAAACAACTAATGTAAAAGTAATTATGGCAACAAATCGCGCAGATACTCTTGATCCAGCACTTCTACGTCCCGGACGTTTGGACAGAAAAATTGAGTTCCCGTTACCAGACCGTCGACAAAAGCGCTTAGTGTTTTCAACAATAACTTCAAAAATGAACTTAAGCGAAGATGTTGATCTTGAAGAATTTGTTGCACGCCCCGATAAAATATCCGGTGCTGATATTAATGCAATTTGTCAAGAAGCAGGTATGCATGCTGTGCGCGAAAATAGATATATTGTTTTGTCTAAAGATTTTGAAAAGGGATATAAGAACAACATTAAAAAAGATGAACAAGAACATGAGTTTTACAAGTAATTATCAAAACAAGTCTTACATTTTTTTGTGTATTAACCTAACGATTATTTAATAAATTCCTTAAACATAAAAACAAACTTATTATTACATATTCGCCTTGCTGCTGTAAATTTGAAGTTTCGAATTAAGTGATTGTATGCATTTACTTATTCACCATATTATTCATAATGCATTATGTACAAATTCTACTGTCCTCAATGCAGATGCGTGTTTTTTTAAAACTATATGAGCACATTTTGTGCTTGTTTTCGATTGATTGAATTTATATTCTATACCGTACAATTTTAAAAGATTTTATTCGCCCTAAGTTTTAAAGAATGATTTATAAAATAAATTGGTTAAAAAAAATTAACAAATGACTTGCAATTAAAAGAAGGCTTTTAACAAAGAAGACGGATTCGAATCTGCTGCGACTACCGTCCTGACGCTCCACCAAGCGATAACGTGGATAATTTGCATCACGTACCCCAATCATTATCGTCTCCTCTACGGTCTATTTTATACACAGTTTGAGTGCTACTGAACGCAACATATCTCTTGTCATAATTCTACACAGCAACAAAACAATTTAGCTTTTGAGATTAAAAGCTAATAAACGTTCAAATGTCAGGAATGCGTGGATTTTTAGACATTTATTTTTCTGGTAATTATTTTAATATTAATGCTTCGGCAGAGAATTGGTATGCACACGGTAAATACTTTTATAACTTTCGTATTCACGAAAGCGTTTAGCTGAAAACGTGCCAGGGTGGTTTGAATAGAATGAGTTAAATTTGTTCCTTTAATAAAATCGTCTGAAATATAGAATTTATTCGTCCAAAATATATTGATTGTTAACATTTAAAAATGTCTGGAATAATTAGGTAATCATTTTAATTAAATTCTGGTTTATATACTACAGTATTGGTTCGTTTTCTAAAAAGTCGGTTTTTGAAAGTTCGATGTCAAGCATACAGTCCAAAGCGTCCAACATAAAATAGTCATGGTAATTTTTTCAATTATTTTATTACTTTGCTATTGTACCATAGACACCAGCCTATTTAATAGTCAAAAGACGTGCTCTAGTGAATGCCGTCATATTTAAAGTGGAACACAGTAACCTCCGCGTTTTAAAGTTGCTTTTGAATTTATTTAATATTTTGTGGAGTTCCTGTTGCTATAACTGTTGCTTTAAGAAGCTTTGGCATACTTTCTACCAATTTTTTTTTTTACAACCATGGCTCAATATATCGCCGTATTTCCATTACAATGTTCTTAAGGGGGTTGATGCTCGTAGCTTTCCTTTTAGCCGCTTTTGTTTTAAGTTCTGTCTCCAAATGCTCAATGACATTTAAGTTGTGAAGGAGTCACATGCTTACAATTCAAGTTTGGGATCGTGGTCCTAAAAAAAGATGAAGCCGTCTTTGATCCCAAGCTTCTCTTTTTTTTTTCTCTTTTTTTTTAAAACGTCAACGTAATACGTTGTGTTCATATCTCCGCGGACTAAATGCAAATTTCCATACTGCCCCATACCATCAGTGACGCCCCACCATATTTCACACTTTTTAGGGCTTTTTCGTTGGATGCATTGACAGATTTCCTCCATACAATTTTTTTACCGTCCGAATAAAAAAATGTTTATTTTGGTCTCGTCTATAAAAAGAACCTTTCGAAAAGGTTTGTGTCATAAATGATAATTTAACTTAATAAAAACAGATTTACTTTTGACCAAAAAGTCATTTTGAGCTTAAAAAACAAATTGGTACGTATAGACTTAGAGGATTTTAATAGAAACGTATTGATCACCTTATTACTGATCGTCTTATATGAAGAAGTACTCTATAACCGACATTTTTAAGACAACAATAATGTCGGAACATTTAGGAAAGACGTTGCCGTTACCCACCGAGGGTTCATTTTCTTAACGTTATCACTTTTAAACTGTTAAATTACACTTATGGCCTCTCAAATTGTGTCGGTCAAAAGAGTTTAAACTTATAAGAGAATAATATCACACAGAATTCGTATAGTTGCTAAAGAACTAAGAAATAATTGAATATAACATCATGTTTAGGTTAACCTAATTTAAGGAAAAGCATCTTGACAAATGCTTTAACAAAAAAATTATTTTTCCTACATTTTATTGGTCCTGATGGTACAACGAAACGGTTCATTAAAAGTCAGCAATATTTTGACTTTATATATTTTTTTATAATCGGATTCAGTTGGTCAAAACTGAACTTGAACTTGACTTGAACTTCTTGCAACCGTTGCGCTGCCTTTGATGTTGAAGGCAGCGATTCCTGGGTTTCTCCCTGTTTTTGTTTCAGCTGCTTCCTTTTCTCTTGCAACTTGAGGAGCTCCTCTTTTTGTTCACTTTGTTTAGCTGCTTTCTCAGCAGCTTTCCTCGCCGTGGACTGCAAGTGGAGGAACTTTGCTCTCTCCTCATCCAGCAGGCGAAGTTTGCTTTCCTCCTCCCTTATTTGTTCCGCCTCATCGTCTGCGTCCGATGTGGCGAGAACCTGAAAGGAGTTGTCGCTGCCTTTATAAAAGTACCGGCATTCATTGCCCTCCGATTCACATTGGAGGCTTTCGAAGTCGATGGCGTCTGCTGGTGAGGCCGATTTAGGTTTTGGTTTACCAGTTGTTGTTGTTGGCGGTTTTTTGGTCGACACCGATCCGCCTCTGTTCGGTACGACCACTTCTTCGTCTGACGTCAATGTGGTAGTACGACGCTTTGTAAGGCTGGGCTGCGGCTGCGTCCTCTTCCTCCGTTTTTTTGTATCGGTATTCCGCTCGCGGGGCTAGCCATGCGGATACTACCGTCACTTGTGTGGTGGCCTGACGTCCCAGCCACCGGTGTTTTAAAGTCGCCTGATTTGCTGAGCTCAGGTCGCTCGTCACTTTCCATTTTTTAGTTCACACTTAGTGTCCACTTTTCTTTAATTAAAACAAAAGATTTTTTTTTCTTTCCTCGGGATTTGAACCCGGGATTGTCAGTTCACTAGCACTGCTGCTCTGCCAATTGAGCTACCGAACTCGTTTATTTTCACTGTCTTAATTTATGTACTTAATTCACACAGTTTTCACAATAATGTAGTTGACGCACTTGTGTACTCCGCGTAGGTCTATGAACGACTGAAAAAGTATTTGTTATTAGTAATCGATGCCTTTACAAAATTCGTGAAACTTTATCCCGTAAAAACGACACAAACAATGGATGCAATACACTGTTTGATCTCCTATTTTGAAAATTACTCTCGACCTAATAGGATAATTTCGGATCAAGGGACATGTTTTACATCTAAGGAATTCGCTGACTTCTTAAAAGACAACAATGTTACGCATATTTTGACTGCCACTCAGTCACCTCAAGCCAATGGGCAAGTGGAGCGCATAAATCGCATAATACTTCCCATGCTATCTAAACAATCTGGCCCAAATACGAATGACTGGGATAAAAACATAGCGAAGATGGAACATGCGCTTAATAACACAGTGAATAGAAGTACAGGTTTTTCGCCTAGTATCCTTTTGTTTGGTAGGAGTCAGAAAGGAGTTGTTTGCGATAGTTTAAGTGAATTTTTAAGAGATAAATTTGGTGAAGAAAGAGTGGATTTTATTGAAGCTAGATTAAAGGCTTTAGAAAATATAGAAACAAATCAGGCATATAATAAAAAGCACTATGACAATCGACATAAGCGTCCCCATACATACAAACAAGGTGAGTATGTTATGATTAAACATTTTTCAACCACACCTGGAGTCAATAAGAAACTGTTTGCCAAATAAGGGTCCATACGGTGTTGCCCAATGATCGCTATCTCATTACCGATATCGAAGGCTTACAGTTAACACGGTTACCTTATAAGGTTGTGTGTTCTCCATCTAATATGCGACCTTTAATGGTGCAACAAATTAATAGTGGAGATGATGGGGAAGGGGATGATGAAAGTCGTCCGGATGAATTTAATATTGCCAACAACGATTCGTGAAAATATGTACGCATGTATATCCAGCGCAAATCTTCTACCGAACATGTCATCCCGTATAATTTTATTTCTTTTTGAATATTTTTTGAATTATGATTGAATTGGTTTTTG
This sequence comes from Eristalinus aeneus, assembly GCA_955652365.1. Taxonomy (NCBI): domain Eukaryota; kingdom Metazoa; phylum Arthropoda; class Insecta; order Diptera; family Syrphidae; genus Eristalinus; species Eristalinus aeneus. The sequence goes on along the minus strand of OY019132.1, from coordinate 10,311,771 downwards.
AATTGTTTCTATTGTATCTAATTTGTTATTATAATTACTGAATTTTAGCATTTTTCTTAATATATCTTCAAATTAAATGTAATATATAAATATTGATTTGTGCACTTTAATATAAATAGTTTTCTAAGTTTTTGTACCTAGATTAAGATTGAGAGCATGTAATCGGGACGATTACTCGTTCAGGCTGGCCGAACTGTAGGCAAACAAAAAAAAAAAATTGAAAGCGTTCGAAAAATATCTGACTACACTGTCATATTATACTCGGGTGACATGATCTTACATCTTTTGCGGTATCTATTTAATTAACGTTCCAGGCCCGATCGAATGATCTGCACGAAAAGCTCATCAATTTGCTAATGCACATTAAACTTTTACGCACTCACACAATTATTCATGCTTGTTACCAATTCCGCTAAGACCATAAATGTAAAGCTATTTGTCATGATCGAGGGCAGTCACTCAGTTGGAGTTCGCCGAGCAATAAACACGCTTATCTCAACAAAGCAAAAGCGTTTTGTTCAACCCAACCCCTTCCCCTACAATATGAAACTATAAACACTTCAAATCTGAAGAAGAACGTTTTCCTACTATAGCCAAAAAGTCTATCTGTGTCATTAAGCTGAGTAGACAAGAATTTGAATACGAGAAGCTGCAGCGAGCCCAGGAAAGTGATGAAGTTTTATTGACGGTACTCAAATGGGTAAGAGAAGGTGTTCGTCCTAGTTGGAATTCTGTCCGAGAATTTGATATTTTTCAATGTTGTTAGGGATACATATGTTGTGTTTTTGTATGTTGACACGACTTTCATTTTGTGCGTGTTAAACATGATAGTGTTTCAAAAGGGTTGGTTAGCAAGCTGTTACAACGATAGTATTATATATAATTTAGATATTATAGAAGTATCTATACAAATTATTAAACTATATTTATTATATATAACATAATTAATTTAATTCATAATGCAGGTATTGACCCTCCTCGCGGAGTCTTAATGTAAGGACCACCATGTTGCGGCAAAACAATGCTTGCTAAAGCCGTTGCTCATCATACGACAGCTGCTTTCATTCGAGTAGTAGGTTCCGAGTTTGTACAGAAGTATCTGGGAGAAGGACCAAGAATGGTACGAGATGTGTTTCGCCTAGCAAAAGAGAATACGCCTGCTATTATATTCATTGATGAAATTGATGCAATCGCTACAAAACGTTTTGATGCTCAAACAGGTGCAGATCGTGAAGTTCAACGTATCTTGTTAGAACTTTTAAATCAAATGGATGGCTTTGACCAAACAACTAATGTAAGAGTAATTATGGCAACAAATCGCGCAGATACTCTTGATCCAGCACTTCTACATCCCGGACGTTTGGATAGAAAAATTGAGTTCCCGTTGCCAGACCGTCGACAAAAGCGGTTAGTGTTTTCAACAATAACTTCAAAAATGAACTTAAGCGAAGATGTTGATCTTGAAGAATTTGTTGCACGCCCCGATAAAATATTCGGTGCTGATATTAATGCAATTTGTCAAGAAGCAGGTATGCATGCTGTGCGCGAAAATAGATATATTGTTTTGTCTAAAGATTTTGAAAAGGGATATAAGAACAACATTAAAAAAGATGAACAAGAACATGAGTTTTACAAGTAATTATCAAAACAAGTCTTACATTTTTTTGTGTATTAACCTAACGATTATTTAATAAATTCTTTAAACAATTACAGCCTTGCTGCTGTAAATTTGAAGTTTCGAATTAAGTGATTGTATGCATTTACTTATTCACCATATTATTCATAATGCATTATGTACAAATTGTACTGTCCTCAATGCAGATGCGTGTTTTTTTAAAACTATATGAGCACATTTTGTGCTTGTTTTCGATTGATTGAATTTATTTATTTATTTAGATCTTATTCGACCTAAGTTTTAAAGAACGATTTATAAAATAAGTTGGTTAAAAGAAAATTAACAAAGAACTTGCAATTAAAAGAGTGCTTTCGACAAAGAAGACGGATTCGAATCTGCTTGTTTAGTCAGGGCTGTAATCACCTAACAAGCTTACTTATCTTAGGTCGTACATAATGGTTGCCTAAAGAGCTTACAACATGGTTGTCTAAAGAGTTTACAAAGTTAGGTGTTGCTTATAATAAATTTATTAAGCCGCATTTACGGGTTTGTTCATGCCACTCCCCTCTTGGTAACAACACCTGACGGTGAAATGTCTAGAACCGCTAACTTTACTTCGGGTCTTTCGTAGGTACCACTTAGAGTTTGCACTGTGGCACTCCTTACTTGACCATCTATAGATATCTTTGTACCGACCACCTTTTTTTTTGTAGGACTATTTCGATCTACGACCAGGACAATATCTCCAACTTGTACCGGCTTCACGGGCGTGAACCATTTCGAACGCCGTGTGAGGGTCGGAAGGTACTCCTGTACCCAGCGCACCCAAAAGTGATCTGCATATTGCTGCGAAATAAGCCAATTTTTCCTAAGTACCCTACTGTCATCACTAAACACCATGAATGGTTTCGAACCGTTCGAAGATCCCAATAGGAAGTGATTGGGCGTAAGAGCTTTTAGAGACTCTGCATCTACAGGTATATATGTAAAAGGTCTTGAGTTGAGCTCTAAGTAGTTCATCCGATGGATTACGTACAGGCATTATGGCATATAGAGTTGTTTTGATGGATCGCACCATCCTCTCCCAACTTCCCCCCATATGTGGTGAATCTGGCGGGATAAATTTCCACTTTGCTGTTGTTGAGGTAAATGTCTCTGCTAGCTTCCCTTTGTTGATGTTTTTCACCTTCTTCTTCTTCTTCTTCTTATGACGCTACAGTCCGGGGTGGACCTGGGCCTCAACCAACATGCCTCTCCAGCCAGCACGATCTTTCGCCAGCTGTCTCCAGTTGCGCACTCCAAGTTGGTTGAGGTCCTTCTCCACTTGTGTGCACCACTTGCAACCTAGACTAAAGTGATGTTTTCCACCGCTGCCTTTAATTCCCGTTCTGCACCTCGGAAGTTAGTTCCGTTGTCACTGTTGAATTCTATTGGCGTTCCACGTCTTGCCATGAAATTGCGAATGGCAAGAATGCAGGAGTCCGTCGTTAAGGTATGTGCAAGTTCAATGTGAACGGCTCGTATTTTAAGACAGGTAAAAAGAAGAAGAATGGGCGCTCTTGGTTGGGCTGCAGAATTTTTGCATTCTTGACAAGTCCTTCTTACGTTTTTTAAAGCAGCTCTCATGCGAGTTATGTGGAATCTTTGTCGAAGTTTGTTGATCGCGGTTTCATGGTTTTGGTGTTTATATCGACAGTGGAAGTCTTCCGGCTTGACTCTAGATCTGCTATTTCTTCCGAATACTCACTTCTTTGAGGTACTCTGAAAAGCACGTTTTCTGCTCGTTGAAGCTCCTTTTGCGTCAAAGGTCCCCCCAAACTACCTAAGTTTTAATTCCTATGGATTTGTTGGTGTCTCCATCGGAGAACGTACGCTGTGCTTCGAAGCAATCCCCCCTCCAACTCGAAATATGGTTGAACCGAAGGACGCTTTCGGGTGATTCGCCGCGGGTATGTACATTAACAAACTGTGCTTTTATTTCCTCCATCTTGGTGTTTTGCACTACCGTGTTTTCTTGCGGCCATTCTTCTAGGATGATTTAGGGATTCTGGACCTGCAAACCGCCGATTTGAAACCTTGAAATCCGGAAGCTTATGCCACTTTGTGGCTTCGTCAGCTACGTTCATCTTAGTAAGGATCCAATGCCATTCTGCTATCTCAGTGAAATCTAGAATCTCGCTCACACGAAAGGCGACGGTGGGATTTACGGTGTTCGGAGCGGATCCAGCTTATGACAGTCTTAGAGTCAGACCAAACAAATTTCTTACCGAATTTAATTCTGTGTGACTCGACGATAGCTTTCGCGAGCCTCTTCCCTAGTACTGCTGCTTGTAGTTCGAGGCGGGGAATGGATAGAGTTTTGATCGGTGCCACTCAAGTCCTTGCAGCCGGGTTTTTGGTCCCCAAGACGTGGTAGATACGTAACATCTTGGAATTCTGAGCTTCTGTAGGTCGGGTAAGTGTCGAGTCCATTTAATTCACTTCTTGTATTCGACATCTTTGATTTCTTCGTCCCATTCAATTCGCGATCGCCAAATCTCTTGCAGGAGCACTTTAAGGTACATAAGAAAGTGCGCCAACAAGCCCAAGGGATCAAAAATGGTCATAAAAGTGCGCAAAATTTCTCGCTTGGTGAGGCGACGGGAACCGAAAAGAAAAGGCATGCGACACGAGTAAGTTGACATTTTGTAAATGAAGCAATCGGACAACGTACTCCACCATATTCCGAGGACTTTCTCTGTTCCCAGCTCACGATTCAGATTAAGTTGAGTGGTGGATTCGGCTTTAAGGGCTTTCAGGACGGTGGGTGAATTCGAGATCCAATTGCAAATGTGGAAACCTCCTTGCTGGTGTATATACCGAACTTCCTTAGCTAGTGTAATGGCTTCGTCTTCGGTGGGCAGGCTGTCCATTAGGTCATCTACGTAATGATTGTGCTTTATCGCTTGCGTAGTTCTAGGGAATTCCTTTGCGAAGCGGTCGGAGTTCATGTTCTTGAAGTACTGTGCTGTACACGGAGATAAGGTAGCTCCAAATGTCATCATCCTCATTACGTACGTGTCTGGTTGCTCATCTAGACTGGGGCACCACAGAAATCGTTGAAAATGTTGGTCCTTTTCCCGGATACGGACCTGATGAAACATTTCTTTGATGTCGCCACAGATAGCAACTTTATTCTCCCGGAATTTAAAAATAACGGATATTAAGGATGTAGGTTGGTCCGGTCCTTTTAACAACATTGAATTAAGGGAGACTCCTTGCACAGCCGCCGCCGCGTCCCACACTATTCTTAGCTTTTTTGGCTTGTTAGGGTTTCTTACCGAAAACACCGGGAGGTACCACGCCTGGCGATGGTCGACTATTTCTGTTGGCGAAAGTTTTCGGGCATACTCTTTCTCAATGTATTCATTTATTTTCCTATTGTGCGCCTCGGCTAGGTCCGGTTCTCGTCCTATTCGCTTCTAGAGACACTCAAGTCGTCTCTTTGCCATGGGTAAACTGTTCGGTAGCTGCACTTCGTCGAACTTCCAGAGTAGCGCAGTCTCGAATCTACCATTCTTATGGATTGTATGCGTATTCAACAAATTCAGAGCTCGAATGTCTTCATTTGCCATTAGTGGCTTTGAAGAATTCGACGCTCCGAAATTGTTGTTGCATATGAAGTCCTTCAAGAGTCTATGCATGTCGGTTTCGCTACAGTCGCAAGCGTGGAAGCTGTATTCTTCCGCTTGAGCCCCCGAACCCTCTTGTCGCAACGGATCAGCTCCGTGAACGACCCACCCTAGGCGTGTTTGAGTGGCAACAGGGTGTGTAGGACCTCCTGCTTTGGATGTAAGCGGAAAGCCCAACTTTTCGTTATTGAGTCCTATCAGCAATCGTGCTGCGCTCTTGGCGTAAGGTTTTATTGAAATTCCCTTAAGATGTGCGTACCTCGATTGAAGCTCGTTGGGGATTAACGCCTGAGACGGTAGCTGCAGGTTCTCCACGGTATGTATTTCGTTCAGCGAATATCTCCCGGCGTTAGTTTCTGTGCTTGAGATCTCAATACTGAATACCCTGGAGTTATCCTCGTTTCTAGAAGTATTTCCCGTCCACTTAATGCACAGCGGTTGTGGCCGGCCATTGACTTTCAGTTGTTTTGCTATCTAGTCATCAATCAGGGTTAGTGACGATCAATCATCCAAGAATGCGAGTGTAGTTACCTGAGTTCCTCTGCCACACAGGACGACTGGCACTATGCGAAACATGACCGGACTCCTATGCGACTGCGTACCTTCCTTTTGGCAAGAGTGTAGGCCAACAGTTCTGGACCGAGGTGAAGCGACTTTATGGTCCCGGTGTTCTGGTGGGCGGTGAATGTCCTTGCGGTAGTTGTGAGGCAGTTGGTGGTGTCTAAGGGTGCAATTATTGGCTCCGCAGACAGAAGGCGAAGTACATCTGTTGTTATGGTGTTTCGCTAAACAGCATCGGCACAGTTGGTTCTTTCTTACCTTTGACCACCTCTCTGTGCGATTTAGTTTCTGGAACTTATGCAATCAGCTACCGAAGCACATCTATCGTCGCATATACAACACTTGTTGGAGATCGGTGGGTTGCGTTTATTGTTGTTCACGAAGTTGTCTACGTCTTCCTCTTTGAAGTGAGCATTGACGACATACTACTTTGTCGACCTTTCCCCAAAACTGTCGATGTAGACGGTAGGAGAACCCCGCTGGCGGCCTCATCAATTTGATATAACCACTTGTTAAAAGACGACAGGCCACAGACGAACGTGGGCAAGGTTTGCTTATATATTGCCCAATTGAGGCGTATACCTGGTGGGAGTTTGTCGACAAGCTCTTGCAGCAGTATAGGGTTGTTCAGGTGATCGACCAGCCCAGAAGATTCTACAGTAGCGCAGAAATTTTGCACTGATAGGGAAAGCGCCACGATGGTGTCCAGCTTTTCAGCTTTAGGTGCTGGTGTTAATCGAATCTTCTGAAGCTGGGTATGTATGATGAGTTCGGGTCGCCCGTACAACATTCTAAGGGTCGAGATAATTTGTGGAACACACTTCGGCTGCATACGCAAACTCCTTACAACATTGAGAGCCTCCCCGTTAAGGGCCCGGTTCAGGTCGACTAGGTTCTCCTCTTCACTAAAGGCACAAAGCTCGGTACTTCGGGTGAAATCCGAAATAAATAGTGGCCATTCATTGAGATCCTCCCCAAAGGGATGCAAGTCGCGGGATGTTAAGTGGCGTGCCGCTATTTGATTTCTTGTCAAATCGAAGGACTGAGAGGTAGTTGGCCACATGTCGGAAGAATGACGGGAATGGTGGATCTGCTGTCACAGAAGGTTCAATAGAATCACTGATGGAGAAAAGACCATCTACGGATGGCGGCTAACAGACCCAGGCTTTGAGGGAACCTGACTGGTAGTGACAGCTTGACCAGAGGCTATATTCTGGTGCCACGGGAGGTCAGGGGCCCCTGGAACTTCGGTTCCAGCCTGACCGTGCGGTAGGCCCCCTTGTGGGAGTATCGTGGTGGCTGTGGTTTATCACCTAACATCGCGGGTAGAGGCGAGGAGTTGAGTGTACTGTGCTGACTTGACTAGTTCATTACTTAAGCACAACTAGGCAAGACGGTTAGGGGACTATCCCTTCTCAGTGTGGAGTTGCATTCTCAACCGGGCGCTGCGACCCAGAGAGCGGAAGAGGTTTTAGAAAGGCTTCGCATCAAACCAAGGTGGGGTGATTGCCCCCCAAGCATGATCCCAGTTTGGTACTTGGGTAACTAAGGCGTCTAGGCCTGCGTTACTTACGACTCTTGGGAAAATTGTTCCCCGTGATATAAGCCGTGAAGGCAGATGGTCACGTTAAACCAACTCCCACATCTGTCACAGATGGTTCGACTTGCCTTTGATCTTGCTCCGCCGACTGCTGTTGGTGTTGAACTGCTGGTGGACGTGTTCCAGGATCGTCCCACGTTGATCGTCGATGTGGAGTTGGATGTAGGTCTTCTATCTGGTTAAGTTTCCCTGGTGAAGCTTCAATGCGATTTCTCGGAAATATCAGAGCGGGTGGCTGATCGCGCGATGTAGGCGGGTGAAATCGTTGGCAGTACTGGTGCAGATCTGGAACAGTAGAAGTCTTTGGATTATCACTATCGGCGGCTTCCGAGTTAGCAGAGAGTCGGCATGCATGCCACGCACCGCTCGAATTCGTGTGAGCTTGCGCGGCTCTGCGCATGGGTTGAAGTGAGTGCAGTCGGGAAAATAGGAAACTGATATCGTTGTTGTTGCTGCGGGAGCGAATGACTCGGCTGTGATGGTCGGGAAGTAGAAACTGATGTTGTAGTCTTAGGCATCCAAGTCGGATTCGCAACAAAATCTGATGACGTTTCTTCAAGCCATCCGTTGACCTTCATACCATACGCGGTATTCTCGTGTTGTTCCCCTTCATCATTATCGGAATCCTGAAGCCGCGTTAGTATTGCATACTAATAGTCCTTCTCCAGCTTCTCGTCCAAAACTCTTTTTTCTTTTAATCTTTGTAGCTCCAGTTGAATGCGTTTACTAGACGAAGCCGTCGACGATTTGGAACTTCACGAAACCCTAGAGTTTCTTCGTATCTCAGTAGACGGTTGCACACCTGGAGCTGTAAAATTGGAAGCTTGCAATGGGGAGACAGAAAATCCCTCCGCGATGACAGGAGTTAACGATGGTAAGACGACCTCTGAGGAAATGGCGTTATCTTGGGACAAAGTAGAACCACCAGCGGCGTAGGCAGGCTCAACACACTGTGAAACAGTAGCAGGAATATGGTCGACGACCCCCGCTAACTGACCTTGAGCAGCAGGAGGGACGACGGTAGTAATCGTCGATGAAAATTGCAAATCGCCTGAGACGCCTGCTACAAAGACAGCGGGCGTATGCGTAACGGGACTCGCGTGTAACGGCCCGTTGGTCACGCTGGCATTTAAACTTTGTACGCGTATACCTAAGTTTTTCCCTTTATTCTGGGTACTTAAGGCTTTGTTCGCAGCAAACACAGATTCCCTTAAGAAATTACTAGATAAAAAAATCCTACCTTGACATGTGGGGCAGATCCATTCCTCATCACAGATGTAGCTGTCGACGTTGGCGCACGCGTAGTGGTACCAGCCAGGACAAAGGTCGCACTGTACCATGTTTCCCTCGCTGTTAGTTTTCTTGCAGGTGCGACAGTCGAAACCAGTCGATGTTTCTGCGGTTGCTGGTTTATGTGGTGGTATGGGCTGGCAGGAAAGTTGCTTCATGGCGGCAATTGTTGGCGGAGACGTTGTTCTTGCAGGCGCCGTTCGTGGCGGCTGGCGGGAGTGTTGGTTCGTGGCGGCAATTGGTGGCGGAGGCTTCGTTCTCAAAGGCCACGTTCGTGGCGGCTGGCGGGAATGTTGGCTCGTGGCCGCAGTCGTTGGCGGAGACGACGTTCTTGGCGGCTGGCGGGAATTTCGGCTCGTGGCGGCACTTGTTGGCGGAGACGACGTTGACGACGGCTTTTCCCTCTTAGGCGGCATTTTTTCGCTTTGGTTGACAGATATCCCCGCTTTATGACGAATTTTTTGTTGTTTAGGTGTTGCTTGCAAAAAATTTATTAAGCCGCATTTACATGGGTGCGGGTTTGTTCATGACAACGTCGATAATTTGCATCACGTAACCCAATCACTATCGTCTCGTCTACGGTTTATTTTATACACAGTTTGAGTGCTACTGAACGCAACATATCTCTTGTCATAATTCTACACAACAACAAAACAATTTAGCTTTTGAGATTAAAAGCTAATAAATGTTCGCTGAAAACGTCGAGAAGCAAATCTGTGCCAGGGTGGTTTGAATAGAATGAGTTACATTTTTCCTTTAATAAAATCATCTGAAATATAGAATTTATTCGTCCAAAATAGATTGATTGTTAACATTTAAAAATGTCTCGAAAAATTAGGTAATCATTTTAATTAAATTTTGGTTTATATACTACAGTATTGGTTCGTTTTGGATGAGTGGAATCTCAGCGTCGTTCACAAAAAAGGAGACGGTTCACAAAAAAGGAGACCCCTTTGACTGCGTTAACTACTGAGGGATAAGTCTCCTGACCATCGCATACAAGATCGAGCGTCTGAAGCCGTTTGGCCATGACCTGATAGGTCCCCATCAGTGTGGTTTCAGGCCAGGGAAGTCCAGTATAGACCAGATCTTCACATTACGGCAGATCCTGGAAAAGACCCAAGAAATGCAAATTGACACTCACCACTTATTCGTCGATTTCAAGGCTGCATATGACAGTGTGCATAGAGACGAGCTATACAGTGCCATGTCTTGTTTTGGCATTCCTACCAAACTCGTCAGATTGTGTAGGATGACGATGGAGAACTCTCGCTGCTCCGTCAAGATCGATATCAAGGCCGAGACCTTCAATGTCAAAAAAGGTTATAGACAAGGCGACGCACTGTCATGCGACTTCTTGAACATCATCTTCGAGAAGATCGTGTGTAGCTCACAAGTCAACACACGGCTGGAGTGCCGTGTCATCTTCCGACGCATGCAGACGTGTCGTCGCTGCATGCACTTAATAAATAACACAAAAAAAAAAAGAATTCCTCGCGTTGTTCTTAAGAACATTTAACGCGGTCCGCCCAACACCTCCGCGAGTGAAAAAAAGTGAAAAAAAAAAAAAATAAATAAATTCTTACCAAAAAAAAATAAACAAAAGTGCAGTGTAGTGCAGTGTAGTGCAGTGAAGTGATTCGGTAGAGCGCACTCGGCCCGCTCCCCCCTCTCCCACTCCTTCACAAGCCACTGTTGGGCATTCTCGGTCGCAACTCCCGTTTGATTTACCAGACGGGCTGGGGCGATGTCCGAGTCTGCCTAACATCTGACATAGCGGATTCGGAAGTGTGAATTTTTGTTAGTGGACCAATTCAAGTCAATGTACGGGCATAACACCTACGTTGATTTGTTTTGTGAAGCTAATCGCAGAATTTACACTTCTGAACTCTGCTTACTTTCACCAACTGCATTGTCGGAGTTGGTTTTCAAATGCCTACGACTGACATGAAGGGGCAATTTCGTGTTGACGTGAGCAACATTCGCGGACTGAGAACTAATCTCTTTGCCGTTTACGTCCACCTCTCTCATCACAAACCAGCTGTCTTGGCGCTGAGCGAAACACAGGTGGGTGAGAATACCGATTTATCAGATTTGAACGTGCCTGGATATAGCTTGGTGCCCTTATTCTTTTTATGATGTTGCTTACCAAATTCAACCACAATATGGCCACTGTTCCATCCTTAATTTAATTTTCTGTGGTTAAAACTCTTTGTCCGTAAGCATTTAATCCACTACTGCTTTATTTATAGAAGTCCAAACCTGGACAGCAACTCAACTATAATGAGTTTGATGCGCTGTCTGACTCTATCACAAGAATTGTATCCCTGTACCCTCGCACTGAAATCGCTATTGCGGGCGATTTCAATGTACACAATTCTACTTGGCTTCGACATTCAGGCCAGACAACACCCGAAGGAAGGTATGTTGAAATCTTTGCTGAGGTAAATAATTTAACCCAGCTTGTGAATGAGCCAACACGAATACCTGACATTGCAGATCATACCGCTAACACCTTGGATCTGGTTCTCACCTCTCATCCGGAAAAATATTCAATTGATATATTGTCGCCTCTAGGCTCGTCCGACCACTGTGTCGTGTCAGCCAAATTCTCGTACTCCTCCCACACAGTTAGAGAACAAATTCCGAAAAGAACAGTATGGCTCTACGAGAAAGCCAACTGGAGCGGACTTAACAACTTCTTTAGGAATTTTAACTGGTCACTATGCTTCCTCGATAGTGACGTGGATGCCGCTACTGATGCGATCACAAACATTATTTCGCTGGGCATGCGGTCCTTCATTCCTCACAGAGTGAAGAGCATCAAACCTAAGGCAAACGCGTGGTTCGACTTGAGCTGCAAAGAGGCTATCAGGGTGAGAGAGTTGAGTTTCCGGGATTATAAAGCCAACCCTTCTGAGGAAGCCCGGAAAAAGTTCAAACGGATCCGAAATGACTGTAATGCATTAATAAGACGTGTTAAATTCTCCTTTGACCAAAAGTTGAGGCAAAAAGTTCTACAATGCCCCAAGGGTAGCAGAAGCTTTTGGTCCTTCGTAAAAAAACATAAGGAATTCAGCCTCGTCTTCGATCCCAACGCTCATTTGCAATGACATTCCAGCTGTCAGCTCTTTGGACAAAGCTAATCTGCTTGCTGCACACTTTGCAGCTAGCTCAACGCTGCCAGATAACACTTTGTCCCCACCTGTACTTGAGAGCGTAAATTTCTCCATGGGGCAAATCAATTTTCGCACTCGTACAGTAGCAAGAGTACTTAAAGATCTAAACATACACAAATCCGCTGGCCCGGATGGTATACCCCCTGTTCTTCTGAAGAGGTGTTCTTCTACGCTGGCAAAACCACTGCGTAAGCTTTTCCATCTGTCCTACTCTTCAGGGCTCTTTCCGAGTAAGTGGAAAACGGCATTTGTCCAGCCCGTCCCTAAAAAGGGCGAATGTTCGTCACCCACCTCCTACCGACCCATAGCACTAACGTCCCTTCTCTCCAAGGTCATGGAAACGCTGATAAACCGTCAGCTTATGAAATATCTTGAGTCCCGGAAGCTTCTTAATGACCGGCAGTACGGCTTCCGAAGCAACCGTTCCACTGGTGATCTGATGGCATATCTCACTGAAAAGTGGAACCAATCTTTGCACAATGCAGGAGAAAGCAAGATTGTTGCGCTTGATATTTCTAAGGCTAGGATCGATGAGTCTCTTCTTCAATGGATTAGAAATTACCTTTCGAATCGTTCAATACAAGTCGTTTTGGATGGATTCAAGTCTGATATCCACTATATTAATGCTGGTGTTCCCCAGGGCTCTGTTTTGTCTCCGACACTCTTTCTCATTTTTATAAATGATCTCTTGTCTGCTACTTCTAATCCTATTCATTCCTTCGCTGATGACAGTACCCTCAGCTTTTCATATTCGTTCCTTGGCTCACGTCCCTCCACTTCGGGCTTAGACTCGGAACGGCAGCGTATGTTAAGCACATTAAATTCCGACCTTGACAGCATAATCGATTGGGGAAATAAGAATAGAGTGGAATTTAATGCTTCCAAAACCCAGTGCTGTCTACTGTCGTTAAAGCGATCACAAAATAATCAGCTGTTATCCATGAACGGCACTTGCGTTGTTGAAACCGAACGACTTTCCATCCTCGGTATGTGTATCAACCCAACAATTAGTTGGAACGATCACATATTTGAGGTCGCCAAAACTGCTGCGAAATGTCTAGGTTTCCTTAAACGATGCAAGAAGTACTTCACCCCCTCTGATCTGGCTACAATATACAAGGCATACATACGCCCAAAACTTGAGTATAACGCTCCTATCTGGTCAGGTGCTTCTAAGACCTCCCTGCACCTGCTGTATAGAATTCAAAAGCGAGCGATAAAACTTATAGGTGACAGTAATATTGCGAAGTCGATTGACTCGTTAGAACACCGACGTAATGTCGCGTCGTTGTCACTTTTTTATCGCTATTTCAACAAGAAATGCTCAGACGAATTAGCCAGTTGCATTCCTCCCCTTCAAGAATTCACCCGCAATACACGCCTCGCTAGGAATGCCCAACAATTCACCCTCAAGCCCTCTTTCGGACGTACAGTCAAATTCAGAGACTCGTTCTTTAGCCGCACTACACGAATCTGGAATGCTCTTCCCAGCTCGATTTTTCCTCCTCATTACAATCCACAGGCATTTAAAACCAATGTGCATCGGTACCTCCTCTCCCTCTCTGCCTCTATACCTTCGGCCCGTGCTGTGACTTGATCCGGTCACTGAAGGGTACTCGCAACCCCTTTTGCATGCGTCAATTTTAAAAAAAAGAAAGAGGCACGATCTTCCAGAAGTCAGTTCAATTGCTAGCATACGCTGATGACATTGACGTGATTGGACGAACACAGCGAGCCGTCAATAAGGCGTTTGCTAGCATTGAAGCGGAAGCGCCTAAAATGGGTCTGGCGGTAGATGAGGGCAAAACGAAGTACATGCTGTCATCAAGGAAGGACACACAACATCGACGTCTCGGACGGAGCGTCACACTAGGCAGCAGAAACTTCGAGGTAGTCAAGGACAACAACACCAGGGACAAGAACACCAGTACCGAAATCAAACGCAGAATCACTCTTGCCAATCGCTGTTTCTTTGGGCTCAAGAGGCAATTGAGTAATAAAGCCCTCTCTCGAAAGAAGAAGCTCGCTTTATATAACAGCTTGATCATCTCCGTCGTGCTCTATGGCGCGGAATCTTGTGAAAATAATAAACATTAAGTGTGAGTGGGCAAGGCAACCATGGAAAGCGACGAGCGGCCTGAGCTCAGCAAATCGGGTGATTTCCGAACACCGGTGGCTGAGGCATCAGGCCACCAAACGAGCGATGGTAGTGTTCGCGTGGCGAGTCCAACTAGCCGTTCAACTACGGAAGCGGTAAAGAGAAGAAGGAGGGGGCAACCGCAGCCAAGCCTAGTCAAGCGAAAAACAAAAATAACAGCGACGACTGATGAAGAAGCAGCGACTGCGAGGAAGCCAAAAACAAAGCCCAGCAAACCTGCAGCAGCAACAACAAAAGCGACTACCACAGCCGCAGTCATAGCATTAGAAGCCCTCCAATGTGAATCGGAGGGCAACGAATGCCGATATTAGTACAAGGGGAGCGACAACTCCTTCTAAGTACTAGCCACCTCAGATGCCGACGACGAGGCTGAGGAAATCAAAGAGGAGGAGAAGAAACTGGAGAAGCTCGATGAGGAGAGGGCGAAACTCGACGCACACATAAAACTTCTCTACGAGCAATCTTCTAAGAGAAAAGCTGCCGAAAAAGAATCAAAAATAAAACAGCAGCAGCGAGAACTTCTGGAGCTGAAACAAAATCAGATCCTGCAGAAGCAAAGGCAAAAACAGACACCAGCTGAAGAGGATTGTCCCTCAACTTCGAAGGCAGCGCAAAGGTTGCAACAAATGCAACAGACACGGTCTACGACGATGAAAACAGGCCGGCAGCAACTCCCGAACCAACAACAGCAGCAAAAACAACACAAGCAGCAGATTCAACAAAAGACGAGGCAACAACAACAACAGAAGCAGCCGCAAGAGGGACAGGAAAAGCAGAGAGTAAGATGTCCACCCATCAATGTCTTCGGTGTGGAGACGGAACAACTTCAAAAACTATGTGAGTTGGCCCTTCATAAAAATATGTATTATATAAAATATAAGTCTCCCGGATGTCACACAGTCCATTGCTTAACAATGGGCGGGTTCAGAACCCTGAAAGAGAAGTTAGCGGCATCGAACGCTGACTTCTATACTTATACCCCCAAAGGAGAAAGGCCACAGACTTTGCTCCTCAAAGGTATAAATCCATCTGCTGACCCGAAGGTCGTCCTCGAAAAGCTGCGCCAAGTTGAGAGCGACGAGGTCCAGTTTGTAGGGGTTAAGCCCTTCACCACTGCGGCAGCGAAAATGAAGAAGAAGGCACTTCCTTTCTTCTTAGTGCAGGTATCCCACAATACCAAAATTGACAGCCTACGAAAAATCCGTTTCGTAGGCGGTCTGAGTATAAAGTGGGAGAAACTAAACAAATCTGACCACGTACTTCAATGTGCGAAATGCAGAAGGCTGGGGCACGTCGCGGAGAACTGCAATATGGAGTTCCGCTGCGCACGTTGCACATTCTGCCACAACAAAGGGGAATGTCCGCTAGGTACGGATAAAGTCGAGGATAGGACGCTACTCAAATGCGTACTCTGCGGAGGTAATGGACACCCCGCAACCTATTTGGGGTGTCCACGAATCAAAGAACTCCGCCAGAGAGTAAAGGAAATAAGTAACGTAAAAAAGGAGCAGCTAGGCCAGTGGCCAGTACTGTAGCTACTACCGTTACGCCAGCCATCTCCTACGCCCAAATGGTGTCAGGCAGAGAACCGGCACAACTGACAGTGCCAAAGGTTGCCCCGGCTACAATGGTCAGGCACTCCGAGGCAGAACCCTCAATAAGGGATGTAATGTCTTCCATCCAATCGATGCAAGCGCAGATGATTGCCTTGCAGAAACAGATGGTCGAACTACAGACCAGTTTCCTTACGCAGACGGCTAGAGTAGATTTCCTCTTCTCTCAGCTGCCTGCAAACAAGCGCGTCCAGATATAATGGGCTCACGCGAAGTAAGAACCCTGAAGATCCTAGCGGTGAATGTAAATTCTCTGATAAGGATCGAACGAAAACTATCGTTTGCTAACTTATTGCAAACCCACAACCCTGATGTGCTGATGGCTAGCGAAACTAAGCTTAACCAGAAGCGCAATCTCAGGTACAAAAATTACCATATAATTAGAAGAGACCGACCCCAATCCACTAGAGGTGGCGGGGTTGCCCTTTTGATCAAAAATAACATTTCTCATAAGGTCATATATTGCAACAATGTACGATTAAACGTAACATTTATCATAAGGTTATATATAGCAACGATGTACGTAGATTTAGTGTGCCAGAAGCAGCGATCGCACGCATCTCTCTCCAAGGTGGAAAGAAGTTATTTGTGATCGCTGCCTACGCATCAGAACCTCGAAACCCTAACTTTCTCTCTGAGCTTGAGGCTCTTTTCACCAGCCTCTGCTTAAACTCGGAAGAAAACTTCTTTATAGTAGCCGGCGATTTGAACGCCAAGCACGGTGAATGGGGTAACGCTGTTCCAAATGAGCGGGGAAACGCTCTCTTTGAGTGGATGGAACAAAACAATATTGAGTTCAGGTTAGATTTGCTGACAACCGATAGACCATCATTTCCCAGAAGCGGGTCCTATCTGGATGTGATGCTAATAGACAGACGACTTACAGTACTTAACGTGGAACGACATACGAGGAACTGTTTAACTACGGTCGAGTATGACAGTGATCACTGTGGTCTCGCCGCGGTAATACAGCTCCCGAATAAGCTGGAGGAACTGGAGGAATATGTCCAAACGCATCCTTATAATTACAATAAGGCGCGCTGGTCACGTTTCTCTAGAACCTTAGCCAGAGAAATAAGTTCGAGTATGATAAATCCTCCTACGAACAGAAACCTAACAAACGAAGAGGTCGATGGGTACCTCATACAAATGGACGATGTTATTAAACGTACAATGGACAAAACCATTCCGAAGGTAGCACATACCGATGATGGCGACATTTATCGGAATGCTACCATCGATGCACTTCACGTGCAAAAATGTAGACTCTTGTCAAGGCTTAAACTCTTGTACAGGAGATTTACAGATCCACAGAATGCGGAGATTCGCTGTCTGAAGATCCAACAACCCGAGCATGTTCCCGCAAGTAAATAAAATCTTTCGGAGGAAAGATCATAACGACATTCAGAGCGTTCGACTTGACAGAACAACAGACAACGCGAACCTACTGACTTCAGTTGGCATCGATCCTGATAGGGCAGTGCTTGATAACGACTACTTCATAGTTGAGGATCCCCAGGAGAAGCTGAAAGCAATTGGTGCTGTTTTCCAAAGAGTGTATGCGGTGAACGAGACTCGTAGATCGAATCACAATTTGGAAAACAGATGCTAAACCATGTCTCTCTTCGCAATGAAATAAGTCAATGGCGATCCGAGAACCCTGGTTTCACCAGGTTCAGTGACGATCTTCCGGCAAATAATGTCGTCGCCGATGATGGAAACAACTCCATCCTTATTTCTAAAGAAGAACTCCAAGGTATCCTCAACTCACTGAAGAAGAAGAAGTCTGTGGGAATAGATGGGATACCAAATATTGTTCTGCGACATTTACCCTCTGAGGCGGTGGACGTATACAAAACTTTGTTCAACAATGCGCTGAGCAATGCATATTACCCGGTGCATTGGAAAACAGCTGTGGTACAGCCAATTCCGAAACGGGGCAAAGATACCTCCGTTCCGACGAATCTCCGTTCTATAAGTCTTCTTCCGTGTATAAGCAAGGTATTTGAGAAGATAGTCATTATAGCACTAAAAGAATGGGTTGAGGAAAAGCAATTAATACCGGAAAACCAATTTGGCTTCAGGGCGGGGCACGACACCATTCATGCCGCGTCTAAATTGGTTTCCGACATTCAGTGGAATAGAAACAAAACACAGTGCACAGGCGCCTGCCTGATTGACATGGAAAAAGCATTCGACACCGTATGGTTAGAAGGTCTTTTCCTTAAGTTAGTCAGGCTCGGCATTCATAAAACATTGCTATATATGATCTATCACATGGTAACAGGTAGGAAATTCGTTGTGAAAAATGGCAACGAAATTTCCACTACAGTATTCCATATAAAAAATGGGTTGCAACAAGGGGCGGTGGGTTCGCCGATCTTGTTCACTATATTCACTAGCGATCTTATAGGTTCTATGCCTAACATAATAGCGTTTGCCGATAATCTAATCGCGTACAGATCAGGTCCGAAGGTAGAAGAAATAAATGGTTTGTTGCAGAGTGACTTCGATGCAATTCAACGATTTTGCGATGACTGGAAGTTGAAAATCAACTATCAGAAGTGTGAAACTATTTCTTTCAGAACCCCGTTATCCAGAGCCTCAAGGGACATAAAAATGAACTGGCGCAAGTTCGGCATAGTTGATCCACTGGGACGGCCGTTGACCGTTAAGAATGTAGTAAGATATCTAGGCATCTGGTTGGACCAGTATCTGTATGGTGATATCCATGTAGATACTGCTCTGACCAGGGCTAAGAATGCCTTCGCTATGGCAAGAGGACTGTTTTATAGCAGTAAACTTGACACCAGAGTGAAGGTAATCTGCTACATGGCCCTCATCCGGCCAATTATGGTATATGGTTGTCCTGTGTGGTTCAACGTGAGTCCTTCCCAGATGGAAAAGATGAGGGTGTTCGAGAGGCGGTGCCTTCGAGCCTGTCTTCCTTTATATCGAACACCAGAATCTCAGTACAAGAAATTCTACCCCAACGAGGTTCTGTACAACGAGGCAAACCTTATAAGAATAGATAATTTTATTTTTAAGTTGATTCGGAGTCACACTGCTCGTGCCATGGCTTCAACCAACAGTCTGATCTTTGGGGCTTACTACCCATTTGAAATGTAACATGGGAGAGTACGTCTTAACGGCTTCATTCCGCCTGAAGCTTTCCTTTACCTGGATGCGAAGGGCCTGATACAAGATAGGGAAGGCTGCCCTATCATCTTCCACGTCGCACGCCGAACAGTAGAAAGGCAACTCCAATACGAGCCGGACGTCGCTCGCAGTCACGAGGACCTCCTACGGTTCAGCAGAGCGATTTCTGCCCGCGACAGAGCAGCCTCTGCAAAGGAACGGCATTGTTACTGGTGGTTACACCAGAATCAGCTTTCAATGCCGCTAGGATCTTAAAGAAAATGACAGGATAGTTGAATCAAAAGGGTCAACTCACGTAGGATAAGGTAGTTTTAAGACATTTTACAAAAAAAAAAAAAAAATAAAAAAAATAAAAAAAAAAAATAAAAAAAAAAAAAAAAAAAAAAACAAAAAAGGTCCACCACGGCGCATTGCATGTATATGTTTAGCATATAAGTATCATATATGCCCTTGTGGACGCGTCCGTATAGCTTTACGGGCATAGTCTTATATGCTTGATACATAGGGTTAAGTAGAGTTAAGTTTTAGGTTTATTGTTTGTTAAGTTTAAGTTTACTTTTAGTTACTGTAGTTATGTAAGTTAGTTATGTAAGTTAATTTAAGAACAACAATCAGACATCCAAGTTTTTCGTATTTTCTTGGAGGAAATTGAGAAAAAAGGTACATAGATTTAAACAATGAATTAAAAAATACAAGAAGCCGAAAGGCATAGAAAAAAAACACTATATTAGCTTAGAGTACTCGTGAAGAGTCAGTAAGTTAGAATTAAGATCAGAAGATTATGTTGGTAAGCTAGCTTTAAGTATTTTTGTCTAGCACGTAAGAAAATGAAGTAATACAAATCAAAATGCACAAAAAAAAAAAAAAACAACGCTTAAGATGGTTAGGCCATGTAGAGCGTATGGACACCACTGCTCCGGCCCGAAAAGTCTTTGAATCCGTGCCATTGGAGCAACGCAACAGAGGACGACCTAGACTAAAATGGCGCACACAAGTGGAGAAGGACCTCAACCAACTTGGAGTGCGCAATTGGAGACAACTGGCGAAAGATCGTGCTAGCTGGAGAGGCATGTTGGTTGAGGCCTAGGTTTACCCCGGACTGTAGCGCCACACGTAGAAGAAGAAGAAGAATTTTTTCGTTTTCTAAAAATTCGGTTTTTGAAAGTTCGATGTCAAGCATACAGTTCAAAGCGTCCAACATAAAGTAGTCATAGTAATTTTTTCAATTATTTTATTACTTTTCTATTGTACCATAGACACCAGCTTATTTAATAGTCAAAAGACGTGCTCGAAGTGAATGCCGTCATATTTAAAGTGGAACACAGTAACCTCCGCGTTTTAAAGTTGCTTTTGAATTTATTTAATATTTTGTCGAGTTCCTGTTGCTATAACTGTTGCTTTAAGACGCTTTGGCATACTTTCTACCATTTTTTTTTTTTTCAAAAACCATGGCTCAATATATCACCGTATTTCCATTACAATGTTCTTAAGGGGGTTGATGCTCGAAGATTTCCTTTTAGCCGCTCTTGTTTTAAGTTCTGTCCCCAAATGCTCAATTCTCATTTAGGTTGTGGAGCAGGAGTGAAGGAGTCACATCCTCACAATCCAAGTTTGGGATCGTTGTCTTAAAAAAATATGAAGCCGTCATTGATCCCAAGCTTCTCTGCGCTGTTCTTTACATTTTTTTTTTAAACGTCAACGTTGCGTTCATGCATCTTGACAAATGCTTTAACAAAAAATTTATTTTTCCTACATTTTAATGGTCCTCATCGTACAACGAAACGATTCATTAAAAGTCAGCAATATTTTGACTTTATATATTTTTTCATAATTGGATTCAGTTGGTCAAAACTAACTCGCAACGATGAGCATATTTCCGAGAATTTGATATTTTTCAATGTCGTTAGGGATACATATGTTGTGTTTTTGTATGTTGACACGACTTTCATTTTGTGCGTGTTAAACATGATAGTGTTTTAAAAGGGTTGGTTAGCAAGCTGTTACAACGAGAGTATTATATATAATCCATATATTACAGAAGTATCTATACAAAATATAAAACTGAATTTATTACATATAACATAGTTAATTAAATTCATAATGCAGGTATTGACCCTCCTCGCGGAGTCTTAATGTATGGACCACCAGGTTGCGGCAAAACAATGCTTGCTAAACCCGTCGCTCATCATACGACAAGTGCTTTCATTCGAGTAGTAGGTTCTGAGTTTGTACAGAAGTATCTGGGAGAAGGACCAAGAATGGTACGAGATGTGCGTCGTCTAGCAAAAGAGAATGCGCCTGCCATTATATTCATTGATGAAATTGACGCAATCGCTACAAAACGTTTTGATGCTTAAACAGGTGCAGATCGTGAAGTTCAACGTATCTTGTTATAACTTTTAAATCAAATGGATGGCTTTGACCAAACAATTAATGTAAGAGTAATTATGGCAACAAATCGCGCACATACCCTTGATTTTTTTCATTTTAATTAAATTCTGGTTTATATACTACAGTATTGTTTCGTTTTCTAAAAATTCGGTTGATGCTCGAAGCTTTCCTTCTAGCCGCTCTTGTTTTAAGTTCTGTCCACAAATGTTCAATTACATTTAGGTTGGTGAGCAGTTGTGAAGGAGTCACATCCTCACAATTCAAGTTTGGGATCGTTGTCCTAAAAAAAGATGAAGCCGTCTTTGATCCCAAGCTTCTCTGTGCTGTTCTTTATCTTTTCTTTTAAAACGTCAACGTAATACGTTGGGTTCACATCTCCACGGACTAAATGCAAATTTCCATACTGCTCTATACCATCAGTGACGCCTTACTATATTTCACACTTTTTAGAGCTTTTTCGTTGGATGCATTGACAGATTTCCTCCATAAATTTTTTTTTACCGTCCGAATAAAAAAATGTTTATTTTGGTCTCGTCTGTAAGAAGAACCGTTGGAAAAGATTTGTGTCATAAATAATAATTTGACTTAATGAAAACAGATTTACATATGACCAAAAAGTCATATCCCTATCTGCGTGTTCGTTTTTAAATTTGAGTATTGAAAGACTGTTCTTTTCTGCTATCAAGCGCTTTTTACGAGCAACCCTTCCGTGTAAATTATTACCTCTGGAGAATCGGCGAACCGTTTCTGAA